>LPNX010791901.1:228628-314504 GCA_001517045.1 Pseudotsuga menziesii
ATTTTTTGCTACTCGTCTATTCAAATCTAGCATGAAGATGATTATTTATTTTAAGAACATGCATATAAATACCTTTACCCCTACGCAACTTGCTACAATCCATCCTCATACTCAATGTCAGCCTCAGCCTCATCCTCATCCTCATCCTCATCCTTAATCACCCCATAATTTATTTGGTTTTGTATTTATTTGAGGACTTTTGATGGACTAATGACACAATTTCGTCTTGGATTGATGGATATTATTTTTTTGGATGTATGGTAGTTCTTTTGAGCACGTATTTTGTGGTTATGTATAGTGATGATTATGATGAGCACCATCATGTTTAATTTTAAAATGATTTATGCTTGCACGTTTCATAATCATCGTGCTTGTTATTTCATGTTTTTCAATTGTTATATTCCTTTCCCCTTTAATAATAGAAAATAAAGCATTATCCTACTCCTTTTTTATTGGTGATATAATATAATTTCATATAATTATCTTCATGGACACCTCCATGCATCCAAATTTGTGCAAACCTAGCAAGACAAGTCAATCTCTCAAGTACCTGAAGATGTACCTCAATCACTCATGAATGGACATTGGTTTAGTTTTCACTCTACTAGAAATCTCCATAACTAAATTGTTTTTAGGCATGTTACCCAAGACAAAAATGCCATTAGTGTTATATATGTGGTTGCTTATGAAATTGTTAGTGATATTGTGATTGTAAATCACTACAAAGGTTCTTATTGTAAATGATGTGCATTGTTTTAATTATGGTCTTTAATAGGAACTTGGTCATGACACCTACCAGAACAAATACATTAAGCATTAGTGTCAAAGTATATAAAAAATATATAATAACAAATAAATACTAACATGATGCATATTATTGCACAAATGATACAAAAAGTTCACAACCTATGAGAGAATGGTTCAAACTTGGTTTTGTTTACTCCATTCATAATACAAACATGATGAAAATAGTATGGGTAGGATTGGAGCAGGCTTCCCAATACATAACAATTGCAATTATATTTTGTGCTATGGGAGTGGTAACTATAGCGCTCTCATCCCTTGGATCCAAATCGATGGTGGAAATCTATTATATCATGAGTTCATATTTTAAACGAAAAATAGAAAATTGATTTGGGATTTTTGTTGTGGAAAAGAGGCAAGTCGTGGGTTTATCTTAGCATTCATGCAACCCTATCACCATACCCATCTGTATTCTCTGTCAATGATCTATAGGCATCTCCCTATAGCCATAGCCATGTGCGTTATCTTTGCATGCTTGGGAGGCCAGTCCATCTACTTTTTTCTTGTATACTGAGACAACAACGATGTATACCTTTCTATGGGTTCACCAAATCGATTTGTGGAAGGATGAGAAGCCCCATTACTATTTTGGGCTCAGCCCTCATTGTTATCTATTGGGTTTGATAGGGTTGCATTAAAAAATGTTTATTTGGCTGAAGCATAGAAACTCCATTGACAAGGGAAAAAACTACACAACTCAACACAGTGGTCAATAGGTAATTCTTCATCTCCTGAACAATAGGAGATGGCCAAAGAGGATAAGGCCACAGGGGACAGAGCTCGCAGAGGAGAGGGCAGAAAAGGAGGGTTTCAAAGGAGGAGGGTTTGCAGAGGTCACACTGAGGCTGACAGAATGCCCCAAATCGATGAGTAATCTATTTTTTCTTAAATAATTTCGATTTCAAATTTTAAAAAAAAAAAACGAGTTCTTTATGCAGAAAAAATATTTATTTAGCATGGATTTATACTGGTATGGAAAACCTGAAAAGACTGTGATCATAATATAGTTTAAAATATGAACTTCTCTTCCCTTGAATTTCCCTCTCACTCTCTATTTGAGGTGAGGGTCATTGTTGTTGCATTGCATTGTAGTTGCATCCTTTCCCACATTTAATCTTCCATTTGTTACTTTTCTTATATTTTGACAGCCAAAGTATTCAAATAAGAAAAAAATAACTTCTGGAAAATCTCTATTGTCATTGTAATTTGGAAATTACTAGGTTAGGTTCAAGTTGCTTCCCAATCTAGGGATTTTATAATAAAAAACCTGAAACTTATTTTACTTCATTGAATATTCGTGAGATAGTGAGGATTTTGTAGCCTATTGTATAGAAAATATTTGCAGCATTGTTGATGGAGAGTTTAAGGTATCAACTCACTCTCCCTCCAACAAAATTTGGCCGATGCCCAACACCTTTTTCTTCTTTCACACAAAAAATACAACCAAGGTTTTATTGACCCAGTCCCTCGTGATGCTACTGTTTCATATTTTTTTTGTAACTTGTTACATATTATCACCTTGCTATTGTTGAAAAACATAAATTCTAGTGAAAGTTTCAGTGATGCTTCCCTGGTGTTTCCAATCCACATCCTTGAACAATAGTTTGGGCATCCCCTCCAAGTGTTTCTATTATCATGTGTATATGGATGTTACTTGAGTAAGATTGACATTGACACATGGGTAGGAAGTATAGGCTACAAGTGAAAATGAAATGAATGTCACTTGTGACCTACAAAATTGGATGTACCCCTTCAATGAATTCTAATATCTTCCTACATCTAATTCAATTTCTATTTTTGTATTTTCAATTATGCCTCTAACTTTTATAGATTTTTCAATTTTCCTATGACAACCAAGTTGGAAGCTAAGCCTATTAAGACTTTTTGAAGTTCAACATGAAATTGAAACAATTTTCTTCTCACCTCTACTCTAGAATTTCATGACGTTGTAAGTTCCCTATTGGATTCTTGTGGTTCACCTTAAATCTTCAGTATTCCAAGGAATGGATGAAGTATTCAACCATAGCTTTCATCCTTCTTAGTCAAAAACATAGGAACAATGAAGAAACTATTAAAATTGTGTTTCTTGTTAGAATGCAGGCAACAAGGCAATTTCCACATGTGATTAGATATAATGACAAGTTACGTCTGTTTCTCTAGATGATGATGTATGTAAATCTATAGGAGTGGTCATGCACTTATCCAGATCACATTGTTTCGGCCTCTTTCGAATCCTCCAAATTGAAGTTCTGCACTAACTAATGTTGATGTTTTGTATAGAAGCATAAATTCAACGCACTTGGCTCTGTGTGAAACCCATTTCCTGTAGGAAAAGTGATTTGCTTTAACTCGTATATTAAATCAAAAGATATTAAAGGGCTTCCAAATAGCCACATTTATCATGAATGGGTTCATTTGGGTGTATATAAGTATTGAATGGAATCTTTTTTGAAATATTAGATGAGGCTCAAATGGGTTTGAATCCAGTAGGGTTGGGGCTCTCTAAGAATCCTTCATCTGATGCTAAATTAAGCTTAACACCTTCTAAATCACTGTTACAAATAACATCACCTCCTAGCTTAATATCAGTAGTAATGCAGCTTGTCTTTTCAAAGAAGTCCAGTGGAAATTCTGGGTTGATCCCAGCATTTGCTATATTACTGAGGACGCCAGGGCCTAGCTTTTTCACCTGCTCTGAATTGATGTTGCAATCATGTCTTAGTAATTCCAATCCTCGAGTTCCACTACCCATTCCAAATGAGAAGATCTGCAAACTACCATCATCATGTAAAAAAAGAACATTATTTTTGTCCTTAGGGAGAGGCCTGTAAGCTGAAATGCCAACCCATTGAGAATATGGACTTCCAGGCAATCGCAGAAGTTGTGCACATAGATCCATAGGACCAAGGGACACATTAAGTGGAGAGTTCGACTTCAAACTAGAGAGGTAGACAAAGAAACCACTACCATCAAGCAACTCTCTCCAGTGATGTAGTCCAGCAGGCCTTAATTGACCATCTTGATCACCCTAAAGAACACTTGATACTTTGCTAATAGATGTCGCATCAGGATTCAAATGCCCAATCAAAGTTGAACCATCATGATAAGAGAGGAAAAGTAATCTGCAGGCTGTTGTGAAACACAAAGATATACCTTTTGACTGCACATCTCTACCATGGAGATGGATAGTCTCTGCCAAAACTTGAGCTCCAATATAACCCTCTACTTCTATTTGTTGCCTATACAACATGCCATGTTGTGATAGTACAAAAAGAACTAGCCTACCGCGTAAGATGGGTACTAATACTGCATCAATAATTGAATCTTCCAATATCATAAAATAATGCATAGGGCTAATGTTATATTGGGACAGGTCATAAATCTTCACAAACTTGTTGGTCACCACAATGAGTTGAACCTGAGAACTAGGAAGCCAGGCTATTTGTCGAATGTAAGAACCTTGCAAAGCAAGCTCAATTGCAAGATGGTCTGTTATTTCATCTCGAGAATTGATAGTGAGAACTTGGCATTCCTCAACCTCAATTCCCCCTAATGCATCTCTTGCTCTGAAAAATTGCTCAATTGTATACAAAAATCCCTCAACAGAGAGGGTACAAGAGACCACAGCTGCACTCCCTGGATGAACATGTGATGGGAAACCATGCAACGAGGAGCTCAGGAAAAAGTTTGTTTAGGTTCCCTGTGTTTTCTTTGCTCACAATTCCTCTATAATCTTAAAGATAGCTCCTAGCTTCCCCAACAACTCTTCCTGCTTTGACTTGTCATAACCTGCTTGAAGCAGCAAATTTAGTGAAAATAGTGCATCATCTTCGCATTCTTTTCCATCAAGAACAAAAAGCACAGCTTTTCGCAGTGCCCCGACATGCATGGTCAAAAGGGATGTCAATATTTTCAGCAAAACGCTTGATTTCCCATCCTTCAATGCAAAAAAAACTAACTGCTCACAAAGTGTGAGTAATGAAGTATCTTTAGATGTCTGCTCTATCCAAAATGTGTCCTCTCTTGAAACTGGGATCTTTCTCAGAGACACTTTCCACAGACCTGCCTGGAGAAATGATAAAATTAAAGATAGCCATGCACTATGCCTTAAGAATAACCAACCCCTTTCCTTCACACTACGCTCTTTGTATAATGTTTGAAGCTGAGAGAGTATATCTAGAATGATATTTTCCAGCTGTGATAGCTCCCCTGTATGGCCAAAATGAACATTATGGCGCAGAATTTTGCTAAAACTTATAAAGTATTCAATTTCAAGCAACTTGTCTCTGCCCAATTCAGGACTCCATGGAAACGCACCAGCTTCCTTAACATCAATATCTGATAGAGTGATCCATCCAAGTACAAAACAATATCTTTTAAGTATAAGCTCATGCAGTTGGGAAGCTTCCCTATTCTGCCACACTTCCAAAATGCGACAAACAACAGAATAGAGATCAGACCAATTTAAACCCAGATCTTGAATAACTTTGTGTTTTACAATACCCCAGTTATGAACCCCACTAACGTCAATCAGTTGCTAAAAGAGATCAGCCATTCCATGCTCTTCTGTGACTCCCTCATTCACATTTATAACACTTTGTACCACATGATATACCCATGATTCTAAATAGCCTGTTCCTGTGGGAAGCTAAAAAGTTCCTCCTTGTGTAATCTGTATTAACTTATTTCTTATATTGAACATCAACCAGGATGGGAAGGTTGTAGAGTGGAGAATCATGTGTTGAAGAATCAACATCAGTCTTGAAATTAGCAAAGACCAGCAAACCAATTGTGTGTTGTTAAGTTCCACTGGAGGACAACTTACATTGATGAGGTAGAAAAAATATTCTCTGCCATTTTGATTTTTTCAAATGCATTTGAAGAATGAAAAGCCATGAGAAGAACTTTTAAATGAAATAGGGATGGAAGACTTGCACAAAATTCTTGGATATTTAAGCACCCTGAATATGTAGCTTTCACTTTCTCAACAATAAAACCAGCATAGCCTTTGCAGATTTTGAGTCTTAAGGATTCATCTCCCAAACTGGACCCTGTGGATGTCCTTATAATAAGAATGCGAGCTACAAGAACAAGAGCATCATCAGTATAAGCAAACCTCCCATCCTCTACCTTCAGAACTTGATTTACTAGGTGTTCTTCAAGTTCGATGGATAAGGCACACCTCATAAAAATTTCATGTAACAGGTTAAAGCATGCTTTGTGAAAATGTTCAAGGAAGTGTTTTTCATAGGACATATCTGAAACACCATCCCCCTCCATTCTTTCATCAACTGAAAGCTGTGGCTGTAGCATTCATAAAAGAGCACTGACATGTTCTTCATTAAGTTGGTGACATGCTTCTTTGTAAATAGAAGAATGCCAATTTGGAGAAAAAATGCAGCAAAAGTTGTTGCTTTTGTGAGGCTCACAAGAAGTTTCAAAATCTTTGTAATCAAAGCTATCATTGACTGAACTTTCTCATATGAGCTTTCCTCGGTTAGCTGAAGAGAACACAGCAATTCCCTACAAAGAAAGACCACTCACAAGATGCACCCAAGATGGGCTATTGCATAATGTTGTGCAAGAGATATCACATTGCTTTCATTCTTCCAAAAAGTAGACTCTTCTAGATCTATTGGTTGTTCACCCTCCAAGTGAAGTCCTTCATTGGCTAAAACAACAATAGCATTCTCCACTGACTTTCCTCCCTTTATCCAAATATGGTCTTTTCCATGATTGCATAAAACAAAGGATACAAAGGTTGTCTCAGCAGGATTGGCACAATGAAAGTAGCTTAACAGAAAACAGATTATAACCACAAATCTGATAGAAAAGACTGTCCAAATAGAAAATGCACACAAATAAAAATTCATGTTCGATGCAAGACAGGTCATTACCTTGTGAATTACATTCTATGTTCCTCTTTAATTCCTCTGATCCAATATTAGAATAATTCACTGCGAAACACTCCTCCAAATTCTGGACTGGCCTTAAAGCTGATAATGCCAACTCTCTAGCCCTTCCATCTACAACTATGGTTTCAAGAAGTTGTAATACAGGCTCCTGCCAATGAAAATGAAATGTTTTAACAAAGAGACAAATATAAAACTACTTTTCTTTTGCCAAGTAAAGATAAATACCTTCATAAAGAAAAGTGGAAGCAAACATGATTAAGATTGGATATGATTGGATATGATAAATGCAGATTTTCCAGGCTTACTGATTTAGGGCTATGTAGATTTGACCTGATGTGCTAGGGATTTGTCTAGAATCTTATGAAAGACATTAAGGAGGTTGATTGGCCTCTAATTAGTGATTAGTTCTGGATCCTAATGTACACCACTTCCAATGAGATAGGTTGGTTGTACATGTTTTGAGTCTCTGTTAATAAACAGAGGACCATGTTGATGCAAGTCTGCATGGTTATCCTACGTTGAATATTATTTGGGATTGAAACATGTGTTTGTAATGAATACCAAACTCCTTTTTAATCTCTGCTTGTTGATGGGCACGTCATAGCTCTGATTTCATGGTCACAACCTTTCCAAGGTGTGATCTGAGCCTAGGGCCTGGATTTAATACTTGGAGGTTTTGTTGCCAGTTCTCAACCAGATGCCTCCAAATCTCCACACCTTTGGTGTTTATATTCTCTACCGCTTTAGCTTGTTGCTTGAAATTAGTGGCCCTATCTTTTAGTCTCTTTCCATAAAGCTGAGCATGTGGTCCCAAACTGAGGCTCTGATAAAGTTTTGAAGGGGATTCTAGTTACAAAATAACTGAGCATGACATGAACCAAGCATAAAATACTTAAGAGATCATTTTATTGTCCATTTTTTCATGATATGCACTTGGATAAAATACTTAAGAGATCATTTCAAAATTAATGAAGGCATGAATGCCAAGGGCCCAGCTTTTTAGTTTTCTTGTGACTAAAAACCTAAATAGCATTGCTAGTAAATGGGAGCTGAAGTGAGGAATTCATTATGCAGTAAAGTCTCATGAATTTTAGAGCTTATATTAGAGAATGCTGCTTATATTTTGTGTTTGACAAAGTTAATTAAAAACATTATATTCTCCCCATTTCACCCTATTCTGACACAATTTGTGTGTTCAGCTCGGGGAGTAATATTATGTTAGATCATTCTGTTGGTTTTTCAAAGCATTCGTGCACATTGCACACTGCACACACACAAGAATTGGAATATCATTCTTTGTGTGGTAGTATTTGTTAAGGAATATCATACGTGGAATCCTCCGTTTAATGTCTTAACGACCCTTATATATGCTATTTCTTACTGAGATTTTTGTATCTATTTTAGGGAGGTAGAGAAACAGAAGTGATAGGATCCCAGACAAAGAAGGCTATTGTTTCTTGGGCATTGAAGGTATGATGCGCTTTTATGTCTTCTCTCTGTCAAAAGTGTTGATCATTACTTGCTCAGTTCAGTTACATATCAGCTAACAATTCAATTGTGATAATTTTGGTGTTCTCTTAGCTTGGAATGAATTTTGATAATGAAAGATCCAAATCCTCCATATTACGTGTTTTTACATTCAACTCAGAAAAGAAACGTGGAGGTGTTGCTCTGAAGAAGGTAACAAGTGTATTTATGCATTTACAGATCTTGTTATGTGTGCAATATAATGTCATTTTTCCGTATTCAAGTAGTTATCAGTTGTCTTTGACTATTTCTCATTGAAGTTTTATGATTTTATTAAATTTGAGTGCATAATTGCAGTCTAATACTGAAGTAGATATTCATTGGAAAGGAGCTGCAGAGATAATACTAGATCTCTGCAATACATGGATTGACAGTGTTGGCTCTATGAAGGAAATGATTACTGATAAAGTAATTTTTATCTCTTAAATGTGAATTTTCTGTAGTGAAAAATCTAATACCATTATGCTTGTTTAATTTTGATCAATTTCCTAGTCTACATGAGTTTATGGCATCTTGGATCTTTTATTGCGGGAAGACGAGTTTAAGAAAACCATTGAAGGCATGGCTGCAACTGCATTGTGGTGCATTACTTTTGCTTACAGGATAGATGATCTTAATAGCGTGCCTTCTAATGAAGAACAATGGCAATCATGGAAAATTCCAGAAGAGAATCTTACTCTCTTGGCAATAGTTGGGATAAAGGTAATTTTTTTTGAGGTCATGGTCATTGATCCATAAATTACTTGGAGCCTATTTATTTTATACCAAATTTCTGTATGTATTAATACTAATATCATTATTGTCCCCATTAAAATGATGAACAGTGAAAATACATGACTATCGACTTAGAATCTTGCTTAATATTTTATACTTTTCACTTACACTACAGGGCTTTTATGATAGGATACTTCGGAAACTAGATTTCTAGGATTCATAGTACATCTATAAGAATACAACTTAGAACTATCCCCTTAATGCAGAAAAGTTGTGGTTTCTTCTGCATGTGCTTATGAGTTTTTTACAATTCCTAAACTGTAATCACATGACAATGTAGCAATGGCTAGTTTTTCCATAGAAACTTATGTTTGGCCATGAGTTTATCACCTGCCCAAGCTGATTTTTTAGGGTAATATGTTGCAACTATGTGTTTATATCAAATTTACAATAATAAGCTGTCATATGTATAGTATAAACTTGTTTCTAAAAATGCTTTTTGAATGTTAAAGATAGTCCATGTTATCTTTTCGTCAGTAACTTCTTGCTACTACTAAACATATCTCCTTACCCATGACTTTTCCCTTGTTATTGTTTTCACCTTTGTTTATGTCCAGCTTGACAGTAGATATTTAACTGTGCAGGATCCATGTAGACCTAATGTAAGAGAAGCTGTGAGTAAGTGTCAAACGGCTGGTGTGAAGGTAATGGTTAAAGATAGTATCATGTGTGCCTGAATGAGTACTGTTCTTGGAATGGTTATTGCATGAAAAGTCTATTGTACATGGTACTAAATTGGTATTCACCAAGCAAATAATCAATGATAAAATCACCATCTATGCTGCCATAAAAAGTTAGTCTTATTCAATAATATCATCAGATATATGGGGTCATGATATTCCCCATAAATGTGTAAAAGATGGTTTAAAGAAGATCATGTAGATTTTGTGGCATGAAATGCAAGGATAAGTTATTATATCACTTTATCTTTTCAATTTCCTGTTACCTATGAGTTTCAAGAAGGATGCTTGCTTAAAATGTTTTTGGATTGGTTATTTGACTTCTTCCACTTTAATTTTGTTCTCTCCTTATTAATCATTTTTATAGATTCGCATGGTGACTGGTGATAACATTCACATAGCAAACGCAATAGCATTTGAATGTGGCATACTCCGAGAAGGGCAGTCTATAGAAACACCAACTATCATTGAAGGTAGGGTTTTTCGTAACTACACTAAATAAGAGAGACTGAATATTGTGGAAAATATTTGTGTGAGTATGTGTGTACCAATCCTTCCCCCCAACAGACACGGACAAGGGAAAAAAGTATGCCTACAACAGCTTCTTGTAAAAGAAATTTCTAATGGGAGGACCACCATCTTGTTTGCCTACAGGTAATGGGAAGATCCTCACCTACAGACAAATTTCAGTTGGTGCGAGCACTGAAGGAAAAATGTCATGTTGTGGCAGTCACTAGAGATGGAACAAATGATGCACCTACACTTAAAGAGGTAGGTTTTATTGTTTTATAATGCTGTAAATTATGATTATGTAATCCAGTCATGCCTTTACAAGAATATTTTCATCTCTATAAATTTTTATTTATCGAACTTATTTTGTATATTATCTGGCATCTAGGAAGACATAGGTCTCTCCATGGGTATCCAAGGAACAAAAGTTGCCAATGAAAGCTCATATATCATTATTCTAGATGATAATTTTGCCTCTGTTCTGAAGGTTTGTCACAGACATGGATATTTGTTTTAGTCCTTGAAAGCTATGTGGATTTTTCAGAAGTTATGGATACCTTACAGTTTTTTCCCCATGGTTTTCAGGTAGTTCATTGGGGTCATTTAGTTTATGCAAACATTCAAAAATTCATTCAGTTTCAACTTACTGTAAATGTTGCAGCACTTGTAATTAATTTTGTTTCTGTTGTTTCATCCGGAGATGTTCCTTTCACTGCTGTTTAGGTTAGTCTCAGATTCAATAGAACTATGGTTGATCTCCTATTTGGACTGTTCCTTTTATTCTCATGGCTTGGGCACCACCTTACATTTTTACAGCTTCTCTGGGTCAACCTTATCATGGACACTCTTGGAGCTCTTGCATTGGCAATTGAACCCCCAACTGAGAACCTAATGCACCGGCCTCCTTTCTATTTCGACAATAACCCCTTTGGATATCCTCCTTTTGTTGGTTTTCCTAACTTGAAGCTAACCATGCCCAACATATGTAAATTGACATTATAGTAAAATTGAGTAGAATTGCAAATAAGTACTATTGCTTTTCATTCCTTCACTGAAATTGATCAGAATTCTAGTGTAGCTTAGATTTAATGGGGCACCATTTAGTAATTTACGATTCATTTTGTTAATTATAAATTTATACCACTCCGGTAAACTGTTTATAAAAGGAAACGCCACTACTGCAAGCTCGTCCATTAGCCTATGCAACACAACACTCCAATATGTATTCAATGGTTTGTCTCCAACGGTTAGTAGGAAGATGGGTGATGAAGCAATGCTATGGTTCTGTCATCTTTGCTCAGCTTCAGAACCCATGTTTCTGCTATCAGAGTTCACTGCTACAAGCATTCTATTGTTTACTCAGGAATTTAAACTAAATATAATCGGTGAGGAATTGACAGAGTAATAACTTCTTCCACTATAAGCTTATGATAATATTTGTATTTTTTTTAAAAACACTTATATCCATCGGTTAAGCAACGGTCGTAGGTGATTTTTTTTTTTTAAATTCAAGACCATCGCGTAAGCAATGGTTTTCTTTGGCTAAGCGTCTCTTAAGTGACGGTTTTCTTTCGCTAAGAGACGGTTAAGCGACGGTTTTCTTTGGTTAAGCGATGGTTTTTTGGTGAACCGACGGTTAAGCGACGATTTTCTTTGGTTAAGTGACGGTCTGTAAGTGTATTTTTTTTTTTTTTTTAATTTCTCCACCGTCGCTTAACCGACGATTTACATTTAACTGATGGTAAACTGACCTGTCGCTTAACCGACGGATTGGAAAGATGTCGGATAACAAACGAAAATCCACCGATGCTTAAAAAAATTCATAGTGTCATACATGCAACAGGGAAGTGTCGAAAATCCAACAATACAGCCGTCGGATTTTTGGTCGAAATGTAGTAGTGTTTGGAACAATTTGTCTATCCCTTTCTCCAAGCTTGCACTACTTTGTTGAATATGTTGAATACCCAAAGGATATCTGGACAAAATTGGATAGAACCTTTGGAAAGCACAATGAGGATCATAAAAGCACTTTAGAGAGAACACCCAGCACCACAATAGTTCTTGATTCAACATTCTCGGCCTCTATTCTCTCTGATGAAGTTGTTCAAGATGAAGAAGAAGCAGAATCTTCTACACAGTTACTTCGAATGGAAGAAAGTCTCCTTGCAGTGACTCCTTCTCCTACTATTCTAAAAGTTTATGAGATATATGATATATCATATTCTCATATGGCTAATACAGAATAATATATTCTAACCTTTGATATTGAAGAAAAACTCTCTTTCAAGTCTATGAAAATACTTGTTAGTTTTTCAACATTAAGCTAGCATTATGTTAGGATCTTTACTAAGAGAATAACAAGTACATCAATCAAACACAAGAGACAATGAACACAATGTTTTTCATCAGGGAAACCATAAATGGAGAAAACCCTGTAACTTCCTCAGAGATAGAATCAGCACAAGATGTAAAACCCCAAAACAATAAGATGCACTCCCGACAGCAGTAATCATCTTCTTGTCTAGCCCCAATGTCTTCTCCTTCCTCAACTCTGCGCTACACTTGAGTGTGTGAGTGATATGTGCTAAATAGATACCCTAGCTCTCTATTTATACTAATTTCTACATGACTAAAACCCTACTATCACCAACCTCTACTAGGAGATTCTAATAACCCTAGTGCCCCGGAACTAGGGGGACTTTAACCCTTACACAATTAGAGGGTTGCCCACTATGACTTGACATGACTTGTTTACATTATTGATTCTCCTGATTGGAACATCGGGGCATGACAACATGACTCAATTACATAATAGATACATCCCGGAATAAACATCAAGTTACAATACATAAGATACATAGATGAATACATTCCGAAGTTACAAATACATCAACACTCCCTCTTAACTAGGAAGGTATTCTTTCTACACAATTTTCAGCACTAGTCTTCTTCTCTGTATCAATTGGATCATCTCATCATCTGCATATCAAGTCTTCTAAGTCCTTAAGTCATCTTCATCTTCAAGTCATATTCATTCTTTGAATCTGGATCATCATGGGACATCATCACTGGATCTGGATCATCTCTTGATCTGGATCAACATCACTGGATCTGGATCATCACTTGATTTGGATCATCATCATTGGATCTGGATCATCACTCAATCTAGATCATCATCACTAGACTAGATCTGTATCATCACTCGATCTAGATCTGGATCTAGATCATCTCTCAATCTGGATCATCACTACTTGATCTGGATCTCTCAGAGTCATCATAACTGGATCTAGATCATAGCTCGATCTGGATCTCATCTGGTCATCATCATGTGTGTGCTATCTCATCATAGGAATTTCTATAGAGCTAGCTTTCTTCCATGCTGGTTGTAGGCCTAACCATCAGGTAGGTCTTTTCCCATCACTTACATCTGACCTACTCATCAGAAAGGCACGTCCAACACTTACATCTAACCTACTTGTCAGAAAGGAACACCCAACACACACATCTGATCATGTGGTAAACTACAATCCCATCAGAAAGGCCCCGCACTCACATCTGTCGTGGAAGGAACTGAATCCTCTCACCATGATAGAATGGCCTCCCCTTACATCTGACATGGAAGGAACTAAATCCTCTCACCATGAAAGAATGGCCCGCACTTACATCATCCATGGAAGGAACCGAATCCTCTCACCATGACGGAATGGCCCACACTTACATCGGCCATGGAAGGAACTGAATACTCTCACCATGATGGAATGGCCCACGCTTACATCGGTCATGGAAGGAACTGAATCCTCTCACCATGAAGAAATGGCCCACACTTACATTGACCATGGAAGGAATTGAATCCTCTCACCATGACGAAATGGCCTGCACTTACATCGGCCATGGAAGGAACTGAATCCTATCACCATGATGGAATGGCCCGCACTTACATCGGCCATGGAAGGAACTAAATCCTCTCACCATGATGGAATGGAATGCACTCACATCTGACCTAGAAGGAACCAAATCCTCCACCCTCATCAAAAAGGCCCCCAGTCCTAGACTGAGCTACCTGGTAACTGACCAGGTTCCTCCACTCTCCCGAAGAGTGGAAGTTGCCCTTACATCTATCCTACACGACAGAATGGCTGGCACTCATATCTGACATGGAAGGAACTGAATCCTCTCAACATGACACAGTGGCTCAGCCCTTACATCTGACCTACTCATTAGAATGGATTTGGATCTTAGCACTCATATCTAACATGGAAGGAACTAAATCCTCTCACCATGACAGAATGGCTCAGCCCTTACATCTGACTTGCTCGTCAAAATGGCTTTGGGACTCATCACTTTCCATTGGAGGAAACCTCGATCTAGAGAACATCAAGCTTCTCCCTGAAGTACTCAAACTTCAATATAGCTAATGGCTTCATCAACACATCAGCTATCTATTCCTTCGTCGCGACATACTGGAGCTTCACTACTCCTCTCTGCACCATATCCCTGATATAGTGATACTTGATCTTGATATGCTTCGAATTGTCATGGAACACTAGATTCTATGACAACTTCACGCAACTCTGGTTGTCACAATGTATAGAAGTAGCATCCATCTAGAGATCAAATAAATCAGATAGTAGCTTCCTCAACCATACTACCTCACAACTAGCTGAACAAGCTGTGAAATACTCTTCTTCAGCTATACTCAGTGCCACACAGGATTGCTTCCTGTTAAACCAAGAGATCACACCTGATCCCATAGTGAAGAGCCACCCTAAAGTGCTCTTCCTATCAATGGCACTACCTACCCAATCTGAATCAACATAACCCTCCAGGTTAATATTTTGATTTGCATCATACTTGAGCCCATAATAAACTGTACCCCTCAAGTACCTCAGAATATGCTTTGCAGCAATCAAGTGAACATTTCTCAGATCTAAAAATAACTGGCTCAATTTGTTCACAACAAATCAAATGTTTGGTCTCATGTTCATCAGGTACATCAATGACCCAATCATCCGACGATACATCGTAGCATCAACCGACTCTGAAGAAGCATCATTCAATAGCTTCAGGATTCCATATGTGTGGCCATAGTCTTGCAGTCCATCATCCCAAACCTCTTCAGGATCTCTACTACATAATTCCCTTGTCCAGGGAAGATTCCATCTGCACTCTGCCACACCTCCATACCTAGAAAGTAATGCATCATACCCAAGTGCTTCATTTCAAACTCGGCAGCAAGCTTTCCCTTCATATCAGTAATCAACCCATCCATAGTAGAATCATCACTAGGTTGCTATCTTCAACCTTGTAGTAAAGGTTGGAATCTGCTTTACTCTTGGTAAAGCCCAAACTGGATAGAAAGCTAATAATTCTGTCGTACCATGTCTTGGGTGCATGTTTCAAACCATACAGGGCTTTCTTCAATTTGCATACATGAGACTCCCTGTCATGTGTCTCAAAACTGAGTGGTTGTTCTACATACACTTCCTTTTCCACTACACCATTCAAGAAAGCAGTCTTGACATCCATCTGGTGTATCTTCCATTTCATCACTGCAGCTAGATCAAGTACTAATTTGATGGAAGTGTATCTGGCTACAGGTGCAAAGGTCTCTTCATAGTCTATTCCCTCTTTCTGAGAGAAACCTCGAGCTACAAATCTTGCCTTATAATTTTCAATGCTACCCTCTGCAACATGTTTTATCTTGTAGATCCATTTGGAAGTTACAATTGACTTCCCATCTGGTCTTGGGACAACATCCCAAACATCATTATTCATGATCAATTGGTACTCTTTGATCATAGCATCCTTCCATTATTTCCATTCTGCCACTTCTTCATAACTGGAAGGTTCTTTATCAATGAAATCACATAGTAAAGCTACATACTCGAAAGAGGATCTAGTCCTATTTCTTTCTCTGTGATTCTCTTCTGGAGCCCCATATCTTTCTGCACCTTGTATAATTTCTCATACCCAAGCAGGTTTCCTCTTATGAGGATTCTTCTCTAGAGGTGGATCTATAGGTCTTTGTGCTTCTTCAAATTCTCGATATTCTTCTCAAGTTTCTTCATTCATGGTTGTATCATGAATTCTGGGTGCTTCGACTTCTTCAGGTTCTTTACCAAGTCTCTTTCTGGATTTGTTGTAAGCTGTGTCTTCATCAAATGTCACATCCCTGCTGATGTCAATCTTCTTATATCCTAGGAAATATATTCTATAATCCTTCGAGCTTTCAGAGTATCCCACAAATATACCCTTCTTTCCTGAAGGATCTAATTCAGTCCTCTTCTCTTTTGGAATGTGGATGTACATAGGACAACCAAATATTTTGAGATGGTTGACTTCTGGTTTCTTGCCGGAGAAGAATTCTTCCGGAGCCTTGTTCTTGAGTACTCTATGTGGAGTATAGTTTTGTACATACACCGTTGTTCTGCCAGCTTCCGCCCAAAGATGCATAGGAAGGTCTTAATCATGAAGCATTGCTTTTGTAGCTTCCATGATAGTTCTATTCTTCCCTTCCGCAATCCCATTCTGTTTTGGATTATAAGGAGTGGACAACTCCCTCTTAATCCCTGATTCTTTGCATAGCTCTTTGAATTCATTTGAAGTGAATTCTCTGCCATTATCTGATAGAATGGTCTCGATATTCTTTTCAGTATGGTTTTTGTTCAAGTATTTGAATTATTTGAACTTACTAAATACTTCGTCTTTGTTCTTCATGACGTAAACCCATGTCTTCCTAGAAAAGTCATCAATAAAAGAAACATAATATGCATACCCGCTTATAGAGTTTGATGACATAGGACTGCATACATCGAAGTGGATGATTTCCAAGATTCCTTTTTCTTTGCTTTCACTGCTTGGAAATGTCTTCTTTGTATTATTTCCTTTCACACATACTTTGCAGACCTGTTGACGGGCGTATTTGACTAAGCCCGCAACGGGGGAAAACGACCCAGTCCGGGACCCTTAGAACAGGCTCCTAGCTGTTTGGAATAGTCGCTCCTGACAGGTTTAAAGGCTCTGTTGGCCTGGGATCCTAGAAGACTAATGATTACAATTAGTGCTACTGATAGTTAGTGTCGATCCTATACTTATAATTACAAATATTAACCCAAGTTATATATTACAAGTAACGGAAACTGTTAAGTAAAATCATTCAAAACAATTAACTCTGAATACATAAATAAAACATAAATCTGGACAAGATTCGTATGCTACAAAGTCATGTTATATTTATGTACCGATATACAGTAATTACATAAAAGGATAAAGTGAATGTATTTAATGAAAAGGATCTAACTCAACAAAGTTCTTCGAATAGTACAAAAAAGCAGAAAACAAATAAAATATAATTCTGATCTAATACCTATCCTGATCAGGAGCAAAAATCAATTTAACCTGTAGCCAACTGATGTTGATAAATGCACTGTATGTAAACATTTGCTGATATTTAAAGAAATTCAAATATTGCAAAGCATACAAGCATCATTACACATTATGTAACAATAATATCAATTATTAAACACAAAATATGATATACCAACACAGTTAGAAATAGGAACAGCCGATACCTGACAAATTATATTCGCACAATTCAACAAAGGAAATTATAACAAACATCATAATATAGGAAAGCAGATATCAAAACTGAATAGATATTATAAGACACATAAAAAATTTTAAAACTGTAAATGTGTGTAAAACATCACCGGCCCAAACATCATAACAACTGACAGGTAACTGCCTAGGAGCTCAAATGGAACGAGCCAGCAATTTTGTCCTTGCTTCCCCAAAGTATTGACCCCTCTAATGTTCACTATCAGCCCTTTAAATACATCTTGAGTTTTCCCAAAATACATTATCAGAAGCTAATAAACAAGATTGCGATCCCTAACTAATATCAAATAAAAACGACAAGTGGAACATGTCGTTTTTCAACCAACGCACAACTATTCCATCCATCACATGGGATCGAAAACCAAAGAGTGGCACCTGTAAATCAATCCTCCCAAAATCGATTTGTCTCCAGAAATACAGGGATCGCCAACATAACTGAAATCCTCAAAATCGGGGTAAAATATATTACTATCTGCAACACCACATACAGGAATTATAATCAAAACATAATTAAAATAATAACAAACAAAAATCATCAACAAATAAATTCGAAATAAACTAGTACCTGAACTTGATCAATTAAATAACATATCACCAAACACTACAGACCGACTGGGGCATTGAAAACCTGAATGTTAACTCTGCTAGATTGACTTGGTGAAGGAGTTTTAAACTGCATTAAAGCGATCTGAGCATTGAGCTCACGCAGCTTTTCCTCACTTTTCTCATTCGCATCCTGCAATTTAAGGACTCTCCTTATAAGTTTGTTTTTGTGATTCCTTAATCGTGAAAGATGCTGATTGCTCTTGTCGACTTTTACTTTTAACCCTGCATTATCAACTTTTAACAAGTCACGACTCGCCATTATCTCGTTCATCTTTTCTTCCATTCGGTGAACCCTGTCCAACAGACAACTAATGAACAGTGGCTGAAAAGTTTCCCCAATTACACGAGGAACGTCCAAGGTTGTTTTAACAAACTTCTCCTTTTCCACAGAGTCAATCGTGCAATCAGCTTGAACCTCCTGAACTTTCTTATCGACTGATGGAGGACTATCACCATCAAAAATGACACTGACACCAGGCTCAACAGGCTGAACCTCTATAGACAGAGAAGGGGTTTCAAAGATATCTTCAACTATCGCAGGGTTACTCTGCTCAGCTAGATTAGCAACAAACTCACAGTGAACCACATCATCATTAACAGGCGGACGAGTAACATTTTCCTCGTCATCAATTACAACGGTTTCAACTGGAAGTTTATCATTCACACGGTTTTGTGCCACCTTGGCCTTCAACATGCTCCTGGTTAACCTTCTACCCAACTTGGACTTAGGTAAATTTCCCCGATGGTTTCCAGCTTTGTCGCTGCTGTTTGATGGAGTGACGGGTGAAAGGGTTGGAGATTTCTTTACACGCCGAGACTGTAAAGAGGCCTGGGAATCATCCTTTGAATTACACACAGGTGCTTGAGAGGGTTTTTCACTCTTAGGGTTTAATGTATATTTACTCAGAGGAGTCAAACCTGAAACCCCGTGTTTATTACAATCATCTGGGATATCGAACATACAATGACAAAACCCTGAGAAACCATTTGCCTCTATGAATTGCTCCCAGGAGCGACCAAATTTCATTAATTCATTCTCTATTAACATACGCACTAACCCGTGGTGAAACAGACTGTGACTTACATGTTTTGGTCCCTTCTTAATGGTGTTTGACATTTTAAACAGACTGTGAAGAATATAGTAAGGGATATTGATGGGAAATCCTATGAAAACAGCCATCAAACGAAGGTGATACACATAGGCCGAAGACAACCTACCTTCGCAAGTTAAATAACAATGAATTAAATCGAGCACAGGGCGCCAATATTTCAAGAAATACTTACATGCAACCCCTATTCGAAAGGACACATCTTGCGTTGGGTTTTTCAACAAACTTCTCCATTCTGTAATCTCCATCCTCTAATACTTGAACCACTTTTGTCCAGACAGAGGGAGACCTATTGCATTGGAAACCGACCTCTCATCAACTCGAAAACACAAATCTCCAACTTCAGCTTGATAATTTACCAGGGACAATGCGAATACTCTGGTGACTTCTGGATTGGAATCAGAAAACCTCTCTAAGAATGGCAACCACCCGACGTCCCTAACTTTCTGCAAAAGCCCAGGGTTCGAATCCAATAGGGTTAACTCGTAAGGTTCAACTCTCACAACAGGAGCCATCGTTGATCGTTTGTGAATACGAAACCATGCACCAAGCACTCGCCACCACTGAATCAACGACAGAAGAGTAGGTTGAGAGCACTTGGAACCGAGACTTAGCAACAGTAAGTAATGCAAAGGGTGAGCCATGGGTAAATACAGGCGAAACCCTTGTGGGTTCGACATGATCAGAGCCATCACTACTCGGAGTGCTAATCGTAAATGACGGTCGAAACCCCGAAAGACTGATGTTAACCCCATCTAGCCTGCATTAAATGACCAGAGAGCGCGAGGTGTACGTAGTTACAGGTGCTTCAATGGTGGATAGCCACGACAGGGAGTATGTACGTGGAGGACAAGGTAAGAATGAGTGTCATAATAACACTCTGAAATGGTGATAAACGTGACTCGTGCCATGAATCACTTCCAATACAACCATAATATACGCGACCTCAACCTTATGTTCGATCCATTCATCAAAGGTGGCGAACAATGATAAACTATATAGTTTAAAACTGGACCCTTTACATATTGTCAAATGCAAGTCAATATTAACGTAGCCCATGGTTAACGAACCCTAGGATGTGACAATGTAAATCATGTGTCCAAGCTTAAACGTAATCCCAAAGATTAAGATTTTAATCACCATCTCTCTACTTGGCATGAACACTATGTTAAACAACCTCATTAATATTTATAAAAATGAAATCGACTAAACCAATGTGTATTATTCAAAGGAACATGCAAAACTAGGATAGACAACAGCGAGCATAAAAACCATGAATACTCATAAATCAATCTTCCTAGTCAAAGTTCATCCAGACCAGTAATTCAAAGGCAGCGATTTCATTGATCTAATATAACTTGCAAAGGTTGTTCATAAATGTTGAACTTCAATCAATCAGTAGCCAAGGAAAAATCTTCCTTTCAGTAGCCGAACTTATCCCTTTAAAATTTAAACATTTCATCAAACAAAATGCGATTTTGTTTGATGAAATAATGATTTTAAAAGGCTGTTGAGCAGGGGCACAACAAGACCCCATCATGTTTTTCTTGGATTTATGGAAGACCTTCGACATCTTTGCTTGCAATAGGTAGTGCTCTGTAATGCACATGTGCAATCCTTCTATGCCAAAGTTCACTTGGATCTACTATGTCATGGACCAAGTTTTGTTATGGATGGCCCTTCAATTTGTATAATCCTCCTTCTTGTTCTCCAATTACTACCGCATCATCGATAGTCTTTCCTTTAGGCCACATGATGACTTGACCATATATGAATGCAACCCACATTCCTTTTGCATCTAATGCTGAGATGGAGAGAAGGTTCTTCTTGAGTCCTAGCACAAACAATACTTCTTTCATTGTTAGATATTTTTTGGAGTCTAACTTATATAAATATTCCCCACTACCTTTTATTGGATATTGGTAGTCATCTCCTAGCTTTACCTTGTGAGGTGATTCATGTTCTGACAGTCTCACAAAGGATTCCTTGAATCCAGTCATATGTTTGGAAGCCGCACTGTCTATAAGCCAATCATCACTACCATAAGTAATGTTACCTGTGAGAGCTGACATCAGAACATATTCATCCTCGCTTGAAGAATCTTCACTTTCATATCTAGATCTCTTCCTGGATGGTTCATCATCCTCTGTAGCATGAGCATGATGTCTTTTTTTGTTGTTTTTTTTACTATCTTCTGTTTGTTAGGACAATTCCTTGCATAGTGTCCTGCTTCATCACAAGTATAGCATATGATCCTAGATACATCTCTTCTAGTATTATCTTTGTGAGAGTGCTTACCTCTGGAACCATGAGGTCTTCTTTTGCTTGACTTGGAGTGAGACTTGGATTGTACTGTAAGAGCTTGGTATTCACTTCCCATCTTCTATTCTCGAGCTACTATCCGAGCTTCTTCTTGAGAACACTCTTCCCATAGTCTGCTAAACTTGACTTACTTTTTCCTAGCACATATTCCTTGGATGAAAGAATCCCATGAGCTAGGAAGGCCATTCAATGTAGTCATTACAATTTCTGCATTTTGCACTTCTTCATCAACTGCTTCTAGTTGCTCTTTGATTTGAGAAACTCTTGTGAAGTAAGACTGGATTGTTTCTGCATTCTAAATCTTCACATTCTTCAGTCGGTTTCTCGGGGTCATCTTCCGATTGATGTTCTTCCCTTCAAACAATTTGGTTAGGGCATCAAACATAGCTTTAGGTGTATTGAGAGAGGAAACTTGTGGGATAAGGTTATCCTTGATAGAATAAACAATGATCCTCTTTTCCATAACCATATTTTTCTTATGTAAGGCCTTTGCCTCATCTCCTTCTGGAACTGGAAGCTCCTCATGGATGTAGGAGTCTAATTCATTTTCTTCTAGGACCAAGGAGATTCTATACTTCCAAGCTCAGAAGTTATCAACTCCCTCAAGATTTTCATCAAGATTGGTATGATGAGACATCTTAACTAAGAACCTCAAATGGAAATAAAATATTTTAGAGCTTACCAAGTTCAAGATGTTGGATCTGAAACTTGAGCTGAAATCCTGCAGAGCTGGTTCAGGAGCAAATTAGGGTTTTTCTTTTCTGGAGTTCTGTCTACCCAAATGCCTTGAAATTTGTCCCTAACTTTGATTTTGGGGAGGAGATCAATCCAGGCATGGGATCATCAAAAAATTCCTATTTTCTGAAAATCCCTAATTTCTGACAGCAGTGATAAGTCCAAAACTGAAAAACCTCAGAATTGGATTCTGCTTCGATAGAAAGATGCGCCCAAAGCAGGAGAGTTGTTCCACCTTACTTTTTCTGAAAATATATGGAGGAAGATCCACAAACTAGGAATCCCTAGTTCCCACAACTTCAAAGTGTCTTCTTCTCAAGTTAGCTCTGATACCATGTTAGTTTTTCAACATTAAGCTAGCATTATGTTAGGATATTTACTAAGAGAATAACAAGTACAACAATCAAACATAAGAGACAATGAACATAGTTTTTTTCATCATGAAAACCATAAATGGAGAAAACCCCGCAAATTCCTCAGAGATAGAATCAACACAAGACATAAAACCCCAAAACAATAAGATGCACTCCTGACAGCAGTAATCTTCTTCTTGTCTAGCCCCAATGTCTTCTCCTTCCTCAACTATGCGCCACACTTGAGTGTGTGAGTGATGTTTGCTAAATAGAGACCCCAGCTCTCTATTTATACTAATCCCAACATGACTAAAACCCTACTAGGGCCAACCTATACTAGGATATTCTAATAACCCTAGTGCCCCGGAACTATAGGGACTTTAACCCTTACACAATCAGAGGGTTACCCACTATGACTTGACATGACCTGTTTACATTATTGATTCTCTCGATCGAAACATCAGGGCATGACAACATGACTCAATTACATAATAGATACATCCCAGAATAAACATCGGGTTACAATACATAATATACATAGATGAATACATTCCGAAGTTACAAATACATCAACAATACTCTTCAGCATTCCTCCTTTAAATTCTGTGCAAAATTTGCCAGTGACGGCTTCAGAGAATGAAGAGGAATTCGATTTCTCTCCCTCTAATGTTGCTGCTAATGTGAAGATAAGTAATTATTTTGATATTTTTGAAATAACATCATATTTCATGAGTGATCCATTCACTCTCATTGACCTTGAGCTTCCATCAAATTCCTACACGATTGAACGTGCCAAAATTTGGAATTTTGAAGAAGGAGAAAATTGTGCATCTACCATCTCGATGGAGCACACTTTTGGATATGATATGAGCTTATTTGGATCTGATATGATGTTATTTGGATATTATATGATATTATTTAGTTCAAATTTTAATTTCCAACAGCTTTTGGTCATGCTTGTAGCTGCTCTCGCCAATTTTGGTGTGAAAAAACAAGTACCACAAGTCTTCTTCAAATTTGTTGTTGGGGATTTGATGTCAGTTTCCTCTTATGAGGTTGATGATATTGTATTTTGTGAATCATTAATTATTAATGAATCTATATCATATTATGGAGCTCAATCATTTTCTCTCCACAGTCCCAGGGCTTCTCTACGTTTGGTCACATGCTCATCTCCTCACAAAACTAGTAAAGAGGAAGACATTCTGCATCCACATGGACACTTGCTCCTAACACTTGGGGATGATTGTGACCACTCATTGTTTTCTATTCAAGGCTGAAATGTATCATTTTCTTGAGTGTTCCTCACATGGTTTGAATCCTCAAGCACTTTTTCTCTCTTATCAGTTGATTTCAGTTTCTCTACATGGGTCCAGTTTTCATGTAGCATTTGTCTATGTTCCTGATTCAGTTGAGCACATTATTATTCTTCCAAAGAGGAAGATTCCTCCAGAAATAATCATTTATCTTGTATGGATAATTTCACATTCTAGGACCTAGGATACCTGTGCATAGAAGAACAAGATTGATCATGATTCTACATGCTTAGTTTGAGGGGGGAATTTCCTCCCATGCGGTTTTTGCCCCCTGTCCTTGTTTGTATTAAGAAGTTACTTTTGCATTTTAGTTGTAATGGGTGACCTATGGTGTTAGTTACCAGGTCCCAC
Organism: Pseudotsuga menziesii; assembly: GCA_001517045.1. Taxonomy (NCBI): domain Eukaryota; kingdom Viridiplantae; phylum Streptophyta; class Pinopsida; order Pinales; family Pinaceae; genus Pseudotsuga; species Pseudotsuga menziesii. The sequence continues at coordinate 253,248 of LPNX010791901.1, forward strand.
AAATTTTCCAAGTTAGCATTAAGGGGGTTGTTAGGATTATAATCCTCACATGTCCAATTTGGTCAATTATGCCTAAAATAGGAGTCTTTTCAGTCATTATTGAGTCACTAATTCCATTAGGTCCACATGGCCTAATTGGACCACATGTACCACTTACTAGAGTGTGGGGAACACTAATTGAGGCTAAATTCCACTGGTTGCACTTGATGCATCAGTTTAGGTGTCTCCTAGACTAATCCCTATAATTTAGGATCCACTAGGGGTGTCGGTACCAACCTAATTCAATTGAGTTCAGTTGGTGACTATTTATGAGTCATTTACATTTAGTTACAGTCAGTTACATTCAGTTAGCACCAGTTTTTGCATGGCTTCATGTGGGAAGGAACATTTCCTCACTTACCACATTCAGTTAGACTAGTTAACTGGTTCTAAATGATTGAGGCACTGATTTATACAACTGGATCTAGCTAGTTGAGCTCCAATAGTGACTTAGACACATCCTATTTTCCATTCAGTTAGTCTGAGTTAACCAATTCGAATTTCCTCTCATATATTCAAATTTTCTGGTTATTAATACCTTTGTATTACATTGTAAACATCATCCATATTGTATCCACTTACTTTTTTTATTAATGAAATCATTATACAGTTGCAAGCCATTTTTTGCATTGTTTCATGTCAATGCTGATTAAATTGTTTGTGAGATCTATTTGTGAGTTTTATCTTGGTTCATAGATTCCCGTGAGCTCAATTTTTATAGGAGGTTATCAAACTAAACAACATTCTTCAGATTTCTTTCAAGAAACACACTTTTGATATTCTGAGAGATTTCTACCACCTTTACAAATACGGAGATGAATTCAACATTGCAAAACTAGAAACAAAGAATTGGTGATGAGAACAGTCCTTAAATATGTACCTTTGCAACTCTCCCCATTTCTATATAAGTAGTATGTTATTTGTGATTGCACCTTTGATGGTTGCAAACATTTTACTATAATGATGTAGGATATCCATTTGCACACAGTTGGATATCTGTGTAAACTTTTTGGTATACCATGTTGCACAATGAATACACATGGAGATTTTACCATGTGAGTTAGTCATCATTGTCTAGTGTCATTTGTCCTTTTAAAAGATAAATTTATTAACAGTTTAGCAAACTTGATATGGAGATATAGCTACATCTTTAATATATGATTTGACAATTAGAAAATGCATGTAATGGTTTTAATTTATAAAACATTCAACCACAATTCAATATTACTAGATTGATATGGTCAAAATTATTAGTAATAATAATTCAATATTAACAATTTCATTTTGATATATAAATCTTCAAATTCAAGATAATAAAATTTTCAAATTCACTTTTTAAAAATTTACTAATAACTTAATTATCAACTTAAAATTTCAATACTCGTCTAATATGTTATTGTAATATCATAAAATATTTAATGAAATGATGAAGCTTATTTTGGTGCATCATACGCAACATGATGTGATCCTCTGGTAGGGGTGTAATGGGGGGCAAAGTGGGGTGTAATGGGGTCAAAGGGTAAATTAGAGTAATAATAGAGAAATGATAATGGACGATATTCAATGTAAGGTGAACTAAATCCACTAATTTGTTATTGTTAAATAAGGCCCACTATGATAGTGAATATTGAATCAATGTAATGAAGTTTCACTAAAGTGTATAGAATTTCATAAGGGTTTTGGTATAAATAAAGTGTAGAGAATTTCCTATATCTTATGTTTGATTTCGTATTCACATTTAAGTTAAATAAAAAGTGGTATCAAAGCACTTTCCAAGGCCCAAATGTTTTTTTAATCTTCTATTTTGTATGTTTTCAAAAGTAAAAAGAATGCTTTGAAATTCATATTAGTTTTGGGTATTTTTGGGCAAATTTTCTAAAATAATTGTAGATATATAGTTTCCTGGAAAAAATGTATGGTTTAAATAAATAAATTTTATCCAAATTGAAGTCTAGATAAAGGTGATATTGCGGTTTGAAATCTTCTTTATTTTATGGTTTCTGGTGATGACCATGGCCTTCCAGAGAAGATAAATTTTGATAAAGTACTTAGATTGCCACTAGATCAATACCATTGGGTAGATAATTTCTAGATATTTTTATGTTACAAATTATATGATATATTTACATCCAATATTGAGTGCACTACAACCGTTATACATTTTTGTTGTAATACTTATAGATATTGGCTTATGGAATTTTACAAGGATACATTATCCCCCATAATTGAGGAATATCCAAGGTTCTATGGAGGTTATGTCAAGTGAAAATTCCATGGAAGAAACCCCTCTTATAAGTTTACTTGAACTATAAATGGACTATGAAGACTATATCAACAAATGGTTGTTGTTATCACAGATCGTGTAGTTTACCCGATTGAGTAAACCTGTATGTGATGGAAAAGGGGACAGGAAATGAAAGTCGTGGCCTATGGAAACCCTAACCCCCAGAGAATGGATGGTTGTCACATCAGTTAGGACTTCCTTCACTTTAATCCACTGGATAATCCCCAAGTGACAATGGGGGAGACCCATGCCTGTCCTGAAAGGATAGACCTAAGGCAAATCACCATATCAAACTCCTGTCACATAATACATAAGGTGAGTGCTCGAAACCATAGATTCGAGGGATAAGCCATAAATTAAGGAATACTTGAGTGAGGGTGGTTAAATATGTTGGAAATGTTACTTAAGTAAGACAACATAGTGACTTGTAGAAATTGGGATCATATCTAGGATTAGTGTGTTGGTTCAAATGATCAAACCCAGGACCCTAGGGGATTTAAACAGTAAATGAGAAATTCCTAGGATAAGTTTGATATTGATAATTAATGCTTCCCACACACTGAATTGGATGAAGTATTAATCAATTGAAAATATCCAAGTGATACCAAACAAAGAGACACAGAGAAATTGGATGTCAAAATAAGAGCGCTACATCCTTAAGCGATCAGTATCTGGAGATGCGTAATGGATTAAAATTTTGATTTATAGGAGGTAGAAGAGTTTTTGAGGGATGCCTAAAAAAATCCAGATAACCAAATTTGCATATTCCCGATGCAAATTGATCTAGTGATTTTTCCTACTTTTAAAGAGGTTTTTTTTTTTCCAGTAAAAGCAATGATGGGAAATGCATGAAAAAATAAAAGGATGGAAAAATTATCTGAGAAGCATACTTGAATCATTCTGATTACCTCTTGGATGATGAATAATTCCTTCCTCCTGATCAAATAATATTTTCGAGCAAGATTTTGATGAAGTGATGCTTTTATCAGTGACCCTTGCGCCCCTGTTGTACCTGTCACACCAAAGAATTCAATTAGTATGAAAAATAAATAGGAAATTCAAGTTAAAGAACATACAGAGGGGGGAATCATAAAGAATTTGCAAATCCCAGATAACCAACACCGATTTTCGACAATAAAGTGAGTCTCCACACCAATGCGCCTCTCTCAGAATCGCCTCCTCCACCCTGCAAATAAACGGGTACAAGGAAATGTAAATAATATATGATGGATTGGTCTTAGTGTAGGAGGAAAACAATCTTATTCATTCATCAAGTAGGAAAAAAGTGTACAGTACCAGATAAAATGTCTTTATTCAATGTATTCCAGTTCTAGAGCTCATGGCTTACGATGAGGGGATCATCCCTCTTAAATAGCTTGAGAGAGTGTCCAATTTTAACCTAACTATCATCCTACAGTTGAGATTAAGACATAATCAATGATGGAGATCACAATAACAAATATCAACACAAGAATCAAATTGACACTTTAAAGGGGGCGCACTTTTGCTTGAGGAAGCCTCCCTATGGTGGAAAACATAATATACATCAAGGGGGTTTCTAGGGGATTAATTCACCCTACACCCCATTAAAACTCGTAACATTTGATATAACAGTGTAATACATCAATTAGCCAAGTTGAGGGGCACCCCTTTGGGTATGTCCTCACTAGCTGAGCCAAAATAAAATAATTCGGACAATAATGCCGACTGAAATTGTTGAAGAACTGTTTGTGGAGCCAAAATACATCATCTGGCAAATTTCCAAACCATTTCCTTGAACCAATTGGCTAAATCGATTTTTTCAGTGAATTTCCTAGTTCAATTTCTGGTGGTACATCCTTTAAAACTGATAAAATTCATCATAACTCTGTCAAGGATGATAGCTGGAGAAAACTTACTGCACTGAATGATCCATAGATGTAGAAGAATGGTGTAAGTGACTACTTCTACCCCCTGGAACACTATAGTTCTCTAGGATAACCAAAATCACTACTATCTGTAATAAAATTTGATCATTTGGCCAATAATAAAGTCATAATAATAATTGATTAGGAGATCTAGGGACAAATTCTCAAAATTCAAACTGTGGTATTGGTTTTGTGAATGTCTGTAACAAATACAATCCATGATGTTTTTTGAGTCACTACCTTGGGAGCCATAGTTTGACTTGGTCAACCAGGTGGACCAGGTCAAAGTACCCAAACTGGAGGTGAAATATTGTATCCATATGATCCTGCATGCATCCAAGATAAGAAATGCTCCAATGGTGTATATCAAGATCCATTAAAACCTAGATCTATCAAGCATCGAGAGGGATCCAATTTCTTGAGGTGTACATTTTTTACCATTTGGATCCCGCTCGGTACTTGATAGATCTGGGTTTAAAATGGATCTATGCTAGTTTAATATTTTTTATATTTTATTTAAATCGATATGTGATTTATATTTTTTATTTTTTTATTTTTCATTTTTTTATTTATGTCGACTTGCATACCGTGACTAATGTGACAGGATCTCCCCCATACTAGGTTGGAGAGCACCTCGCTTCTCTTGGTGCAAAAACCAAAATTAAATCATGTTATTCATAATCACGGTGAAAATAATAATAATAGTAAGTAAGATATATATGTACCTTTGAAAAATATTGGAACCTTTTGGAAGTCTATTTGTGATGGTCATACTTACAAAGCTTAAATGTTGTGTTAATGTTGGGTGAGGATGGAAAATAGGGCTAAGGCAAAGGGAGATGACTTGTAGCTGAATTTGACCATATCATCTTTCACAATGTTTACAAATACACACAACAAGAGTGACATATCCATGAAAAATGAACAATAGGGAATCATGGTGTCTCGCAAATGGATAAGATAACTTGAAAAGAGCCCATTCAACTCTAACAACATGTATACAAATCACATCCAAGCTAATAACAAGCTCTGTGAGGATATTTATTGGGACCTTGTGTTGAGTACACAAGAACTATAATGGATAGATTCTAGGGGACGCTGTGAATTAGCGGTCTCTTGCCCCATATCACATCAAAACCTGCAGGATCCATGAGGAATTGATTATTACATTTCAATGGTGTCCAACAATCTTTAGATTTAGCATTTGTTTATCCACTAATTTTTCTTTAGGCCTTTTCACAATTTTATTTTATAGCTCATTTTTGAGTTGTGTCTAAAGACACATTTTTCATTTGTTTGAGGGATTTGCATTTCAACATATAGTATTCTTAGCACATAATGCATGTAATGATGGTAAAAAAAAATCTGCAAGTTTTAGCTGACACTCTTTGAGAGAATCAGAGACGAAGCATGAAAAACATGGGATCCATCATGCATAGGTGTCAAAGTGGGGAAAGTGATGTTCAATCTCATAAGTATTGATCAAGCTATAGTCGTGGGTTAAGGATCAATCATGGATGAACTGGATGGATGGAGATAAATGACACGTGGAACCAACATAGCATTAAGGTTTAACATTCACACAAAGTATGGCATGAGAAATAGTCTTCAACATCAAGCACTTTGATTAGTATTAGAACAAGATCAAGCATCAATATAAGCATAGGTCACCATGATCATCCTAACAATTCAAGCCTAGATGTTTGACATACATCATAGAGAAAAATCATACCAGGAAACATATACATGATCTCACCATATATACTTGTCTCCATCTGATAGGGACCCTCTATAAATGTGTGTACCACATCTAATATTCTACTCTGCTCAAATGAACTAGGTCATCACTGAAATCATCTCAATGGACCAATGAATCTTAGTCCTAGCAAGGAAACTATGTTGAATAAGGCTCTGAAATAGGCCGAGCCTATAATGATCCATCCTAAAACCCCATGTGAAAATTGGCTTAGAATAGAATAAGAGATAAATATGTATGTTGCATAATAGTATCCCAGCTTCAAATGTATATGTGATAACAGTTACTCAAAGTAGAATAATTTTTACACTCTAAAGTGGTTCATATAGAGAGACTTCATGTAGAGCACAAAATGAAAAAATAGTTGAAATTGATCCATAATTGAGGGATTGAGATTCCACACAACTCATCAATACGAATTATCAATACAGACTGAAATTAATTTGTCTTTTACAATCACTGTCAAAATGGAAAAGTGCTTCACCATATATAAAACCAAGTATGAAAATACTATTGAAACCTTTGAGTGTTTTTTTTTATACAACAACTATGAATTACATATCTAAGGGGATTAAAAATCTAGACAATAGAACTAAAATTAACATTCTAACAATAGAAATTTATGTTATGCACTCCAAGTCTAAGGTATGAAAAATGCCTTCCTACAAAATGTTTATAATACCATGGAAACGAAAAAGGAAATTTACGTGTATTAATTTATACACCGAATGTTTTATTGAAAAATCTTGGTAGCTTCTATCAATAGAAATAAGTATTAGGGTTTAATGTTCACTTTCTATTTTAATCCCCTGACCATCATATACAAATATTTGTGTATATTTTAAATCAAAATGTTGTCTTGTAAACAAAACAACACAACTCTTAACATATTGGAATAACTAATGAATAATGAAACTCTGTCCATTAAAAACTGATTTTCATCAAATATTAAACAAATATTCAAAATTTCAAGGACAAGAATATAAGAATACAAGTTATTCACTTAATTGATCTTTCTGCCAGTTCTTCCAACATGTCAAATGAACAGTCTTGAACCACCCATCCATAGACCAGCAAGAGAACTTCAATATTCTTTCCCAACTAGTCACCTTTGAGCCAAGCCATAATCTCACTAAGGGATTAAGCTGTAGGTAAATATAAAAAGTACTGTCTTAGTCCTCAGTAATTAGAAGATACACATTTATCTTTTTTTCTGAACACATTTTTATGCCAGAAAGGATTGTGGTTTTTGTGTTCAAGGATAATTTTAACAGTCGTTCTTATGTTCCAAGCAAGAAAACCTTTTCTCAATAGTACTTACAATGCTTCACTCTATCACCATAGAGAATTTTCTTCCTAACCTAGCCGAACTTGAAATTTAAGCCAAGTCATTTTCTCCTACAAATACTCACTTGATGGCCCCTATACTCGTTCCCTTGAGTTACTTGGTTTCCAAGTTGGTTAGATATGTTAATAGGTGCTTGTATTTCCCTTGTCCTTTTCTTTCTTGGAAATTTTTTCTTTTTTCTCAACTTCTCTTATTGAGAGGATTTTATTAAGTCATTTTATTTAGGATAAATATGAGTGAGACACCTCACATGAGCTATTAGGGTTTGAGAGGAATTAAATTTTTAATTTTTTTCTACCCATTTGACTACGTCGAAGAGAATTTGTAAAAGTAAACACATAATATTTACATTCACACTATGATTTATAGTCAATAATGCCTAATCTTTCAGTACTTCAATGCAAATAAAAAATAATGGACTTGTTCAAAAATAAACTAATGAACTTAGGGAGTAAATATTGGGATATTACAAAGATCACACTCAAAAGGAAAATCAAGTATATTTTATTGAAAATAGGTCCAATCGAAGGAGATGATATTCGGAAAGGATAAAAATATTTGAATAAATGTCAAAGCATGTTATAACATTCACTTGGATAAATAGGGGTGAGAACATGATCCAATGTCATTATCTGATAAACCACATGGTCAATTAACAAGACCATGCCTAAAGAAGGCAAGGATGAATACAATGGATCCTTCTTGGTATCAATCTAACACATGGTATGAGCTCACATAATTCACCCACGGAAGGTAGTGTCTACCAAAACACTAGAAACAAACAAAGGGGAAACATGGTTTAAAATCGAGAAAGGATGATGGTCACTGGATGTTTGTTGATCAATAGTCACAATGATTTAGTTGTAATGAAAATACATCACATGAAAGGACATAGACACCACACCATTCACGGAAAATACATAATGACTCCCAAGGTGCATATTGAAGTCCAATGACTAAGATAGTATTCCCACCTAACAAAATCAAAAATTAAGGAATAATCCACAAGGGTTCACTAGGTATTCTATCAAAAGTCAATATTTTATTGGCAGATGATACAAGGTCAAGAGAACCTATACATTTCTAGGCATTTGAGGATAAGTTTTCAATAGTTTCTTATTCATATACACACATTCATGAACTATGCATGAATTAAATTCAACCCTTATTTGGAGGGGTTTACTAGAAGAAAGGACAGGCTCACTTATACTACTTTAATAATAGGAAATGGTCCTAGACCTTAAACGGAGTACATTCAAAGTGAAAAAAACGCCCCTTTGTCCAAAATTTTATGAATTAGTAAATAAAGCTTGAGTGGTATTCAATAACTCTTCAAAGGAAGAGTGTGATCAATTGAATATTGTGTCACCTCAGCCACTTCAAACTTAATACTTTTTGAGGGGGGAGTGGGAACGGTTAAAATATTCATTTACGTGAACTCCTAATCAAACAAAGGTTAAATGGGTTGCTAAGAAACCATAGTTTTTCCATGAGGAAAACATTTGTAATACAAGGATTGGTACACTCTTTATACCTATTGAATAGTAGGACACCCCTATTCAAAATTTATAATAAAACTTAGGCTTTCATCTTATTCATCGAGTTCCTCAACAGTATCGATACTCCTATCATGACTTTTATTGGATAAAACTATTTTACCATGGCATGAATTGTAGTGGAAGGTTTCTTTTCCACGTCATGGATCACATTGTTTGATTGATTTTTCCTATCATGACTTGTATTGGCTATGGAATTTCCCACAACATGACTTTCATTGGTTGGGGGATCGTCTCCAATATGAGTTTAATTGGTCGGTGAATTGTTTGTTTTTCAACATTAAGCTAGCATTATGTTAGGATCTTTACTGAGAGAATAACAAGTACAACAATCAAACACAAGAGACAATGAACACAGTGTTTTTCATCAGGGAAACCATAAATGGAGAAAACCCCGCAACTTCCTCATAGATAGAATCAGCACAATATGTAAAACCCCAAAACAGTAAAATGCACTCTCGACAGCAGTAATCTTCTTCTTGTCTATCCCCACTGTCTTCTCCTTCCTCAACTATGTGCTACACTTGAGTGTGTGAGTGATGTGTGCTAAATAGATACCCCAACTCTCTATTTATACTAATCCTGACATGACTAAAAACCCTATTAGGGCCGACCTCTACTAGGAGAGTCTAATAACCCTAGTGCCCCAGAACTGCGGGGACTTTAACCCTTACAAAATCGGAGGGTTACCCACTATGACTTGACATGACTTGTTTACATTATTGATTCTCAGAACATCAGGGCATGAAAAAATGACTCGATTACATAATAGATACATCCCGAAATAAACATCGGGTTACAATACATAAGATACATAGATGAATACATTCTGAAGTTACAAATACATCAACACTCCCTCCTAACTAGGAAGGCATTGTTTCTACACAATTTTCAACACTGGTCTTCTTCTCTATATCAACTGGATCATCTTGTCATCTACATCTTGAGTCTTCTGAGTCTTCAAGTCATCTTTGTCTTCAAGTCATCTTCATTCTTCGAATCTGGATCATCTCTCGATCTGGATCATCATGGGACATCACCACTAGATCTGGATCATCTCTCGATCTGGATCAACATCACTAGATCTGGATCATCACTGGATCTAGATCATCATCACTAGATCTGGATCATCACTCGATTTGGATCATCATCAGTAGACTGGATCTAGATCATCACTCGATCTGGATCTGGATCTAGATCATCTATCGATCTGGATCATCACTACTGGATCTGGATCATAACTCGATCTGGATCTCTCAGATTCATCATAACTAGATCTGGATCATAGCTCGATATAGATCTCATCTTGTCATCATCATGTGTGTGCTATCTCGTCATAGGAAGTTCTACAGAGCCAACCTTCTTTCATGTTTGTTGTAGGCCTAACCATCAGGTAGGTCTTTTCCCAGCACTTACATCTGACCTACTCATCAAAAAGGCATGCCCAACACTTACATCTGACCTACTCATCAGAAAGGCACACCCAACACTCACATCTAATCATGTAGTAAACTACAATCCCATCAGAAAGGCCCCGCACTCACATCTGTCATGGAAGGAACTAAATCCTCTCACCATGATAGAATGGTCTGCCCTTAAATATGACATGGAAGGAACTAAATCCTCTCTCCATGAAAGAATGGCCCGCACTTACATCGGCCATGGAAGGAACTGAATCCTCTTACCATGATGGAATGGCCTACACTTACATCGGCCATGGAAGGAACTGAATCCTCTCACCATGACAGAATGACCCGCACTTACATCGGCCATGGAAGGAACTGAATCCTCTCACCATGAAGAAATTGCATGCACCCACATCTGACCTGGAAGGAACCAAATCCTCCACCCTCATCAGAAAGGCCCCCATTCCCAGACTAAGCTACCTAGTAACTGACCAGGTCCCTCCACTCTCCCGGAGAGTGCTAGTTTCCCCTAAATTTTTCCTACTGGATAGAATGGCCAGCACTCATATTTGACATGGAAGGAACTGAATCCTCTCACAATCACAGAATGGCTTAGCCCTTACATCTGACCTGCTCATCAAAATGGATCTGGATCTTCGCACTCATATCTGACATGGAAGGAACTGAATCCTATCACCATGACAGAATGGATCAGCCCTTACATTTGACCTACTCGTTAGAATGGATTTGGATCTTAGCACTCATATCTAACATGGAATGAACTGAATCCTCTCATCATGAAAGAATGGCTCAGCCCTTACATCTAACCTACTCGTCAGAATGGCTTTGGGATTCATCACTTTCCCTTGGAGGAAACCTCGATCTGGAGAACACCAAGCTTCTCCCTCAAGTACTTGAACTTCAATATGGATAATGCCTTCATCAACACATCAACTATCTGTTACTCCATCGCAACATACTGGAGCTTCATTGCTCCTCTCTGCACCATATCCTTGATATAGTGATATTTGATCTCGATATGCTTCGACTTGTCATCGAACACTGGATTCTCTGACAACTTCACGCAACTCTAGTTGTCACAATGTATACAAGTAGCATCCATCTGGAGATCAAATAAATTAGACAGTAGCTTCCTCAGCCATACTACCTCACAACTAGCTAAACAAGCTACAACATACTCTGCTTTAGCTTTACCTAGTGCCACACAGGATTGCTTCCTGCTAAACCAAGAGATCACACCTGATCCCATACTGAAGCAACACCCTGAATTTCTCTTCCTATCAATGGCACTACCTACCCAATCTGAATAAACATAACCCTCCAGGTTAATCTTTTGATTCGCATCATACTTGAGCCCATAATCAACTATACCCCTCAAGTACCTCAGAATATGCTTTACAACAATCAAGTGAACATTTCTTATATCTATCAAGAACTGACTCAAGGTGTTCATAGAAAAACAAATGTATGGTCTCGTGTTCGTCAGGTACATCAATGACCCAATCATCTGATGATACATCATAGCATCAACCAAATCTAAAGAAGCATCATTCAATAGCTTTAGGTTCAATGCCATAGCTATGGCCATAGTGTTGCAGTCCATCATCCCAAACCTCTTCATGATCTCTACTGCATACTTCCCTTGTCCAAGGAATATTCCATCCTCACTCTGCCACACCTCTATACCTAGAAAGTAATGCATCATACCCAAGTCCTTCATTTCGAACTCGGCAGCAAGCTTTCTCTTCGTATCAGTAATCAACCCATCCATAGTAGAAGCATCATTGGGTTTCCATCTTCAACCTTGTAGTAAATATTGGAATCTACTTTACCCTTGGTAAAGCCCAAACTAGATAGAAAGCTATCAATTCTGCCGTACCATGTCTTGGGTGCTTGTTTCAAACCGTACAGGGATTTCTTCAATTTGCATACATGAGACTCCTTGTCATGTGTCTCAAAATCGAGTGGTTTTTCTTCATATACTTCCTCTTCCACTACACCATTCAAGTAATCAGTCTTAACATTTATCTAGTGTATTTTCCATTTCATCACTGTAGCCAGAGAAAGTACTAATCTGATGGAAGTGTAACTAGATACAGTTGCAAAGGTCTCTTCATAGTCTATTTTCTGAGAGAAACCTCGAGCTACAAATCTTGCCTTATACTTTTCAATGCTACCATCTGCAACATGTTTGATCTTGTAGATCCATTTGGAAGTTACAACTAACTTCCCATCTACTCTTGGGACAACATCCCAAACATCATTATTCATGATCGATTGGTACTCTTTGATGATAGCATCCTTCCATTTTTTTCATTCTGCCACTTCTTCATAACTGGAAGGTTCTTTATCAATGAAATCACATAGTAAAGCTACATACCCGGAATAGGATCTGGTCCTCTTTCTTTCTCTATGATTCTCTTCTGGAGCCCCATATCTTTTCACACCTTGGATAAGTTCTTGTACCCAAGCAGGTTTCCTCTTATGAGGATTCTTCTCCAGAGGTGGATCTATAGGTCGTTGTGGTTCTTCAAATTCTCAATCTTCTTCTCGAGTTTCTTCATTCAAGGTTGTATCATGAATTTTGGGTGCTTCTGCTTCTTAAGGTTCTTCAGTAGGTCTATTTCTGGATTTTTTGTAAGCTATTTCTTCATCAAATGTCACATCCCTGCTGATGTCAATCTTCTTATATCCTAGGAAATATATTCTGTAAGCCTTTGAGCTTTCAGAGTATCCCACAAATATACCCTTGTTTCTTGAAGGATCTAATTTGGTCCTCTTCTCTTTTGGATTATGGATGTACACAGGACAACCGAATATTCTGAGATGGCTGACTTCTAGTTTCTTTCCGGAGAAGACTTCTTCAGGAGTATTTTTCTCAAGTACTCTATGTGGAGTACGGTTCTTTACATACACCACTGTTTTGGAAGCTTCCGCCCAAAGATGCATAAGAAGGTCTTGATCATGAAGCATTGATTTTGCAGCTTCCATGATAGTTCTGTTCTTGCATTCCACAACCCCATTATGTTGTGGATTATAAGGAGTGGACAAATCCCTCTTAATCCTTGGTTCTTTGCATAGCTCTTTGAATACATTTGAAGTGAATTCTCTACCATTATCTGATCGAATGGTATTGATCTTCTTTCTAGTATGTTTTTTTATCAAGGCTTTGAATTCTTTGAACTTACTGAATACTTTGTCTTTGTTCTTCATGAAGTAAACCCATGTCTTCCTAGAAAAGTCATCAATAAAAGAAACATAATATGCATACCCACTTAGAGAGTTTGATGACATAGGACCGCATACATCAGAGTGGATGATTTCCAAGTTTCCTTTTGCTTTGCTTTCACTGCTTGGAAATTTCTTCTTTGTATTATTTCCTTTTGCACATCCTTTGCAGACCCCATCACATTTTGATTGGATTTATGGAAGACCTTCAACAGCTTTGCTTGCAATAGGTAGTGCTCTGTAATGCACATGTACAAGCCTTCTATGCCAAAGTTCACTTGGCTCTACTATGTCATGGACCAAGGCTTGTTCTGGATGTCCCTTCAATTTGTATAATCCTCCTTATTGTTCTCCAATTACTACCGCATCATCGATAGTCTTTCCTTTAGGCCACATGATGACTTGACCATCTATGAATGCAACCCGCATTCCTTTTGCATCTAATGCTGAGATGGAGAGAAGGTTCTTATTAAGTCCTAGCATAAACAATACCTCTTTCATTGTTAGATATTTTCTAGAGTCTAACTTATATAAATATTCCCCACTACCTTTTATTGGATATTGGTAGTCATCTCCTAGATTTACCTTGTGAGGTGATTCATGTTCTGATAGTCTCACAAAGGATTTCGTTGAATCCAGTCATATGTTTGGAAGCCTCACTGTCTATAAGCCAATCATCACTACCATGAGTAATGTTACCTGTGATATCTGATATCAGAACATATTCATCGTCACTTGAAGAATCTTCACTTTCATATCTGGATCTCTTCCGGGATGGTTCATCATCCTCTGTAGCATGAGCATGATGTCTTATTTTGTTGCTCTTCTTTACTATCTTCTGTTTGTTAGGAAAATTCCTTGCATAGTGTCCTGCTTCATCACAAGTATATCATATGATCCTAGATACATCTCTTCTAATATTATCTTTATGAGAGTGCTTACCTCTGGAACCATGAGGTCTTCTTTTGCTTGACTTGGAGTGAGACTTGTAGTGTACTGTAAGAGATTGGTATTCACTTCCCATATTCTCTTCTCGAGCTGCTATCCAAGTTTCTTCTTGAGAGCACTCTTCCCATAGTCTGCTGAACTTGAATAACTTCTTCCTACCATAGATTCCTTGGATGAAAGAATCCCATGAGCTAGGAAGGCCATTCAATGTAGTCATTACAATCTCTGCATTTTCCACTTCTTCATCAACTGCTTCTTGTTTCTCTTTGATTTAAGAAACTCTTATGAAGTAAGACTGGATTGTTTCTGTATTCTGAATCTTAACATTCTTCAGTTGGTTTCGCAAGGTCATCTTCCGATTGATGTTCTTCCCTTCAAACAATTTGGTTAGGGCATCAAACATAGCTTTAGGTGTCTTGAGAGAGGACACATGTGGGATAAGGTGATCCTTGATAGAATCAGCAATGATCCTCTTTTCCATAACCATATTTTTCTTATGTAAGGCCTTTTCCTCATCTCCCTCTGGAACTGGAACCTCCTCATGGATGTAGGAGTCTAATTCATTTTCTTCCAGGACCAGGGAGATTCTATAGTTCCAGGCTCGGAAGTTATCAGCTCCCTCAAGCTTTTCATCAAGCTTGGTATGATGAGACATTTTAACTAGGAACCTCAAATGAAAATACAATATTTTATATCTTACCAGGTTCAAGATGTAGGATCTAAAACTTGAGCTGAAATCCTACAGAGCTAGTTCAGGAGCAAATTAGGGTTTTTCTTTTCCAGAGTTCTGTCCACCCAAATGCTTTGAAATTTGTCCCTAACTTCGATTTTGGGGAGGATATCAATCCAGGCCTGGGCTCACTGAAAAATTCCTCTTCTGTGAAAATCCCTAATTTCCGACAGTAGTGACAGGTCCAAAACTGAAAAACCTCAGAATTGGATTCTGCTTCGACAGAAATATGCGCCCTAAGGAGGAGAGTTGTTCCACCTTAATTTTGCTGAAAATGTGTGGAGGAAGATCCACAAACTAGGAATCCCTAGTTCCCGCAGCTGCATAGTGTCTTCTTCTCAGGTTAGCTTTGATTCCATGTTAGTTTTTCAACATTAAGCTAGCATTACGCTAGGATCTTTATTGAGAGAATAAAAAGTAAAGCAATCAAACATAAGAGAAATGAACATAGTGTTTTTAATCAGTGAAACCATAAATGGAGAACACCCCACAACTTCCTCAGAGATATAATCAACACAAGATGTAAAACCCTAAAACAGTAAGACGCACTCCCGACAGCAGTAATCTTCTTCTTGTCTAGCCCTAGTGTCTTCTCCTTCCTCAACTATGCGCTACAATTGAGTGTGTGAGTGATGTGTGATAAATAGAGACTTCAGCTCTCTATTTATACTAATCATAATATGACTAAAAACCCTACTAGGGCCAAACTCTACTAGGAGAGTCTAATAATCCTAGTGCCCCAGAACTGCGGGGACTTTAACCCTTACACAATCGGAGGGTTACCCACTATGACTTGACATGACTTGTTTACATTATTGATTCTCCCGATTGGAACATCGGGGCATGGAAACATGACTCAATTACATAATAGATACATCCCGGAATAAACATCGGGTTACAATACATAAGATACATAGATGAATACATTTCGAAGTTACAAATACATCAACATGACTTACCCCCTTTCCTTCAATTGTTTTCTTCTTCTTATTTCTCTTCTTATTCCTATTATTCTTATGAGTAGCAACCCAACTAGCTAGAACACTTTTTCCAAATTAGTTAGAAGAGGAAGGAACCAATTTAACTTGTGTAGAAAGAAAGGATTTTGGTTCTCTTGACACACAATGCATACTTGGGAAGCATCAGGATAATTCAATACATTCATAGTAGAAAATCCAAACTAACACTCCCATCACGAGTCCAATAAGATTCAAAGTAGCCATCGAAGGGGAACTAGCATTTCCAAGAAAACACAAATAAAAAGAGTCCCCTTCCAAAAGAGTACCCTGATTGGAATCTCTAGGAACATCACCCATAACTTTTGATTTAGGAAAAACAAAATATCTAAGGTCTTCTATGGGGTCAAAAAATTATAGTCAACACATGCCTATAAAATAATCTCTAAAATTTATGAAAACAAACACAATCTTCCAAAAGTCAGGCCAAGGTGTTTAAATCCCAAGTCCAACTAGTAAAGAGTTAAAATGAGGGCCCAGGTCCAACTAGAAAAAGTGTGAGAGATAGTTACAATAACTCTCATGCAAATCTCACCAAAGGTACAAGAGCTAGCATGGATACAAGAAACATCAAAGGGGGCCAAGGTATATTTTAGGCATCTATCTCAACTACAACAAACACTTACCACTCATTGTCACCTATGTGAAAACTTAGGAAAAACCACTATGGTTGCAGCTTTGCAAAAGGTATATAGATGGAACAATCATGGGTTAGGTGTTTGCTGTTAGTTTTTATCATTCAAGCTAGCATTATGTTAGGATCTTTAACTGAGAGAATAACAAGTACAGCAATCAAACACAAGAGACAATGAACACACTTTTTTTCCTCGCGGAAACCATAAATAGAGAAAACCCTGCAACTTCCTCAGAGATAGAATCATCAACAAAAGTAAAACCCAAAACAGTTAGATGATCTCTTGACAGCAGTAACCTCTTTCTTCCTTGCCCCAGTGTCTTCTTCTTCCTCAGCTATGCGCTACAACTAAGTGTGAGTGTGTGTGTTCTAAATAGAGAGGCTAGCTCTCTATTTATACTAATTATTGACATGACTAAACCCTACTAGGGTTGACTTCTCTAGGAGATTCTAATAACCCTAGTGCCCCGAAACTGTGGGGACTTTAACCCTTGATCAATAGGAGGGTTACCCATAATGACTTGACATGACTTATTTACATTATAGATCCTCCCGATCGGAACATTGGGGCATGAAATGACTCGATTACATTACAGAAACATGCCAGAATAAACATAGGGTTACAATACATAAGAAATACAAGTGAATACATTCCAAAGTTACATATACATCAACACTCCCTCTTAACTAGGAATGTATTCTCTTGACACAGTTTTTCAGCACAAGTCTTCTTTTCTGTATCATCTAGGTCATTGTCAAGTTCTCATCATCTTCATCTTCAAGTCATCTCCATCTTCAATTCATCTTCATCTAGATCTGGATCATCTCGGAGACATCATAACTGGATCCAAATCATAGCTTGAATTGGATCATCACTGGGTCATCATCATATGTGCTATCTCATAATTCTTCTCATCATTGAAAGTTCTACAGAGACAGCCCTTTTCCATGCTGGTTGTAGGCCTACCTCCTTGTAGGTCTTTGGTAGCACTTATATCTGACCCTAAGTTATAATTGCCAGCACTCACATCTGACCTTGACTCGTCAAAAAGGCACAACACTTACATATGACCTTGACTCCTCAGAAAGGCGCTCAGTCCTACACTGAGGGTTCATGGTAACTGACCAGGTGCCTCCATTCAGAGAATGGCAGTAGCCCTTACATATGACCTACTCATCAAAATGGTTGGCACTCACATCTGACCTACTCATCAAAAAGGCAATAGCCCTTACATCTGATCATGTAGGAACTAATCCTACAGTCACATTAGAATGGTCGGCACTCACAACTGCCATGGAAGGAAGCAATCCTCTCACCATGACAGAATGGTAACAACCCTTATATCTGATCAAGTGGGAACACATCCCTCAATCACATCGGAATGGCCATGCGCTCACATCTGATCATGTAAGACTGCATCTTACAATCAACTCAGAAAGGCCCTCAGTCCTAGACCAAGTATTCCTGGTAACTCACTAGGTAGCTCCATTCGAAGAATGGAAGTAGCCCTTATATCTGATCATGTAGGAACCAATCCTATAGTCATATCAGAATGGATTAGCACTCATATCTGACATGGAAGGAACCAATCCTCTCACCATGATAGAATGGATCAGCCCTTACATCTGACCTACTCATCAGAATGGCTTATGGACTCATGACTTCCCCTTGGAAGGGACCTCGATTTCGAGAACACCAATCTTCTCCTTGAAGTACTCAAACATCATTCTGGTCAATGGCTTCTTCAACACATCAGCTATCTAATCATCCGTCGCAACATACTGGAGCTTCATTGCTCCCCTCTACACCATATCCCTGATATAGTGATACTTGATCTTGATATGCTTCGACTTGTCATGGAACACTGGATTCTCTAACAACTTCTCACAACTCTGGTTGTCACAATGTATACAAGTAGCATCCATCTAGAGATTAAGTAAATCAGATAGTAGCTTCCTTAGCCATACTGCCTCACAACTAGCTAAACAAGCTGCGACATACTCTGCTTCAGCTGTACTCAGTGCCACACAGGATTGCTTCCTGCTAAACCAAGAAATCACACCTGATCCCATACTAAAACAGCATCCTAAAGTCCTCTTCCTATCGATGGCACTTCTTGCCCAATATGAATCAACATAACCCTCTAGGTTAATCTTCTGATTTTCCTCGTACTTGAGGCCATAATCAATTGTACCCCTCAGGTACCTCAGAATATGCTTTGCAACAATCAATTGAACATGTCTCAGATCTGTCAGGAACTGGATCAAGGTGTTCACAGCAAAGCAAATATCTGATCTCATGTTCGCCAAGTACATCAAGGACCTAATCATCTGACGATACACATGACATCAACCGCTTTTGATGAAGCATCACTCAATAGCTTCAAGTTCAATTCCATAGGTGTGCTCATGGCCTTTCAATCCATCATCCTGAATCTGTTCAGGATCTCTACCGTATATTTCCCTTGTCCTGGGGAAATTCCATCTGCACTCTGCCACACCTCCATACCTTGAAAATAATGCATCATACCCAAGTCCTTCATTTTGAACTCAGCAGCAAGATTTCTCTTCATATCAGCAATCAACCCATCCATACCTGTGACAAACAGATCATCTACATATAGTAGGAGCATCATTGGGTTGCCATCTTCAACCTTGTAGTAAAGGTTGGAATCTGCTTTACTCTTGATAAAGCCCAAACTGGATAGAAAGCTGTCAATTATGCCATACCATGTCCTGGGTTCTTGTTCCAAACCATACAGGGATATCTTCAATTTACATACATGAGACTCCTTGTCATGTGTCTCAAAACTGAGTGGTTTCTCCACATACACTTCCTCTTCTACTACACCATTCAAGAAGGTAGTCTTGACATCCATTTGGTGTATCTTCCATTTCATGACTACATCCAGAGAAAGTACTGATCTAATGGAAGTGTATTTGGATACAGGTACAAAGGTTTCTTCATAATCTATTCCTTCTTTCTGGGAGAAACCCCGAGCAACAAATCTTGCTTTATATTTCTCTATGCTACCGTCTGCAGCATGCTTGATCTTGTAGATCCATTTGGAAGTTACAACTGACTTCCCTTCTGGTCTTGGGACAATATCCCAAACATCATTGTTCATGATCGATTGATACTCTTTGATCATAGCATCCTTCCATTCTTTCCGTTCGGCCACATCTTCATAATTGGAAGGTTCTTTCTTGATGAAATCACATAGTAGTGCTACATACCCAGAGCAGGATCTGGTCCTCTTTCTTTCTCTGTGATTCTCTTCTAGAGCCCCATATCTCTCTGCACCTTAGATAACTTCTCGTACCCAAGCAGGTTTCCTCTTATGAGGATTTTTCTCTGGAGGTGGATCTATAGGTCTTTGTGGTTCTTTGAATTCTTTATCTTCTTCTTGAATTTCTTCATTCATGGTTGTATCATGAATTCTGGGTGCTTCTGATTCTTCAGGAACTTCAGCAGGTCTCTTTCTAGATTTTTTGTAAGCTGAATCTTCATCAAATGGTACATCCCTACTGATTTCAATATTCTTGAATCTTGGGAAGTACATTATGTAAGCCTTCGAGCTTTCAAAGTATCCCACAAATATACCTTTCTTTCCTAAAGGATCCAATTTAGTCCTCTTCTCTTTTGGAATGTGTATGTACACTGGATAGCTGAATATTATGAGACGGCTGACTTCTGGTTTCTTTTTAAAGAAGACTTCTTCAGGAGTCTTGTTCTTGAGTACTCTGTGTGGAGTACAGTTCTGTACATACATCATTGTTTTGGCAGCTTCTGCCCAAAGATGCATAGGAAGATATTGATCATGAAGCATTGCTCTTGCAGCTTCCATGATAGTTCTATTCTTTCTTTCTACAATCCCATTCTATTGTGGATTATAAGGATTGGACAACTCTCTCTTAATCCCTGAGTCTTTACATAGGTCTTTGAATTCATTCAAAGTGAATTCTCCACCATTATCTCATCGAAAGGGATTGATCTTCTTTTCTGTGAGATTTTCGATCAAGGCTTTGAATTCCTTGAACTTGCTGAATACTTCATCTTTGTTCTTCACGAAGTAAATCCATTTCTTCCTAGAAAATTCATTAATAAAAGAAACATAATATACATACCCGCTTAGTGAGCTTGATGACATAGGACCGCATACATCGGAGTGGATGATTTCCAAGATTCCTTTTGCTTTGCTTTCGCTACTTGGAAATGTCTTCTTTGTATCCTTTCCTTTCGCATATCCTTTGCAGGCCCCATCATGTTTTTCTTGAATTTATGGAAGACCTTCAACATCTTTGCTTGCTAGTGGTAGTGCTCTGTAATGCACATGTGCAAGCCTTCCATGCCAAAGTTCATTTGGCTCCACTGTGTCATGGACCAAAGCTTTTTATGGATGGCCCTTTAATTTTTATAGAACTCCTTCTTGTTCCCCAATCACTACTATATCATTAATAGTCTTTCCCTTTGGCCACATGATGACTTGGCCATCTATAAATGCAACAACCCTCATGCCTTTTGCATCTAATGCAGATATGGAGAGAAGGTTCTTCTTGAGACCTGGTACAAACAATACATATTGCATCTTCATAGAATTTCCCAAGTCTTGTTTATAGGAGGATTCCCCACTACGTTTTATTGGATATTGGTAGTCATCTCCAAGCTTCACCTTTTGAGGTGATTCATGTTCTAAAAGTTTTACAAAGGACTCTTTGAATCCTGTCATATGTTTGGAAGCCCCACTATCTATAAG
This sequence comes from Pseudotsuga menziesii, assembly GCA_001517045.1. Taxonomy (NCBI): domain Eukaryota; kingdom Viridiplantae; phylum Streptophyta; class Pinopsida; order Pinales; family Pinaceae; genus Pseudotsuga; species Pseudotsuga menziesii. Next base: position 274,878 of record LPNX010791901.1, read on the forward strand.
CCAATCATTGCTTCCATGTGTGATGTTTCCCATGAGAGCAGAAATTAAGACATATTATTCATCACTTGAAGAGTCTTCATTTTCATATCTGGTTCTCTTCTTGGATGGTTAATCATCCTCTGCAGCATGAGCATGATGTCTTCTCTTGTTTCCATTTTCCTTATTTTGTCTTTTAGGAGAGTCTTTCTCAAAGTGTCCTACTTCATCACATGTATAACATATGATTCTAGACATGTCTTTTCTAGAGTTATTTTAAGAGAAATGCTTACCTGTAAAGTGATGATAACTTCTTTTGGTTTTTTTGGAGTGTACTGTGAGAGATTGATCTTCACTTCCCATGTTTTATTCTCGAGCTACTATTCAAGATTCTTCTTGAGAGCATTCTTCCCATAGTCTGTTGAACTTGACTAACTTCTTTCTAGCACATGTCCCTTGAATAAAGGAGTCCCATGATCTAGGGAGACATTCAAGGTGGTCATCACAACCTCTGCATTCTCTACTTCTTCATCTACTGCTTCCAGTTGTTCCTTGATCTAATATACCCTTGTAAAGTAATACTAGATGGTCTCAACATTCTGGATATTTACATTCTTCAGTTGGTTTCTCAGAGTCATATTTTGGTTTATGTTCTTCCCTTCAAACAATTTGGTTAGGGAATCAAACATAGCTTTAGGTGTCTTTAGGGAGGACACCTGTGGTATGAGGTGATCCTTGATTGAATCAGCAATGATCCTCTTTGCCATAACCAACTTCTTCTTATGTAAGGCCTTAGCCTCATCTCCCTCTGGAACTAGAACCTCCTCATTGATATAGGAGTCCAACTCATTTTCTTCTAGGACCAGGGAGATCCTATACTTCCAAGCTCAGAAGTTATCATCTCCCTCAAGATTTTCATCAAGCTTGGTATGATGAAACATCTCAACTGAGAACCTTAAATGGAAATAAAAAATATTTAGATCTTACTATGTCAAGATGTCGGTTCTGGATTTGGATCTGAAATACTACAGTGTTGGTTCAGGAGCATATTAGGGTTTTTCTTTTCCGGAGTTTTATCCAACCAAATGCTTTGAATTTGATCCCTAACTTCGATTTTGGGGAGGAGATCAATCCAGGCCTGGGCTCACTGAAAAATTCCTCTTCTGTGAAAAGCCCTAATTTCTGGCAGTAGTGTCGAGTCCAAAACTGAAAAACGTCAGAATTGGATTATGCTTCGACAAAAATATGCACCCTAGGGAGGAGAGTTATTCCAACCTTCTTTTTCTGAAAATATGTGGAGAGAGATCCATAAAGTAGGAGGTCCTAGTTCCCGCAACTGCACAGTGTATTCTTCTCGGGTTATCTCTGATACCATGTTAGTTTTTATCATTCAAGCTAGAATTATGTTAGGATCTTTAACTGAGAGAATAACAAGTACAACAATCAAACACAAGAGACAATGAACACAGTGTTTTTCCTCGGGGAAACCATAAATGGAGAAAACCCCACAAATTCCTCATAGATAGAATCAGCAGCAAAAGTAAAACCCAAAATAGTAAGATGATCTCCCAATAGTAGTAACCTCTTTCCTTGTTGCCCCAGTTTCTTCTTCTTCCTCAGCTATGCGCTACAACTAAGTGTGAGTGTGTGTGTTCTAAATAGAGAGGCTAGCTCTCTATTTATACTAATTCCTGACATGATTAAACCCTACTATGGCCGACTTCTCTAGGAGAGTCTAATAACCCTAGTGCCTCGGAATTGCCGGGACTTTAACCCTTGATCAATAGGAGGGTTACCCACAATGACTTGACATGACTGGTTTACATTATAGATCCTCCTGATTGTAACATCGAGGCATGCCATGACTCAATTACATTACAAACACATCCTGGAATAAACATCAGGTTACAATACATAACAAATACAAGTGAATACATTCTGAAGTTACATATACATCAACAATTGCATGTGGTTAAGGAACATAGGAGTTAGTCCTAAACCCAAATATTTAAAGAAATCATGCCACCCCAAGAATTTTTCAAACCTTTTGAATCTCTTGTACACATAAATACTACTAAACAAGAGGAGATAATCTCTACAAATGAATAGATTGACCTTCTTCTTAATGCATGTGTGAGGCACACTTTCTTGACAAATAACATTTTTTAGTAATGGATTTTGGACTCTTTAGCAGTTCCTCATTTTAGTTTTCATCATCTTGGAGAATTAACTCTTCAATAATATACCAAGGCTCTACAAGCTATACTATTGTAGGTTTTCTATCAAATAAAAATAGGTCAGGTTCATTTTAATTAGCTTTTCTTTTAATGATTGTTTTCATTCATAAAGATGTGGAAGAGAGAAAAATGTAATAACCAAAAAACACTCTTTTGTCCATGTTATAGTTGATTTTACCACACTTGGTATATCGCACTTATATGGCCTTACATTTCCCTCTGCAGACTCTTTGGACCCCCTTTGCTCGAAATATACTTTGATGATCCAAGAAATCCCTTAAAAAAAACTTGTTTATTTCCATACGCGGGTTTTATCTTAAAATCCATGTGTACATGCATCTTACTCCACTGTAGCCTACATACATCAGGAAATGTGCATAAAAAAATAAAATATTTGGAATTTTCCTCAATGAGTCTCAAATAACTTGACTCTTGACCTTCCATATGTCTGGAAATGCTCCGAATAGACCCTTTATTTCCTATTGAAGGGTTGTATATTGAGACTCTTGGATGCATTAGAGGAGGAGAACATTTGAGAGAAAGGAAACTATAGTGTATTGTTGCCCCATTCATAAAATCTTGAGTCTGTATCCCTTTGTCCTTTTGAGCACACATTGTTGCTCTTCCCTAGATTTCCATTGTCTCATAATATTTCCATTGAGATGGAGGATTGAAGTGGTGGAGGCCCAAGTGGAGGACTCAGTTTCTCTGGTTCGACGAGGTGCCGATAGATTTTGTCACTTTTATCTATGTTCATTATTAATAGAATATCCATTTGTCATCCATTACATGTGTATGACTATGAATATTCTTATCCATGGATGTAGTTGTATTTGATTGTACATGTTGGATTTATAGTCTGCTAGAGTAGGCCTAACACTTTAACATATATCATGCTTGCTTTGTTTGATGTTGTTTAGGATGAATTGTAGGTACAAGCATGGTTGAAACACTCAACAGGGATCTACTACAGCCATACGAAATAAGTTATGTTTTGTATCCTTTAATGTTAGCATCATTTATCTCTCTTGCATATTGAAGTGGATTGATTTCTGGTTTCATTCAATCTATTGTGGTCTACCTCAACCCATAGGGAGTTTCTCTCCATAACAGAATTGGTGACTCCACTAGGGATTTCCTTTTTGGTGGGGTTGTGGGTGCACTTTTTCACTCAATTTGCTCTCTGTTTCTCCTCATTTTTGTGTTGCATTTAGTAGTATATTCATCCATTGACACTCCCCTTTAGTGGTTTGAACCTTGGCCTATGTTTTACCACTTTATTCTCTCTATATGCTAGTCAGAGTATGTATAGTCACATATGTACACAAGTTGTCCTCTACCTAATCATGTACATATGCCACTGCCCTTTGAATAGTCACGTACATCCTCCCTTTTAGTTTATTTTTTCACGTGGGAAGTTGTTGGGTGGGTTGTGTCACGTACCCATGCCCCATTATCATACGGAATTAAAAATTTCATTGAGAACCTTTACTGTTCATCGAAACACAAGGCATGGTCGTGAACCACTTCTTGACATTTCCAACACTATCATGCTCCCTCTCGTATTCCATTGATCAGTTCAATGATCTGCAAGGAAATATCTCATAGGATATTGGACGACGGAGAGAAAACATGACAAAAATCAACAATCCCAAATGGTCCTGCAGACTAGAACCAAATCAACGGTTCATAATCCACCTGTAAAAATCAATGGTGCGGAAATCCCGAGTTGCGAGATCAAAAGGTTGTGAAAAATGCCATATCACTTTCGACAACCCTCATCCCGCATCAGAGACAGATCAACGGTGGAAAATCATCCCACGAAGATCGATAGTGCAGAAAATTTGACTTGCAGGATTGGGAATTGGAAATCATGACACCGCGATCCCTCACCCCGCATTCCGCATCTTGCACCGAAAAGGACCGTTGCAGAACAAAAACTGCAGAAAGCTAAAATTCTCCAAAAAGACATCCTGCAAGTTGTGAAAAGGAAGTTGCAGAAGGGAAAATTGTGGAAACCACGATCTGCGAACTGGAATCCTACATCCTGCAGATTGCTTAAATGGAGATTTCTAGTAGGAAACTCAACTTTTTAACTAAAGTCTTGAATCAATCTGATCACTTAGGCCATTACCAATCCAGCCAATCTGCCCTGCAACTTAGTTCATAATGCATTGAGGGAAAAACATACACAAATTCCTATAATTGCAGTTATTCAAAGGAACAATGCATCAATTCAACACGGCAACATGTTCATCACCTTCCATCAAGCAATTTACAATACAAGAAATAAAATTGCAGAGAATAACATAGACAAGAACACTTATATTGAACAGAACTTTTCCCGCAATCAGCTATGTCACTGCAACGTTCCACCCAACAATAGGCCAGTGCGCTCATCAATCTCTCAACAACATTGCCACCCCCGAGCTGGGCATGATCTCCTCAAGGAATAAGGGAACACTAGCAGACTCATACATAGCCAATGTGAAATAACACTCAGCCAAGCCAACACAGTAGGGTTTATCAGGTTACAGGATAAAACATTCCAATAGATGGGTTTCACAGGCCACTCATCCAAGCCATCTCACAATTGGGTATCATAGACTGAACATAGTCAAGCCAACATTCACCTTTAAGGACCAGCCAAGCCAACATATGGGTTTATCAGAATGTACACAGTCAATCCATCTCACTGTTGGGTTTATCAGGCTAACTAGCCAATCCAACATTCACAATTGGGTTTATCAGACTATCTAGCCAAAGGTTACTCACAAGGGAAAACACAACAAGACACATCCAAGCCAACAGATGGGTTTATCAGGCTACCAGCCAAGCCATCTTTCCCACTAGGTTTATCAAGCTTCCAAGGCAATGTCCAGGAAGAAATACTAATTCACAATTGGGTTTATCAGACTATCTAGCCAAAGGTTACTCACAAGGGAAAACACAACAAGACACATCCAAGCCAACAGATGGGTTTATCGGGCTACCAACCAAGCCATCTTTCCCGCTAGGTTTATCAAGCTTCCAAGGCAATGGCCAGGAAGAAATACTAAACTAGTGAGCTCATCTATAGAGCTAAGAACACCTTCATAAGACCTATCTGGCCTTGCTCCCCCACTACCTACACACCCAACACAAGGAAGTGTCCCCTTCTCTACTCCATGGTCCCTCATGCTACACAATCCCTTCCAGTGCTCTTCAAGATGTGCATAGCAGGTTTACCAACCACTCTTATCTTATCATGAGGTTCCACACTAGTTTTATCAAGCATGTTCTACGTCTCTCCCATTCCTAAGTCTTGTTCATAGCTCAGACCTGAACTAGGGTGCATAACACAACAACCACAGGGAGACTCCACAACACCGGCTTTACTCTGGAACATGAGTAACTAGGTCGCATACACTATGTAGTTTAGGACAATGATGCAACATAGAAATCATGGTCTTTTCCATGGAAAGACACTCGCAAGACACAAAGGATACACACAGGAAGAGCTCCGCTACTATTGCAATGTCACTCCCATGGGGAAACAAAGATGGTGGTGAATAACTGAGTGAACCAATACGTCCCGCATCTCTTAAAATGTGAGAGTAAATGCAAAACATGAATGCATGGGTCAAAAATGGCATATGGTTAGGGTTTTTTCTTGTCCATGCAAGAAAAACATGACATTCCAAAACTAGGTGCTCTTCCTAATTCAAATTTTCACATACTCTTCCCTTTCCAAGCAATAACTACCTCAACCACCTTCTCGCAGAATAAATGGTTGGTAAGAGAAGACAATAAAGAGGGTAGTTGACAGTTCTGATGGGTTCTCCCCATGACACATGGCTTTTCCCCAAACTGGCTCAAGGTTAACATTCCCACCCCCTTATCCTTAGGAAAATCATGCCCCCATCTCATTATTTGTTGCATTGACATAGCTGGCTATTGGTTTTTCATTAATTTTCATATTTACATGATGTTTACAAAATTTCTTGACTTGGCACAGAAACCATAGACATCAACCCTGATCGCCTATATTCCAGACATTAATCAATGACAGGGCCTTGGCCCTGAGTTCCTTGTCATGATTCGATATAATATTTACATCATATACATTAATGCAACGGGGTCAAAATCAGGGTGTTACATTCCCCTCCCCTTCAATAACACTGTCCTCAGTGCTTACAAAATTAAACAAAATGCTACACTGGCATCGCCTCAGTGCTCCACAGATTTTAACAAAAATGGATGTGCCAATCGCATGGCATCCTCCAGCTCCCATCTATTCTCTTTAGGACCATAGTGCTCCCACTACACCTTTACCTATCCTATGGCTCGGTTCTGGACCATGGTCACCTTCCTGTTGAAGCTGGGCATTGGCTCGATTCGGAACTCTCCCTCGAGTTCCACCTGAATCACATCTCGATTTATCACATGTTTAGGGTCATGTATATATTTCTTAAGCAAAGAAACGTGAAAAAAATTATGAGCCCTAGTGCTAGCAGGCAATGCAAGTCTATATGCAACTGGCCCTATTATTTTAAGCACTTCGAACGACCCACAATATCTGGGTGACAGCTTGGCACAAATCCCAAGCTTCAAGGAACTCTTCTTTTCCCTCACTCTAACATAAACATGATCCCGAATATTGAACTCTCTGTTCACCCTATGCTTATCAGCATATATTTTGTAATAACCCAAAAATTCATAAGAATTTAAAATTTTTCATGTAACATAACATGTTCAAAGATGTCATTGTCTAAGAACCACAAACTACTAGCACTCACTCAAACAATAGTATTTAGAAATGAGCATTGTAGTTTTTTTTTTTATAGTTCTATATCAATTATTTACTTATCTTTGAAGTACTGTGTTACGAATGTTCAAATTTAGCAGTTTATCTTTTTCTTTAAAAAGGCAGGAAAGGAAAATACATCTAAATATGATGCTAAGTGTGTTATTACTGTCTTTTGTCAAGTAGGAAAGAACATTAGATGAGATCAGGGCTTACTTAGCTTACAGCTAACGTAGTGAAGTGATGCTTCTTTTACAGGTTTTAAACAGGTAAGCAGTTTTGTTACCAGTAAATTCTAGATCGAGAATAACACTCAACTAGCATAGGATAAAATGCTAGTTAAATTGTTTGTTTTGAAGCTTGGCCCCGTAAGGGGTATTGTTGGTATTTCTATTGTTAGAAACCTGCATAAATGTTTGTAATAACACTATTGTAAAAGAATGGGTTTAGTTTAGTTATGCTTACTGTCACGATACTTGTTCCATTAATATTCCTCCTTTTGTTTTCAGTTATAGACTTGTATTTCATTTTTAGATGGTGCATCTTATGGACAGATCTACTTCTGCCATTAAGAGCATAGTAGCCTAAGAAGTCTATAAACTAAAATATATGTTAAACATACTTGCGACCAAAACTACATATTTATCGTTAATGTTTGGTATAAGGTATTGTTTATATTTGTTTGAGTTCTTTCTAAACTTTAATCATTCTATGTTAATGATACTCCTTAATCAAGTATTTGTATTTAATTTTCTTGTATATAAAATATCGTTTTATATGAGTTTTTGATTACAATGCATATATTGTAATTTTAAATCCATTATTATACTAAATCCTAGCTCCAGGATTTCTATGGTTAAGTATTTCCATGTAAAGTTGGTTCATCCTCCATTGATTTGTATCTTACTAATACCAATAGTAGACATTATGTAAAATGAGGAGAACATAGATATGCAAAGGTTATAGTTAAAGTTATCCATAAGCCCCTAGTGAATGTGAATAACTCTTAATCAAAAGGTATCTGGCTTATAAAAGAAAATAAAATGAGGATAATTATACAAGAAATAATATCCTAAGGTTTTGACTTTTGAAACAATGATTTTTGCAAGTTTAAACGAGACTTTCAAACTATAACATGAAACCCATAATTTGCAAATAATTTTGGAGGACACGTGGTTGGTGTTCAAATCTTGGGGTTTAGTTGAATTTGGAGGAAAAGAAAAGGCTTGTCCTAACCCTAAAATCGTATTTTGTTTGTCTTTGTTGTGGGATGGTCGAGCTGCGACCTCATGCCCGCCAGGCTTATTGCCAATCCTTCCATCGTTTGCACACAGGCCTTCGTGAGCCATAATGAGCTCCTCTGCAAGTTTGTTTTTCAAGTTCTGGTGTAGTAGAAGTGAGCATGAAGCTTGCTGCCGTTGTGAGGTGGTTTTGACTGTAGAAAAGAGTGTTGAAGGTTGGGTTGTCTTCGCCTTTGTTTTTACTATGTGAGTTTGTACTCTGTGAGTGTTTTTTAAATGTAAAAAGTGTGAAGGGGGTTGTTGAAAGACTGATTTGAGTTCTTTATTTACTACTTGTTTTCTTATCGAGGGTTTGGTCCTTACCTTGTCGTGGCCTGGGACTTCACTCCCGAACACTACGAAATGCATTGTATTTTTGGCAGTGCTCCATTTCAGCTCATGGAACTCACGAGGGAGGCTAGGGTGAGATTGCAACTTCCAAATAGTTGTGTTGTTCCTTTGGGTAGGAACTGAATTTGTTTAAAACTCTTCTGCACAAATATAAGTTTATAATTTGTGAAAATCATTAATTAACAATCGTGTTTCTTTTGATTTTGTGCAGGCTCTTTAATGATGGCCCAATTTTGGTTAAACTCCACCAATAGAGCTTCCATGAGGGCGTCCACCTCGGTAATCCTCGATTTCACCTAGGGTTCTTGTGCACAATTTGTATGCTGGATTATGATGATACTGCCGTGTGTTGTTGGTTACTTGTTTGGTCGTGGTTGTTTCTTTGTTTTTATTTTTAAATCCCTAGTGTCTATTTTGTAATGGAAGAATCGGGCTTTCACAGTTGTGACTTAATGAATTTAATTTTTGATCCTTTTCGGCCATGGTTGAATTATAATGATGTTATTTTATACTGGTTTAAAACTATGAATTTTATTTGAACAGACCATTGGGTCATTATGTGAGAATTTCTTTAGGTTTTTAAAAATCCCTAATGGTTGTTCTTGCCATACTTCTTTTTATAAGGCCTTTCGTAGCTGAAACAAACATTTTGTTTAAGTGTACTCTGTTTATATTTTAAAAAAATGCTTTTATTCAGACTTTTAAGCCTTGACTGTAAAAGGTCGTAGGCCGAGTCTATGTCTATTTAGTTTTGTTTTGATATTAAAAGGATTCTCATAGCTTAAGGATGATTTAACAGTATCTTTGTTTGGTTAATGTTTATGTATATTGATTCAATTTTAGCTATTTTTATTCTTATTTACCCTTCGAGGGTTTAGGGTTAAGTAGATTATTAATAAATTGTGTTTCCTCTTTAAGAATTATGATTGAGGACTTTTGACAGTGGAATACTTCATTAATAGCATAATTATTAATGCATAAATGAATTCTAGAAATAGAACAAGGAAATGATATTATTGAATAAATTTATCTATATTCTATACTTTTTGGATTATACTGCTAGAATTTTTATAATTATAAATTATGATTTTATTTTGTTATAAAAGAACAGTTCTTTTACAAACCCTAATTCTTCTTTAAGTTTACAGAGCTAGTAATTTGTTTCAGTTAACGCTAGTTTGCATTTTTCACATAGGTGAGCTAACTGGGGAAATATTGAACCTAGTTTACTATTTTTCTAAGTAATTCTAGATAATTTATTGTTTCTATAATAACTATTTAGGATTAGATATTAGGTGTTATAGTATATAATTTTTCCAGTTTTACTATTTTAAAATATTACACATATTAGTGTGTAATACTTAGGTTCTTGCCTCTATATCTATTTAATTTGTTTAAATACTTTGAGTAAATAAAAATACAAAAGAAATCCTATAAAGAATTTTTACAAACATCCTATAGAAAAATAACCAATTGCATCTGCATATATACTTTATTGAATTTGAAAATAAACCAACCTACTGTACTAGAGTACTGCCTTGCAAAAGGTGTGGAAAAATACAATTTAGGTATTTTCTTTCTATCTATCAATTAACTCAGAAATTTCTCTACTAATTTACCCTAATATAGCTAGTTACTAACTTTCACAGCACATTTAATTCTCCTATTTATCCCCAATAGAAATATACTATATCATTGAAAACTCTTAAACTTTCTAGATACATTAAATAATTTAAATGACTGAACTAAGCAAAACCTGGAAGTATAGATGAGGTGAAAACAGCTTAATGAACCTGTTCCTCCCAACCAACTCCTGGAGAAGAGTTGGACTGCAAGTCTCAGGACCCTTGATCTTGTCTCCTGGTCCACCTGGTAGAAGTACTGGGTGAGAGATGTAGTCTAGATATACTCTGCAACTCCACTGAGTGTTCAACAGTAACTCAGTTCTATTTACAGCAGTATGAACTCATCTTGGAATAGCTGTACTAGTTCGGGTCTTCATCACTTATCCACTCAAGCTTAATTCAACTAGTCCCGTCCATCGAATTCTCTTGTGCACTTCATTCACTCGGAGTGATCAAAAAATCTAGAATTAGTAGCCTCAGCTGTCTTCAATGGGAAGTTTTATTAGCATGCCTAGATCTTTTGGGTCAGTTTTTTTACTTAATGAGCCACCTACTATTGTTCCACTTTCTTGGGGAATCATGACCACAAAAATAGGTAAGTTGCCACCTGCAACAGCTAGAAGTAGTTTGAGGATGCTGCCACATGTCAATATGCTCTCAACCCAGCCTTTTCCAACAAGTGACCAGTAAAACACTCATTTAATAGATTCCATAAGCTGTTGTCTCATCTTTCATTTATTTATTAATAAAATATTCTACAATTACATTAAATTATACTTCACCCCACTTGGTCATTAATTACAAATTTTAACATAAAATATAACATAATTTTCGTCAAAAAGATGAAAATGTTTTGCAAATTGGGGCATGTGAAAACTTTTCTGTCTGTCATGGGATGCCTTAAGATTCTTCCTGATGTTTACAAACTCCTGCTCCATCTCCTTGAGTAATTCTGGACCAATCACAACCCTGTTCACTGGATTATCCCAAGTCACCGGTGTCCTACACCTCCCGCCATACAAAGCTTCATATGGACTCATCCCCAAAGATGCTTGTTTTCCATTTTTATAAGCAAACTCTTCCAGGTGTAAATAATCTTCCCACTTGGTTGGTTTGTCCATCACGTACATGTGAAGCATGTATTCAAGCATGTGATTTACCCTCTCTATCTTCCCATCAGTTTGAGGATGGTAGGCAGTGCTGAAGTTCAGCTTTGTACCCAAATCCACAAACAACCCCTTCCAAAAATTGGAAGTGAACTTGACATCTCTGTCAGAGACTATTTCCTTTGGAAATCCATGCAATTTGAAAACCTCCTTCATGAATATCTTTGAAATGTCATCATTCTTATGCGTAGACTTAACCAGTATAAAATGTGCTTCCTTTGTCAACTTGTCCACCACAACCATGATGGAATCATGTTTTCTCCAAGTCATTCGCAATCTTGTAATGAAATCCATGGAAATAACTTCCCATTTCCATTTGGGAACTGGAAAAGGATGCAACAAACCCACTGGGTGTTGATGCTCAACCTTCACCTGCTGACATTATGATGCACCTGGAAATGTATTCAGCCATGTCCTTTTTCATTCCTGGCCACAAGTACTAATTTCTAATTGTAGCAATTGTCTTTTGATATCTTGGGTGACCAGAATATGGAGCTTGATGGATCTCGTCCATAACAACTCTCCTCAAATATGCTACATTTGGAATGTAAATTTGGTTCTTGTAAGGAATACGTCCATCTTCTTCCAAGCTATATCCCTCATACCTATTTTCAAGGATTTACTACTGCAATTTGTCCTTAACCTGCATATACAATTCATCTCCAGCAACATGATTAACAATATGCTACCTCAACTCTGATTAGCAAACACTAATAGATGCCAAATTCATTTTCTGCACCTTCCTGTTGAGCGCATCAGATACCTTATTCTCTTTTTCCTTTATGTGCTTTATCTCAAAATCAAACTCACATAAAAACAACAACCATCTAGCTTTCCTAGCATTCAGAGTAGGTTGATTAAACAAATACTTCAAACCATAATGGTATGTCCTTATCTCAAATCTTTTTCCCATCAAGTAATGCCTCCACATCTTGAGAGCATGTACTATGGCTGCAAGTTCAAGATCATGAGTGGCATAGTTCTTCTCATGCTCCTTCAATTTTATGGACTCATAACATATCAAGTGGTTGTCTTGCATAAGGAATCCTCCAATCCCTCGACCACATGCATCAATACACATCACAAAATCTTTCGTTGGGTCTGCAAATTTCAAAACCGGTGCATTTGTCAGAAGATTCTTCAACCGCTGGAAGCTTTCTTCACACCTCATTGTCCATTCAAACTTTATGCCCTTCTTTTGCAAATAAGTAATGGCATGTGCAACCTTGGATAATCCTTCAATGAATCTCCTGTAGTATCTTGCAAGTCCCATAAAATATCTCACATCATCACATTTCTTGGAGTAGGCCAATTCATAATGGCTTCAATCTTGTTAGGGTCCATAGATATACCCTCTTCTGAGATAATGTGACCCAAGTACGTAATTATATCTCTATAGAAGTCACACTTGCTCAAATTTGCATACAACCCATGCTCCCTAAGCAATTGTAATGTCAATCTCAAATGCTCTTCATGTTCTTCCTCATTCTTAGAATAAACATGAATGTAATCAAGGAAAACAAGAACAAACTTGTCCAAATACCTACTGAAGACACTATTCATACGGCACATAAATGTAACTGGTGAATTTGTGAGACAAAAAGGGTACCACTACAAACTCATAATGTCCATACCTTGTTTTGGAGGTTGTCTTATGAATGTCTTCATCCTTGATTCTCACCTGATGGTAACCCGACCTCAAGTCAATATTGGAAAACACATTTTCTCCTCTCATTTGATCAAAGAGGTCATCAATCCTAGGAAAAGTATACACGTTCTTTACTGTGAATTTGTTCAGCTATCTGTAATCAATACACAATCTGAGTGTACCATATTTCTTCTTTACAAATAGAACTGGTGCTCCCCAAGGGGACACACTCGGCTAGATATAATTTTTCTCAAATAGCTCTTGCAATTGCATCTTCAGCTCTAACATTTTTTGTGTACTCATTCTATAGGGTGTCTTGGAAATTGGTGCTTCTCCTGGCACAAGTTCAATCATGAAATCAATGTCCCTCTTTGGAGGAATCCCTAGAATCTCATCAGGAAAAATATCTCTGAATTTCTACAATACATGTAAGTCCTCCATTCTAAGAGTTTCATTCTCTGTTGCCTCCAAAATATGAGCTGCATGCCACTGGAAACCTTTCCTACATAACTTATTCAATTGCATTGATGAAATCTACCTCACAGAAATCAGTTTTGGAATGCCTCTTACCACTCTCGAGTTCCCTCCTTCATCCATGCAATCAAAATTCTTATGGTAACAATCAAGCTTTACCCTGTGAGCTTCTAACCAATCCATTCCAATGAAAACATCATAGGAACTAAGGGGTAGAACATTCATATCTACATAGGTGGCCAATCCATTCATCACTAATGGACACTTCTCTACCACTTCACTAACCTTTCTCTTAGTTCTAGTAGCTAGCTGAACTAACCACGATTTGCTATGCCTCACTTTCTTAAAAGAACAATTCTCCACTACTCTAGGAGCAATGTAACAGTGCATAGAACGAGGGTCAATAAAAATAGAAACAAACTGCTCAGCAATCTTACTTGTAACTTTAACCATAGTTGACTGGTGATCTTCTTGGTGGTCTTCCAACGCTGCGTAAAATCCTAGGGATGACCCTTGCCACTTGACCCATTGTTTTTGCCTCTTGAAGGTTGTAAGCTGACCTTTCACTCTCATTATTGAGTGGGAAATTCCTGCGCATGTTGGGTCCTCCACATCTCCAACATTGGAGTGGTTCTCTAATCTGCTGTGGATCACTTGGCTTTCCTCCCACCACTCTAGTTGGCTTCTTTTCAGCTTGGGATGGCCGCTTTTGCTAATTTCTGAAGTTAGAAGGCTTAAAACCATTCCTTTGGTCGGACTTCTCATTCTTCTTGTCCTTCCCAATCTTCGATAGTTATTTTTTCCTCTAATTTTCTCATAGCAATACTTATCTTTCCTTATTGTTTCTTCCAGATTTCTAGGCTCATAAAACTCAATTCTGTCTTTGTAATACTGAGGGAATCAACTCAAGAAACGCTGGATTTTCACCATCTCATATTTGATATACCTGACATATCTCAACAGTTCTAGGAACCTATTCGCATACTCTTCCATGGTCTGCTATCCCAATCTCAGCTCATGTAATTCTTTAATCTTGTCATTATAGTACCTGTCAGAGAGGTATTTCTTCTTGAAGTACTTCTGGAACTATTTCCACATAATTTTCCTTTAATTAATCTTCTTCCCTTTCCTGCAATGCTCCCGCCATATGGATGCCCTACCAGTCAAATTGAAGATGGATACTCTAGCCTTCATATTTCCTGAATAGTCCTTGAATTGGAAATACTTCCTCATCCCAAGAATCCAAGCCTCATCTTCTTGACCATTCTTTATCTCTCCAATGAAGGTAGGTGGCCTTGCCTTCTTAAACTCATCCCATGAGCTGTTCCTGTAATGTCTCCTTCTCTTTTCCCCATGAGATGAAGAGATAGAATCCTCAATGGATCCTTTGGATTTAGATGAATCAATAGGAGACCTCTTCCTTCTTTTGGTACTACTCTTAATACCTTCTGGATATGCCGGACATCGTCCCAAGCTCATCCATCGTTGGATGGCTATCAAAATTTGTAGCATGGTAGCATTCAAATGATGCTACTCCTCATGAGATTTAATCGGGATTCTCATGGTGGCTGAAATGTTCAACAATGTCTCTTGAAATATACTTCCATATTATTCTATATCATCATTTCCAACTTGGAATTTTTCCCCCATAACATCTTGTGCAAGCTCGTAGGAATCCCGTGCCTCATATCTATCATAGGTTCTCATGACTGAGCCAACAACCCACTTTTCCAAAATGTACTATGAATCTACAAAATGTGTTATCAAAACCATTTGTTAGATGCCCAGTAATTTAAAATCAAAACCATTTTACTTACTGTCACCTTTCCTACCTAGGCCTAATGCTATAATCGACAGCTTTGTGAACTAATTTTTGGCCCATCCAGGCCCAATGTTACAACCCACAGCTCTGATACCACAATATAGTGTACTACAAGTTGGTATCTAAGGGTACTCTTGACTGCTTTCCATCCCATCCAAGCCCAATGCCGAATCCCCCAGCTCTGATACCACAATGTCACATACCCATACCCCATTATCATGCGGAATTAAAAATTTCATCGAGAACCTTTACTGTTCATTGAAACACAGGGCATGGTCACGAACCACTTCTTGACATTTCCAACACTGTCATGCTCCCTCTCATCTTCCATTGATCAGTTCAACGATATACAAGGAAATATCTCAGAGGAGATTGGATGACGGAGATAAAACATGATGGAAATCAACAATCCTAAACCATCAATGAGCATAAGAGAATGCTAGGTTTTGGAATACATAACTCTCTCTAGCTACTGGTGGCAACTTGAAGCTATAGGAAACCATTTTTAAACCTAAGAGTACTTGGGAAAAGGGTTGGAATAGTACAAGCTTGAATGCTTTAAAGTTCCTAGGGCAGGGTGGTGTATAGTTGTTAACACTTCGATTTCCGGTATACACAAATGTGTTTCTTGAGAACTAATTCTTTATTACAGACACATCTCTTATATATGGAAAATTATTCTTTATTATTTCAGTCATATCTCTTATATATCGAAAAACTATTTCTTTATTATTGCAGGCATAAGTCTGCATTGACTAGTCATACAGTTACGAACAACGGAAAGGAAATTATACTAAATTAGTGATATTAGGGTTACCATGAATCTTTTACTCATTTGTATGAAATCCTATGTCATTGTATCTTAGCTGTATGTGAATGGAAAACTACTCATAAACCAAATGGAATGATTATATATAAGCATTTTATTCATTTTATCTCTAAATCTACTAAAAAGAGAACAACAATGGAAACAAGATCAGTGTGGCAGAAACCCTAAAATATAAACGGGTATAGCTAATTTGGTAATAAACCCTTAATCAAATACGAATTGTTATTTCCAAATTAAGTAATCTATTAAAGAAGGTATAGTCAAATCAACCCTTTTCTAAATAACAAACCCTAATTAAAAATAGAGATATAAATGGTACTAAATAACAAGATTGTTAAACTATTAAATCCTTACAATAGTCCACTACTGTAACATTATAATTGTTGATACAATACATAAACCAGTTTTGTGAAATACCCAAACATGAAACAACCACAACTACAGTCGAGAGGACGGTATATCAATGGTCATAAAGAATATGTAATTACTTCACTAAGTCGAACGGCTAACAAGACTTAAAACCCCAGCTGATGAGTACATTATAGAGACAGCCTATAGAGCCAAACTTCAAAGCCAAGCTCGAAAACATAACCATGCTAGAACCATGCTGGTAAACGATCGCATTTAAAAACCTTAAATTTTCCCCTTTCAAACTTTGGATTTAGGAATGAACCAAAAGGTCAACCAGAGACTTACCGGTCAAGTTGTTAAAGTAAGGGCAGGATGAATGCTGACTCTCCCCATGGCCAAATCTATGGAAAAAGAACAATAACCATTATCAATAACCTATTATTTGAGTAAACAACAATGTGTTTTAACCAATAAAAGAAATATTTTCCTTTTACCTGAGTTGGACGTCTTTGTTGGAGGCATTGTCCATGAGGAAAGAGTTGAGGTCAAAATGTAAACCATACAACCGAGACTGCTACTAACAATGCCGAAAACCTAGTGCACAAGTTTAGTTATTGAACGAAGTTTCCAAAACCTTATGCAACCATCACGAATGTTAATGGTGGTATCGTTGCTGTCAAACTGAGGTCTGGGAAGACTGTCAACCAGCTTGCTGGCTACGAGAAACTAGCATCCGACAAGTGAACTAATGGATAAACCCTCGCGAATCAAATTACTGTAGTAATTTCCATCCAGTTGTTTAGCACTGGACAGGCTTGAAATCTTTATTTTTTTCACTTAAAAATTGATCCATAGATTTTGAACTTTAGATTTGCAAGCTAGGCTAAGGTTTAGCAATGTTTAATTATTTTTTTCCCTTTGCTAGGGTTTTGCCTGAAGTATGAGAGATACAAATGTTGGTACCTACAATTTTAAATGAGTGTTAGCCACCGAGCTAAGTAATTCTTATGTTTAACATTTGGATTCTCTCTCAAATCCATAGAGAATATTTGCCTGGGTTTTAGTATGCTAGTAGAACTTGGAAACTCGAGTAGAATGGGATTTAACTACTTCAACTAAAGGTAAGTCTACATTTGTAACTTTTAAAATATTAAATAAAAGATATTCTTTTTTGGTTTATGAGTATAGTTTTTGGTTAAATGTGGTTTGTTACAAAATGGTATCAGAGCGAGGTTACAATACTTCGACCTAATGAGACACTGCATAGTCAATTGGTATAATATGGTTGAATGTATTGAATAGAAATATCTATAAATAAAAAATGGTATAAATATTGTTGCATGGAGGAAAACATAGCGATAGCAGAACCTAGACAAATTATAGAAGAAGAAGTAGTACTTGAAGATATGCCAGCGTTAGAGAATGTAAGCCTCTACATAGAGCTAGGAGAAAAACGTAACTCAGATATGAAATCGGAAATGTTGGAAATGATGAGGATTTTGAAGGTATATTTGGAAATCCTTAAGGAAGATAATCTTAAATTAGTGAACACCAAATCGAATCAAGAAGAGATAAATGAACAAATCCTAAAAATTTTGGCAGATCCACCAAACAAATAATGGCCAAAATTCCTGCAATACTGGGAAGAAAAGAAAAGAAGCAGTACACAGGTTGATTAGTGAGGAAAATACCGATAACATTCCTGTAATCGTACAAAACATAAAGAAGGATAATGATATCAAACCTGAGAAGCAAAAAGAAAAACCTGTGGAGTTGCAAGGAGAATTTAAAAAGTTATGGCCCCAATGTTTGATGGAGATTCTAAAGAAGCTGTTGAAGCTTGGTTACTAAATATCAAGCAAATTTTCAAGTATATAGATATGATGAAAATTTAAGGGCACACTTAGAAATATTTCAGCTGAGTGGAAAAGATGCCCTGTGGTGGCAAGACACTAAAAATTAAATAACATACGCAACAAAGACTTAAGTTGGAAAGTTTTTAAAAAAATATTTAAATATATATATATATATATATATATATATATATATATATATGTATGTATGTATGTATGTATGTATGTATGTATGTATGTATGTATGTATGTATGTATGTATGTATGTCGGAATGATACTATGATGGGAAAGCCAAAGAATTCAATGATTTGCGACTGGGAATGTTAACCATGGAAGAGTTTGCAACCAAGTTCACGAATTTACAACACTATGTACCTTACTTAAGGGATGAAAAAGATGGGGTATATAGGTTTATCAGTTGTCTACCTATGGCATATAAATAAAATATTGAGTTTGATATGCCTAAGACCATGGATGAATCAATTAGAAAGCCTAAGTTGTGTTGTCATTTGTTCAAACAAAGACTAGAATTGAGAAAAAATTGCCAAAATAAAACAAATGAAAAGATGGATTAACGTAGGAAGGGATTCAAACCTTCTCCCTTTATAAAAGGAACAAGAAGTCTTATCGACAATAATTACAAGATACAAGGATCAACTAACAACAATGGGGTAAAGGGTTTCAAAACTTCCAGTGGGGGATGGAATAACAGTTCAAAAGAAAATAAATGTTGGGGATGTAACAGATCTCACTTATATAAGAATTGCCCACACAATCCTAATAGAAATATGGTGCCCATAAGCATGTTGTAGGAAGCTTCCACTGTCAATGACCTAGCAAGGAATATACCTAGAATTAATGTTGGTTTGGAATATCGGCAGGAAGATCATCAATCCACCATGTTGGAAGTAGAAGGTAAAATTTCAAACACACATCTTTCTATACTTATCAATCCAGGAGCTAGTCTAAGTTATATTGCACCAAAAATAGTTGAAAAGTGTAAACTTGTTAAGGAAAAACAAAAAATTGCATGGTTGGTACAATTGGAAACAGGCGTAAAAATGAAGGTTACGGAGATAGTTAAAGACTACAGATTAGTTTTTGATGACATGGATACCATCGTTAATATAAATATACTTCCTTTAGGTTCCTGTGATATTTTGATATGTAAGTATTAGCTAGAATCTCATAATGTCATTATAGACTACTTACATAAAAAAAATTGTTGTGTGGATGAGGAGGGTAAGTATCATACGGTGAAAGGAATTTATAGACCTATATCTACTAGAAAAATCTCAGTGGTGCAAATTAAAAAGTGTATTAGGAAAGGTTGTCAACTTTATGCCATCAAAATTACTGAAATGGAGCCTGAAAAGTCAAATATAGTGTTGGACCAATTTCCTATTTCAAGGGGATTTCAGGAGGTATTTCTTGAGGAAATACCAGGACTACCACCTAAATGAGATTTATATTTCACTATAGATCTAATGACAAGATCAACACCAATATCATGAGCTCCATATCATATGAGTATCCCAGAATTGATAGAATTAAGGATGCAATTACATGAATTACTTGACAAAGGATATATTCAACCTAGTGTATTGCCTTGGGGGGCGCCCATTTTATTTGTTTAAAATAAATATGGAAATTTCAAAATGTGTATATATTATCAATAGTTAAATAATATGAAAGTTAAAAACAAGTATTATGTACCAAGAATGCATGATCTGTTCGATCAGATAGGTGGAGCAAAAATATTTTCAAAAATTGATCTTAGGTCGGGATATCATCAAGTACGAGTTAAGGATGAAGATGTCCATAAAACTCCTTTTTGAACAAGGTATGGACACTACAAATTTGTGGTGATTCCATTTGGTTTGAGAAATGCCTCTGTGATATTTATAACATGATGAATAATGTGCTAAGTAAATTCTTGGAGAAATTTGTGCTAGTATTTATTGATGATATTTTAGTGTATTCAAAGAATGAGGCTGAACATGAGGAACATTTATGAAAGGTTTTGAAAACTTTGAATGAACATAAACTATATGTGAAATTGAGTAAATGTGACTTCTATAAAAAGGAGGTGCAATACTTGGGACATGTTATCTCGAAGAAGGGAATAACAATTGACCCAGCTAAGATTAAGGCAATAATGGAATGGCCTGTACCAAAAGATGTACATGACATAATATCCTTTATGGGGTTAACAAAATATTACCACGTATTCATAGAAAAGTTTTCCAGACTAGCTCATCCTATAACAACGTTGCAAAAATAAAAGTGTTTGATTTATCTGGAGCCAACAATGTCAATACGATTTTGATAAATTGAAATATTTGTTGACAACAAAACTAGTATTGAAAATTTTTGATCCAAATAAAAACTTTGTAGTATGTATCAATGAAAGTAAAGAAGGTTTGGGAGGATTTTTAACTCAAGAAGGCCATGTAATATGTACCGATGCAAGTAAATAAGGTTTGGGAGGAGTTTTAACTTAAGAAGGCCATGTAATATGCTATGAATCCAAAAAACCAAAAGAGCATGGAAAAAAATATGTAGTACATGATATGGAGTTAGCAACTATTATTCATGCCATTAAGATCTGACGACACTATCTGGTAGGGTATAAATTTATGTTACTGATCGACAATATTGGGTTAAAATATTTATTTGATAAAAATTCATTGAATGCCCACCAAGCCAGATGGCTTGCATTCCTGAGTGAATATGATTTTGAAATTAAGCACATAAAAGGGAAGGAAAGCCTAGTAGCATATGCACTAAGCCGAAAACAACATGAGATCGATTTCGTACTAATTAGTGATTATGAACCTGAATTTAAAACTTTATTGAAGAAAGCATCAAACAATGATGAGAAGTAAAAAAAATGGATCGAAAAATGTAGTAATGGAACTGCTGAAAACAAGGAAGACCTATACCAAATTGATACATAATGGTTTCTATGTTTTAAAAATTGAATTTATGTACCCAATCAATACAATATAAAACATATTTTCTTAAAATAATTGCATGACAACCTGTATGCGGGACACCTAGATATCAAAAGTTTATAATAACCTTGTTGTAGAGGAAAGTTTCCTATGGCTAGGGTTTAAGAGGCCATCAACGTACTGGGGTTGAAAGAGAGATGCATATAGTTATGCAAGCATATATAAGCAATATTTAGAGATAATTAGGGTCCATATCTATTTAACTGAAGGCTAGTACAAGCTTTCTCTATCCATTCTCTTGCTCCTCTTCCCCAAGAGACCTGCAAAACAAGTTATAGATTCCTCAAAACAAATAGACTATATGAAAGGAGATTATGTTCAGTAAAACATGAAATCCTAAACTGATATATATCATCATATAATAAAAACAGAGATTCAAATACACATTGAATAATGATTTGGGAAAAAGAAGGACATCACATCTTTATTAAACATGGAAGAAGTACACAAAACCTTGATATGTTTATGATGCTTCTCTTTTCCAAGGAACTCATCCTCCAAGCTCTATAACACAAGGAGATAGCTTCTAGGAAAAAGGTGGGGGGAATGAGAGTCCCAATTCCTCCAGCATAACAATGTAATGATTCAAGTCCCTTCTTATGGACCTCTCTACCTCTTTTTATATGTTTTTAAAGATATAGGGTTGAAGAAAAAATAGTTACAAATGAAGGATTTAGTTGCATAACCACCCAAACTACCCAAAATTTGACAAACATCCATTTTTGACATGTACAGGGAAAATTCGCGGGTTGCAGTGACAACAGTCATGAATGCAAGTCGATATTCATGGTTTGCAGTGATGACAATCACAAATACAAAGGGATTCATAGGTTGAATTACATAAAAGTCATGAATACAATAGTAATTCGGGGAATTCACGAGTAGCATGAAGGAAAAGTCATGAATAAAAAGGTGAAATCCACGGGTACCATGAAGAGAAATTCGTAAACAAGTAAAATATGCTCATTTTCAAGGTACTTTTGTGCATTTTCAGACTTTGGATTCTTCTAGAAATTTTTTTCTGACTTAGATACCTTTCCAACGGTGCATAGAAAAGGTCAAATAGAGTTAGAGAAATCTAGATATGGCTCCTCCAAGTTAGGTGTTTTTTTAGTGACTTTCATGAAATGTCGTCATGAAAGTGTCGACATGCGATATAATCATGGGAAAGTATTCACAGGAAGAGAGTGTGTCATTTTAGGATATAACATATTCCACCTAATGTATGAGGTTAGAGGGGAAGAAGATAGCCGAAATAGATTATAAAAGGAAACAACTGAGTATGGAGAGAGCAGAGAATCCAAGATCAAAATAATCGAACAGAGGTACCTGAAAGAGAGATAAATGTTAGACAAAACTAATCTCTGGGACATATAGGTCCATATAAAAATCATTGCCATAAATATATTGACGGATCCAACATGTTCATAATTGATGTAACTATCATGATCACTCAATATGCAAAAAGGCACCATGTAAAATCTAAAGGACTCATGGCCACATGTGAACAAGGTGGATCCATGCTCAATAATCGATCATAGCCACAAGAATACAAGGTAGATCTATGTATCAGTAAATGTGATATGAAGTGTGACAAGGTCTTGCTCAACTAGGGAAATAGAAAAAGATGACGATGCTATTGTAGGCCCAAGGTATTCAATCCAACTGTCCAAAGGTACGAATCCTAACCATGTGAATAAAGGAGTTGAAGTCAAACATGGAGGAAACAATTTGATTACCGGTCATTGATGAGAACCATTAACAAACATGAGGGAAACCAATGTTAATGAAAATAGTCCCCAAGGTACCTAGTACATTCTTACAAGTGTGAATACAAGGACTTGAAGTCGAACACCTGAAGAATCCATCGAGTAGGAGACATTAAGGAATTCCCACTAGACAATAGTGAGGGAAATTGCCACTGATGGCTGCAATTCCCAAGGTACTTTCATAAACTCTAAATCTCATTCCGAGAGCAAGAGTTATTTACATCGATAGGAAGAAATCCATTGGAAGGAAATAATTAAGGCATCCTCCATCATCGAACATGAGGTAAGTCAAAGACTAATTGGATATGGAACTGGAACAAAGTTTTGGAGCAAGAAACGATGAAAACTGAAAGTAATGAACTGATACTAGGGAATGACCGACACAAAAGGTCAAAGAAACTGCAGAATGGTTGACAAAGGTTTAATCCTTAAATAGTGAGCATGAATCAAAAGTGACTTAGGCAACTTTTGACGCAAAGGGACCAATGATACAAATCTGCAATGTAGGAGACATTGAAAAATTCCCCATATAATGGGAAAAGAGACCAACTAGGGGAGTAAAAAAAATTGAATCGGGATAAGGTCAAAAACTGAGACCCAACTATTGATAGACTCAAAATTGATTCTTTGTTCAAGGAAGCAAGACTTGTTTCCATGATGCAAAAAAACATGTGAATGAACTTCCCTTCTCTCTTTCTTGTAAAGGTTTAATGCGTCCAAGAAAGAAAACTCAGGACCTTCTTCATTTTTGATAAGATCAAAGAAGAAACATAAGAACGCTTTATAAAGCACTGATTCGTGGATTTTACGACCCTGAATTAGTGGATGCTCGATTGTTTTTTCATATTTTAGAGAGTCTAAAAACTACAAAGAAGAATCTGGGGGATTCTCCTTCATAAAGTTAGTCTTCTGAGTCTGAAAAAGCATAAAACAATCCAAAGGAGAACTCTCTTAGCCTAGGTGAACTAAGGTATTCATTTTTCGTAGTTAGTCAGCAAGGTCCAAAAATGGGGTAAACTATCACCAAACTGATGCTCCTTCATAAGAGAGCATAAGCTCTAGTTTTAACGAGTGTGAAGGAAAGCAAGATCTCTCGGAAAGTTCCATTTATTTAAGAGAATGGTAGAGACAACAATAAACTTGACGCTTTTTTCTTAGGGTTTTGTGAACATGACAAAGACATAAAGTACGCTCGAAATATTTTTCATGTTTAGGTCCAGAGCATGGAAAAGAGAAATCAAGCTCATACTGGGGGTTCATTTTCTGGAAGTTTAGTCCTTCAGGTTTGGAAAAGAGATAAACCTATGCCTAAATATACTCTTCTCAACTCTGCAGAAAAGGGAGTATTCCTTTCTCATAAATAATCTACATGGTCTGAGAAAGAAATAACCTACCACCAATGTAGATGATCGTTCAATTTACCTTAATGAGTCTGAACGAACAAGTTTACTCAGCAATCTAGTAAATTTTAAGGAGTTAGACCAGGGCTTAAAGATAACTCCATATATTTCCTGTGAAGATTTACGAGTCTAGAAAAGTCAACTCACAGCCTCCTTATTTTTTTTAACGAGCTCGAAGGAGAGGAGAAAGAATGCTCTAAATGCGAGGAGACGAGGATCAAAGGTAGGTGAAACTAGGTCCAAGCGCGAGGAACAAACCTATGCATAATGCAAGAAACATGAGCAAGATAAAGACACTCAGGGAACATCTCCTCAAGGAAAAAGGTTCCAAGTTGCAAAGGTAAAATGATACAAGGATGAGCGATAATGAGACCAGAGATGAGGGCTTATACAACAAGATAAGAGTGTGGAAGCAAACATCAGGCTCATAAGCAGGAGCAGGGTACATGAAAATGTAGTTACAACTTGAACAATAAGGTGAGGTCAATACATAGTTGTGAATCCAAATAAAAATATTGTCTCCAAGAAACAACAACATTAGGATCATATTCATAAGAAAAGATCTAATGCAGGTCACTTTGGAAGAAACACATGTGGATTTTCTAACTTCTACAAAAGGAAAAGTCAAGGCATAATCGACCAAAGAGGATTTTATAGCACCAAGTCTCGAGGATTTATAATCAGTAAGATCAACCTCGAAAGAAAAGAAATAACCAATAGGGGAGATAGAGTCTGCAGGAAATAGATCAGTATCATAGGAGTTGAGAAATCTATAAGAAAAATCAAACTCATTAGGATCACTGACTTGATGCTCAAAGGGAGAGTTGAAAGACTGAACAATACCAACATGAGATGATTGATCAGTGGAAATATCAAGTTTATGAATCAAATATAGGTTATACTTAGTCACAACTGAATTGACATCCATAATAATGTTAGACTATATCAAATACTCAAGGAAGAATTCATTAGAAGGAAGTAGATCATCTGATATAGGACACATGTCTAGACATTCAAATGGATCAATAGAGTGGAGAGCAGGCTCCATAGTATGTATAGGATGAAAGACTTGGTCAATTGTCGGAACCGAGTCCTAAGAAGGAAAACATGAACAGAAAGGATTCTTCTCATTAGCACTTGAACGCAAGGGATATGAGGCCACATAGCTCATCTGTGGAGGAGTAGTGTCTATAGAGACACTGGGAATCAATAAAGGAGAGACTTGGTCTCTAGTTGGGTCAGGAGAATCACCATGAAGTCAACTAAGACGATATTCCCACCCAAAGTAACAACTGTTTGAGTAAGAATTCCTAACGCTATACTAGTTCTTCTATCAAAATCCAATAACTAACTAGCAATCGACACAAGGATGGGAGATCCCATGCCTCGCCAAGTACGACCATACAAAATACTAATTGAGCCTCCTTCATCAACAATGCAACGAGCAATCGTGTATTGTCCAACTTTGACCTTTATCTAGAAAGGTACATCGGAAGGAAGGCACGACTCAACTACGCTATCCCAATCAAAGGAAGCAATCTGATATCTTGATGGGGGTTCATCTAAAACAAGTTCAGTGCCCCTTTTTTTAGTAATTTTTCTTAACTGGAAGTGAAGAAGATGTGACTAGAAGACATTTCACTCTCCAAAAGAAGAGTGGGATTGATCGAAAATGGAATTGATTCAACCACTTCGTGAAAGTCACTCTCTGAAGGGAGAGTGGGATTGACCAAAGATGGCATTGGGTCAATCACATAAGTATCACTCTTTGAAAGAAGAGTGGGGTGAACCAAAGACTAAGAAGGTTCGACCACTTGATCAGCCAAAGGTTGAGTAGGTTTTTGAGAAACTTCAGGTTGTTTAGGGATAGGATATTCTTGAGTCTTGGACCACAATCTTTGCACTTATGTGATAGCAAGGCACTGGTGAGTAAGATGATATCCCTCACATAGTTTACAAGGGAACTTAAGTTTGCCTTTAGAACAACCAGTTTTCTCAATGGTATCAACATTACTAGAAGTGTCTGATTGTTTTCTCTCAGCATGATCTGTAGATGCTGGGTGTTTTCCCCCATCATGACCACCAGAGGCTGGGTGACTGGGTCCAACCTGACTAAGAGAGGTTGATTGTTGAGAGACTTCTGGATGTTAAAAAATGGGATGAACTTGGAACCAAACTCTTGATACCTCTATGATGACAGGGAATTGATAAGTAAGGTGGTCTCCCTTACAAATATTACAAGGAAACTTGGGCTTGTGTTTTGAACGGTTAGAATTTTCAACAGTGCCAACATGACTCGCAGTGGATGACTTATTTTCCTCAGCATGACCTACAGAGGCTGAGATTTTTCCCCCAACATGAGCTGTAGATGCTGAGAGACTATGTCCAACATGACCTGTAGAGGTTGGATGGGTTCCACCAGCATGAACATCAGAGGCTAAATGGTGAGGAACAACATGTTTCATAGAGGTTGAGTGTGCACCCCCAACATGAACTGCATCAGCTGGATTGTTGAGTCCAACATGTCCTACAGAGGTTGGACAAGGAGGTTCAACTTAACCTACAGAGGTTGAACGGGTGCCCTTAGCATGAACTCTAGAGGCTGAGTGACTCGATCCAACATGACCTGCAAAGGTTGGAAAGGTTCCACCACCATGATCAACAAAGGCTAGATGGTTAGGATAAAATTGAATTACAGAGGTTCAATGCTTAGATCCAACATGACCCACAGAGGTTGGATGGGTGCCCCCAACATGAACTATAGAGGCTGGGTGGTGAGGTTCAACTTGACTTGTAGAGGTTGAATGGGTTCCCTCTTGCTTTCGATTCTTCTTCCTATTCTTCCTTATTTTACTCCTTTTAGATTGTCGGTTATTAGTATCAATACTTTTACTGCATGAGGTAAAAGGAGGAGGAGAGGCAACTACAGGTGAAGGGGAAGTAGTGTTTTGATGCCATTGATATAAGGAGATTACTTGAGATGAATCAGGAGAATTCATGACAGTTGGAGTGGAAAACAACCACACTAGAATCCCTAGGGTGAATCTAGGTAGATTCAAGGTGTCCATCAAAGGAACAACAACATTCCCTGTGGGAGGAATAGTGCAAGGAGTTCCCAGCATGAGGATATATTGGTTAGTGTTCATAGGGGTGTTATCCATAGTTTGAAACAAGCAGACAGTACAAAGAACACGCCGCTAGCAAGAAATACCTTAGTATCAAACCAGGAAAACAAAGATACCTTCCAAAGGAAAATCTAGGATGATTAGGGCCCATAAATAACCAATGAAGGAAGGAGACTAGTTACTTGGAATCTCATGAAGAGTTATCTAAGTGCAAGCATTGGAATAACCCACCCAGATTGTCAACCGGGGTTACCTTCCAAGTCTACCCTAGGTGCACTGGAAATAGCCTTCCAATGCCACCCATGTAAGATCCTAGCAGACAAGATACTAAGTCTACCAAAATCGTGAAGAAATACTGGCAGAATAGTTGTCAGTCCAGCCAAAGCACATCAGAAGGGTAGCTAATTCTGAAACCCAAATAGTACCTGGCACCACAAGGGGTCACGAGGAGGTACTGGATGAGTCCCAAAATGTGCAACATCTCTGGTGTATGATTTATAGAGAAGTGGAGGGGTATCTCCAAGAACTCATTATCACACGACCTCATGCTTGACTCTTGTGTGAGAGGAGCTTTCTGGTGTCTTTCTCAATGAAGTTGGGTTTCCTAAAAGATAGGCCCCTATGTTTGAGTTTGAAGTTTTTGGCAGTTAAAATATCCCTAACCCAAAACACTAGCCTAGATGATCATCATCATCATCTTCATCATCATCATCAACATCATCAACATCATCACCATTGTCTCATCATCATCACCTTCATCATCATCACCTTCATCATCACCATCAACATCATGAACATCATCATCACCATCATCATCATCATCATCAACATCATCATCACCATCATCGTCATAATCATCATCTTCATCATCAAAATCATCAACATAATCATCACCATCATCATCATCATCATCACCATCACCATCATCATCATTATCATTATCATCATCATCACCTTCATCTTCATCATCATCATCATCATCATCAACATGATGATCATCATCACCATCAACATCATGAACATCATCATCACCATCGTCGTCATCATCATCATCAACATCGACGTCATCATCTTCATCTTCATCATCATCATCTTCATCATCATCACCATCATGATAATCACCATCGTCTTCATCACCAACAGTATCATCATCTTTGTCTTCATCATCATCATCACCATCACCATCATCATGTTCATGATCATCCTCACGGTGAGAGAGGGAGGGATGGAGTAAGGGAGAGAAAGAAACATATAGGGAGGGATGTAGAGAGAATGAAGGAGGTATATTTAAAAAGAGATAGGGGTATGTAGGGATTATTGGGGCTATAGAGAGAAACATTTATATGCATGAAAAGAAGGAACACTAAAAACATTTGCTTTGTTGCTAACCATAGAAAACATTTGTTTTTTTATGATTTTATTCGTTGCCTTAGCCGTGCACCCACTCTATTAATTGTGCTTAAACATATCACGTATGCGTTTTGACTCTATATAATACGTGCACATTTTAGGACTATAAAAATAGTGGATTGTTTTTGTTTGAGAGCAACTTCACTCTGTTTTTACAAAAATCCGATTACTGCGTGTTTTTTTCAAGAGCACGAGCCCACCTATGGAAATACTCACAATTTTCATATTCTCCATCATTCTTTTTGTTATGCAGGTGCAACATTAAGGACATATTTCATGGTTGAGGAGCACACATGATAAGATATCAAGCTTCAATGTCATTTCATGGTGATGGTGGATATACACAATTGTACAAGAGAATCAGCTTGAAGAACAATTTATGATTTAACTTTCATTTGCTTATTATTCAAGAGAACCAAAGGTAAATTTTACCATTCATTATTGTTTTGATGGGAAATATGAACAATTGAAAAGGAATATTGAAGCACCTTGAAGGATCTATAGTTATAAATCAAGTTAAATGTTTGAAATCTTGAAATTGAGGAGCAACAAAAACAAACTATATTGAATTGATCATTGTGGTGATGGGGAATGTACGTAACCGAGGATGAAAATCAGCAAGGAAGAAGAGACCTCAAGAAGTCATCGAAGAAGAGAAAGAAAAGAAAAGAATAGACATGATGAATCAGATACTTTCTTTGGAAACTAATCCAAATACAATTATAGAGGATATGGTGGTTCATCCTATTAATCCAGCACAAGAAAAAAGACGCATTCACTAGAGGGACCTTCAATTTCCACAATAGTTGTTGAACAAGCACCCCATGGAAGTATTCAAGAAGCAAAGTGTAGGTGCTCATTAGGGGATGTTTCAAATCCCACATCAATTCAAAGTGATAAGTTACCATCTCAATACAAAGCTCATGAAGAGGCATTGGACATGGAGCCTACTGTTGAAGAGGAGTTGGACATGGAGCCTACAGTTGAAGAAGAAAATATTATCCAGACCATCGATGAGGATGTTGGACTTCCACCATCCAACTACCGGGAAGAGAATGAAGGACAACAAGTTGCCATTGAAACTCCAGAGCGTATTTTTGATGCCCTAGATGATAGAAATCCAACCCCCTTACCTCCATTAGAAAGCACACGTCGAAGAACTCTGAAGTGTATACAAGTTGATTAAGGACTCCTCAATTCCATTGAAGGTACGCTATCTAAACATAGTATTTCTTATCAAACTCAACATATACTAAATAAATATTTTGTTTCTAAATGCGATGGAGATAAATGTAGAATATTTTTATCATTGTTAAAATATAGGGGCATGAATATTATTAGGAAATCGTTAGGGATAAAGATGATAAGACTTCTAGACCAAGTTCTCATATAGTTAAAAGCTTAGTAGATGCCTTTGGTAAAATTGGTAAGGGGACAATGGAGTCACACCAACGAGGGCCAAAGCTAGAAAGCCATGGACGGTGGGGATGTGGTTTGCATTGCCATATTTCCCATGCCCAAACACACTAGTAGGATTTGACGGAATTCAAAATTGTGGCTCCATGAGGTTTTTTGCGCACCGGGCACAAGTCCACCGGGTGTCCCTGAATGATATCTAGAGGTGACCTTTAACTCTCCATAGATCGATGCTCGAACCTTCGATTCCATTGGATTCATGACGTGGGATTTTAGCTAGGTGGGGCCTCTTCCTCCTGTCCATTTCCCAGTGACCTCCATCTATGATGGTTTCTAAAGCTAGGGTTTCGCTCAGTAGGGGACAATGTAGTCATGCCAATGAGGGCCAAAGCTAGAAAGCCATGGACAGTGGGGATGCGGTTGGAATTGCCATATTTCCCATACCCAAACACACTAGCAGGAGTTGATGGAATTCAAAATTGTGACTCTATAAGGTTTTTTGCATGCCGAGCACAAGTCCTCCAAGTGTCCCTGAATGGTATCTGGAGGTGACCTACAACTCACCATAGATCGATTCTCGAGCCTTCGATTGATGAACCGTCGATTTCATTGGATTTGTGACGTGATATTTTAGCTGGGGGGGGCGCTTTCCCTCCTATCCATTTCTCAGTGAACTCCATCTATGGTGGATTATTAAGCTAGGGTTTTGCTTACTAGGGGACAATGCAGTCACGCCAACGAGGGCCAAAGCTGGAAAGCCACATATGGTGGGAATGCGGTTGGCATTGCCATATTTCCCATGCCCAAACACACTAGCAAGAGTTGACGAAATACAAACTTGTGGCTCCGTGAGGTTTTTTGCACAACGAGCACAAGTCCACTAGGTGTCCTTGAATAGTATGTGGAGGTGACCTGCAACTCGCTATAGATCGATGCTTGGGGTTTCGATCAAAAAAGCGTCGATTCTATTGGATTTGTGAAGTGGGATTTTAGCTGGGGGGGTGCTCTCCCTCCTGTCCATTTCCTGCTTACCTCCATCTATGGTGGTCTATGAAGCTAGTATTTCACTCAGTATGGGGACTATGCAATCACGCCAACGAGGGACAAAGTTGGAAAGCCACAGACGGTGGGGATGCGATTGGAATTGCCATATTTCCCATGCCCAAACACACTAGCAAGAGTTGACAGAATACAAAATGTGGTTGGAGGTTACCATATTTCCGTGAGGTTTTTTGCGCACCAGGCCCAAGTCCACCAGGTATCCCTGAACCGTATCTGGAGGTGACCTTCAGCTCGCCATAGATCGATGCTCGGGCCTCCGATCGACGAACTGTTGATTTCATTGGATTCGTGATGTGGGATTTTAGCTAGGGGGGGGTCTCTCCCTCCTGTCCTTTTCCTGATGACCTCTTTCTATGGTGGTTTCTGAAGCTATGGTTTCACTTAGTAGGGGACAATGTAGTCATACCAATGAGGGCCAAATATGGAAATCCATGGACGGTGGGGATGCAGTTGGTTTTTACATATTTCCCATGCCCAAACATGCTAGCAAAAGTTGATGGAATACATCATTGCAGCTCCATGAGGTTTTTTGCGCACCGGGCACAAGTCCACTAGGTGTCCTTGAACAGTATCTAGAGGTGACCTACAAATCACCATAGATCGATGCTCGGGCCTCTGATCGACGAACCATTGATTCCGTTGGATTCGTGACATGGGATTTTAACTAGGGGGGGCTCTCCCTCCTTTACATTTCTCAGTGACCTCCATCTACGATGGTTTCTGAAGCTAGGATTTCACTTAGTAGGGGACAATGTAGTCACACCAATGAGGGCCAAAGCTGGAAAGCCATGGATGGTGGGGATGTGGTTGGCATTTCCATATTTCCCATGCCCAAACATGCTAGCAGGAGTTGACAGAATACAAAATTGTGGCTCTGTTACTTTTTTTACGCACCAGGCACAAGTCCACCAGGTGTCCCTGAATGGTATCTGGAGGTGACTTGCAACTCGCTAGAGATCAATGCTCGGGCCTCCAATCAATGAACCGTTATTTCCGTTGGATTTGTGACATGGGATTTTAGCTAGGGGGGCATCTCTCCCTCCTATCCATTGCCTGGTGACCTTCGTCTAAGGTGGTTTCTGAAGCTATGGTTTCACTTAGTAGGGGACAATGTAGTCACGCCAATGAGGGCCAAACTTGGACAATGCATTTCATGGCAACGAAGGCCAGAAATCCCTATACCTAACTAGGGTTTATTGTTTAAAATGCATGGCCCATAACCATAACCCTACCAAGGAAACCCTAATCCTAACCCTAATCTTATCTTACTTTCACAACTCAATTCATAATCAATCTAATGTCCAACTCAACTTTTTCAAATCCGGTGGACTTATGCTTCAAATCATGTTGATTCAAGAAGTTGGTTCTCGGTATTTGGATTGTATTGTAGTTCCTTTAGTGCTGAGTGATTAGTCATTGGGTGCATGAGGTTTTTTGAATAGTGTTGTTGGTCGTTGATGAAATGTGAAGCATGTATTGCACTTAGTTTTATTAAATTACACTTGAGCATTGACTTAACTTGTAATTTAATGAATACAAACTCACAATTTTTAATTAGATATATCCAATTGGTGTGCATGTAGTGAGTTCATTGAAACCTTGAAATACATTGTATTGCACTTATATTTATTAAATTACATGAGCAAGAACTTTGACTTTAGTGTGCATGTAGTGAGATCATTGAAACCTTTAAATATAATAGTTTTTTCTTTTGACATAGTGCATTAATAAGTAATAGATAATCCACACAAATCAATACAATAGATTGACACAAGAACATGTGGAAACCAAAGAACAAATTCAAAGTGAAATGTATCATTCATTTATATCTGAAATGTCAATGTACATGTCTCCAAAAGTACATATATATCCAAAAGTATCCAAAAGTACATATATATCCAAAAGTAACCAGAATTACATGTGTATCCACAACTATCCAAGACTATCCAAGCCACATGTAGATGTATCGAAAACTATCCAAGCCACATGTACATGTATCGAAATGTACATATCCCATAAGACACATCAAAACTCAAGCTTCCTCTTGTTCTTTCTCGAGGTTGATCCTGTAGGCACAACTCTAGGACCAGTGTGCATCTATGGATCCTGCAAATTAAATATCAATTGTTAAACTCAACTAACTATGTACTAATACATTATCTCAATAAAATACCATATCTAAATTAACTCAACAATTATTAAAATGTTAATGGACATTGCATGAAACAATTGGTCATTAATGGACATCTCACCTCAATGAGAGACTGTGACAAAGGGGATTGTGTTCCTTGTGTAGCAGATGGAGCCATTTGTTGAACATGAAGGATGGTCACATCCATGGTCGAACCAGAGGGGGAAGGAATTGCTGGTGGTGGTGGTGGTTACAATCACCAAATGTTGAAATAGTTAGACATGTTCATGAATAAACAATAGACAACAATAACACACTATGTCTAGATCATGTTCAAATAGTTGTACCTCTGTGTGGGTTGTTGTTACACTAGTACAAAATGAGGAATTAGCTACTAGGTGACTAAAAATTCTAGTCACCACAGGTTTTCCAAGTGATTTACTACTAAATATGAGCAATTTTGATTGACTCAACTATAAACGTCTAAAATTAACGACTAATTTAGTCACCAGTTAACAAATATGACTAGATAATAAGTGACTGAGTTAAAAATGACTAAAATAAATGACTAATTTAGTCACGACATAAAAAATGACTAGCTAGAAGAATATGAATTAGTCATTTATGTTAGTCATTTTTAATTGTGTCATGGAAAATTGCAAATTTGGCAATGAAGTGTAATTTTTGTAAGTTGTCTACCTTCTATTAGTAATAGTAGTGCCATGCACCTCGATATTCAGAGATCCAACAAAGCAATTGCATGAAATTTTAGCCTTATGGGGGCTTTTATGGTTCGCAAAAAAAAAATCTCTAGCTTTCTATTTTTGGTGAATCAAAGGTCATGATAATTGATTGGGCTAGAGGTCTCACCAAGTTGCAGTCACTAAGTTATATATTATTGTTGGTTGAAAAGGATTGGGCTCCTAAAGAATTGTTTTCTTTCTTTATCCTTCAGGAACCTGTACAGGGAGTTCAATTTTGACACGGACCTATTGTGTTGAATACTTAGGCTAAGAGGACTAGATTTACAAGTAATTTGTCTGAATCTAAGAAGATGCTTGAAGACACATCTAAGAAGAGTAAATGGAATTGGAATTCAGGCAATTCTAAACATGGTGATGAGATTGGTGTCGGTGGACAGAAATTGAAACTGACAAATATTGGTATTGAGCTTCACGTTGGGTCTCCACTGCCTTCAGAATGACATCAATGTTTAGACCTTCAGGTTTGTTCTATGTTTTTCTTGATTATCTATTGTTTTTTTTTTCCTATTCATGTTTTTTTTTCTTTGTTGTGGATGTGGTGGAGATGAAATGGCTAGATCATAATTCCCTTATAGTAACAGAGGAATGCTACACCTGTAGATGCACTATAATAGGCCATAAGGATCAAATCTATTATTGGATATCCTATGATTTTCACAAGTTGTAGCCCCGAAAATAGGTTAGACCTGCCCAGGTTCATAATAATATTGCTATGTTTACAGATAAAACTCAGGAACTAGCAATTCAAGGGTTGGTAGACCAAAAATGTTGTGTATAGGATTTCAGGCTAAAGGTTATAATATGCAAGAATTTCCTTGCTTCAAGGTTCAAGGGAGGGACCTGGACTCTTTACTTTCCCTACGGAACCCCTTCCAGAAACACGTACGAGAGGAGTTGTGCAAGTCTTTACCTGTTGTTGCACCTCTTTTTTTGTAGTAAAGTATAATGCTTTCCCAAATACTAAAACTGCGTAATCTGCTTAATATTGTTATATTTGTAAGATTCATGAGCAGCCCCCAAGAATTGTAAGACTCATTGATTAACTTTGGGGATTACAAAAATCTCATACGGAAATAAGCCTTCCATTACTCGAAGAATCCAACCTTTTAACAGACTAATTCAGAATATATACAAAAGGAGAAGGAAACTAAATATAGAATTAGAAATTTAACTCCTAAATTTATGCTAACAATCTGATAGCTTCACAAGATATCCTAAATGAATTCAACTGCATTCTATCCTATTTCTAACTTAACTCTTCCATTGACAGCAAAGCTAACTCGATTCTTTCCAGAACTAGTTCACTAAATTGATTACCACTAACCTAAACATATGGAGAATATTCAATTAAGGGAAACCCACTCCCTTTTGTAAAATTTAGAATCTTAATTTTCGAATGGCTACGTTGCAATTTAAGAGTGATTCCCCTGCATCATTTATCCTTAGTAAAAGATCTAGAGTAACCTTGGTAAGCAACATTACAACTTTGGGAGAAGAGAGGTCTGTAGTGCTTTGGAGCATATAAACCCAATTGTCAAAGAAAGAGCTAGTACTAATTTACCAGGTGTGAGAGGTGTGAGTACCTCCTAAATATTGCATACTAATTTTACATATGTGAGAGGAAGTGATGTTTTAATTTTGGTAAAAAATTAATGACGTATTTTTTATGTTTAGCTATTTCTATAAGTCGCTGTTAATTTTTTCTTAATTTTTCTAGAATTTGAACTTTAATAAAAGTGGTTTCTAAACCCAAATTTTAATTGCAAGTAATATGGATATGGTGGGTGTATATTGCCTAATGTCAGAGGGTGGCATTTATGATTTGTGTTGTTTTTTAACAAAAACTGAAAAAATGATTTTATAAAATAGGTTGTGCATAGCCATTCATTACAGCAGTAGCAAGGAAAGGTAGTCCTGCAGATCAAAATTGGTGCACAGAAGGCTTAACCTGAGAGTTTTCCAAAAAACTGCATTCAAAACTCTACCAAAATAGCTAATGTATTGGGTAGTATATACCCTTACATATTGTTTACATAAAAAGAGACAGAAAAAACATATATCCATAAAAAGAAAAGACAGATTAAGGGTTACCTCTGAATTGCCTGGGCTGCACTACTAATTCTTCCTCCATTGGGTGCTCCGCTTCTACAGTTGCTCCATTCACTCTGCTTCCCTGATTCATGGTGATCAAACGTTCAAGATCTTCCTGGATCCTGTCTACTTTACCCATCATCTTTCGCAGGTTACTTTCATTGTCATCAATCTAGGAGTCAAGGTTATTGATTTGCAATGAAGTATACCTCACTGTTTCTCCCATGCTTTTGATTTCCCGTGCTATTTCTTTGTTGTCCATGAATCCAATTGCAACCATTTCATACAAGCGCTACCGATTCTTCTTAATATCCATTATTCCTGCGTTATCTCCAGCTTATGCCATTCTTCCAGCTTCCGCAAAGATCTCAATGCAAGCAAACTGACTGTGCAAGGGACAAGCAGCAAGGGCACTGTCTAGAATTTCAACCAAGGGAAAACTAAGAAAACGACTCAGAACTATAAGCTCCTGGTGCAACATAGTATCCCCGTGCCTTTCAGAGTAAGCCAATGTTCCCACAGCACCTTCCTGTCACCTAGTGCAGAGACAACGCAAGACTCTTCTCAAACTTCCAGAATGCGTAGAATTTAAACCCAGACCAGGGCCTGTAGACCAAGATGCAGAGGGAAAATTACAATGGCAATTGGAGAAGGTTGCGAGAGCAAGCCTCTCCTTCACAAAGACACAAAGGAATGAGTGAGAGGGAGAGTTTTCCATGGGATTCCCTGCAGCCTCCCTCCTTCAATACCAGTCACTACATTCAAGACGATGCGCACAGCTTCAGGAGAACCAGAGAGGTCCGAAGCAGAGTAAAAATGCATGGCGCTGCAAGGGGACAACATAAGGAAATGGGAAAAGTTAGAACAAGCGTGCGAGGGACAATAACATTTAACCAATGGCCTGAAGGTCTTAATTCCTATTGAGTTCGAGATGTTGAGAGGAGAGGAGGGAGACCACGTGGTCGAGGGAGAAGAGCTGACAGGATGGAGGAGTAAATACTTGGAGCCGCCATGGACTAGGGAATGGAGGCCAGCTGCGTGGAAGGGAAGCGAAGCGAGGTGAAGAAATGTGGAAGGGGGGATAAGAATTAATAAGGAGAGGGGGCTAGAGAAAGGGATGAAGGGGGAAAAGGAAGGAAGGATAAGGGGGGGAAGACAAGGAGTGGAGAGTGGAGAAGAGAATAGGAGGAAGAGAAGGGGGGGCTATGTGGATTTCATTGAAATGGAGGAGGGATAAGTTCTTTATTAGAGAATTTTGAGTATTGAGAGGTCGAAAAGGGAGCTTCCAACACCGCATTTAAGGAATAAATTTGAGGATGGGGTGTTTTCCATCCTGGCTGTAATGACCTTGTGGGAGAGAGGCTCCCACATTAGCCATACTGTCTGCTGGTGTATTATTATGCCGAAGGATGTGGAAAGCCTCATAGGTACTAGACATGAGAATCTTGGCTTTTTCAAATAGGCGACGACATTTGACAGCTCCAATAGGGTATCCATTGATCAATTTGTAGATGACGTGCCTGGAATCTCGGAATATCAAGACCTTGCGAAGCTTCTTAGTATTTAGAAGATGAAGACTCTGGATAAGGCCAGCCACTCAGCTTCATTGTTAGTTCTGTTACCTAGCCCCCACGCGAAGGTTTGTTCTACATATCCTCCGGGATTCAAGAGAATCCCCCCCGCGCCTGCCACCCTTGGACCATTTATGATTTGTGTTATATCCAGAAACCTACATCCATTTTTCAACAGTTCTCACAAGTGTTTGTCGATCCCAAGAGTTGATACACTTGATGTTTGTACTTCATGTATAAGTCGATGTGATCAGGTGGCGATGCTGTTAATCAATCCAAGTATGCATAAAGATCAGTCGATGCCGATTCTCATTATGCTACTCCATGCAGTCGATCACAGATTTGATATAGGAGTTGATGCCTTCTTATGAAAGGAAATATTCGTTAGAATATTTTGATTGAGGGCGATTCTTACAAACCTTGGTGCCATGATCAGTTTTATCTCCGGGTGCCTATTTCAAATGTGGAACTTGCCTTTATACATATTATTTATACTAGTAACTTTCTTTACCATTTTTTAGTGTTCGACCTCTTTTCTTATATGTTACTTTCTTTGAGAAGGAGATAACCAGTTAGTTAATATAGGTCCCATTTTGCCTTGTTTCCTGGTTTTGCTTTCAAATGACATTCCTTGACGGGTAGATTCAGAAGGTAGTGCAGCCAAGAGCTAATTGGTTCATGGTATAAAGGAAGTTATGCTACGAGGAATAGCCAGTCTCTTTACCAAGATGGTGCTAGTAGATTGATTTCTTGAAGTGAACCATTAAACTAGATGAATTGGGGAGTACAGATGTTGAGGGAACTCATTGGGGCAGTACGGTACAATATTACATGGCAGGAGTGAAAGAAACCTTCAATTAAATAGAATTAGAATATAGATTTGATATGCGTGGCTTACACCCAACTATGAATGGGCTAGTAGATTATAATAATTGGCTGAGCAGTCTACCCCATACCAATTGGCTTTACCCAGTATACCATACTACTAGAAGACCAACCATTACAACAAGCCTACCATACACAGGATTACTACCTGCCCCATAGTCTTTACCTAGTCCCACATCCCACCTCTCTACTAGACATTACTACTTACCTGATTCTTTGTTTGTTTAACCTAGTCCACACAGTAAAACAAAAAATATAAAAAAAACAATTTTTTTTTATATAATAAAATAATTTAAAAAAAAACAAATCTATATAATTTATATAAACAAATAAAACAAATAAAACAAACCAAACCACTATAAACATAATTGTAAAAATAAATTCAACATCCTCAATTTTAACAAACTAAAACTACAATTTCAACCATTCTTACTAAATTTTGGTCAAAAATTTTAACTAACCAAAATTTTAACAATAAAATAGTTTAAATGGTCTATAGTTTAACTCACTCCTTAAAAATAGGTAGACCTCAAAGTAACCAAAGTAACCATAAGCATAGACATAAATATTTTATGTCATATTATATA
>LPNX010791901.1:315980-348672 GCA_001517045.1 Pseudotsuga menziesii
GTCAATACCACCTTCTTTTCTTACAAAATCCCTGGTAAGTACTGTGAATTGATAAATTTTTAGTGAATGTTGGATAAAAATCCTATCCGGCCCCTCACCAGAGAGTTTCCATCCATCATGATTTTGGAGAATTAAATTTTTAGTGAGTAAACAGCCCTCACCTTCCAGCACTAGGCTCTTTCTGTTGTGCCCTCGGTATCCTCACTAAGCTCTGGATAGACCTATGCCAGCGTTTAAAAATGGATCTGTCTACAATTTAGGGTATTGTCCGCCCCCTTTCTAGCCACAAGGGCTT
This sequence comes from Pseudotsuga menziesii, assembly GCA_001517045.1. Lineage (NCBI taxonomy): Eukaryota > Viridiplantae > Streptophyta > Pinopsida > Pinales > Pinaceae > Pseudotsuga > Pseudotsuga menziesii. The sequence goes on from LPNX010791901.1 coordinate 316,276, forward strand.
CCCTTACAGTGGCAGCACACCCTATACAGTGTCCGCCCTGCCATTTTCCCATCGTTTCAATCCTCTAACCCTATGCAACAAGCATAGTAACATTCGTTAGAAGGTTACTTTTTATTGGTTTTATTTGTTACTGAATGTAAGACTACTACTACCCCTGTTTGCAGGCATATATATTAGACTATATAAACACTACACTGTAATCTTGGTTTCAAAAGCTAATTTTGATGGTTAGCTAGTGTTGTAACACAAGGACTGATTTAAACCTTATTTGCAAATTTATATCAGACTGTATGTAATGGTGTTATCTTGGACATAATCATAGTTTACACTCTAAATATTACATATGCTTTCTAATACTCTATGGCTGATGGTAAACGATCACTTAAAGATTTTGTTTAAGAACCTATTTGCAAGTATACATACTGATTTGTTTTTCCTAAACTAGACAGTCACATAATTAGTTCAAGTTCATACTATACACTGTTGTATGCACAGAGTGGTGAGTGTATTTGAAATGATAAAACCAATGTATGGACTTATGCTTAAATAGTGGATGGTTACTGTTGCCTTCATAGCTGATATATCATTGAATTCACACTGCTTTACCGTTGCAATACTGCAGTACCTTGGGATGCTATATGTTGTACCTGCAATGAGTGACATTTCAAACTTGCTATATGATACATGGATGATCTAAAACTGAAAATTGGAATGCTCTACTAAAGTAGATGTACTAACTGCACTTACACTATTCAAGTTCACACTCATACTGTATTTTCTTCATTCCTTGAATTGACTCCAATAAGGCACTGGTCACTAACCATCTTCAGAGAAGACATTATTTGGTGTTTTAGTGTCCTTATAGACTCACATTAGGGCTCTCTCCTAGGAGGTTTCAACTTCCAAAGAAGTTCGGAGAAGTGGCTAAGGTGACAGTGGTCACTTTCTCCTTCATATGTTTATCGGTGACTAGCCCTACTAGTTAATCCGTTAACATCTTGAAATCAGAGATCTGATCTAAGAGAAAACTTGAAAGGCAGGAATATGTCTAGCTTTGAAGAATTGTGCATTTGTGGCCTACCAGATTCCTTAAATGATTAAGCAAGGTAAAGCTGTAATTTCTCTTTAAAAGAAATAGCTTTCTAGCTCCCTAAAGAAAAAATTGAAAAGAATTAGTTGAGGACGTTGAAGTAGCTTTCACTCTCCCTAAATTAAACTCTGGTGGATGTTGCTTGGGATTTGTTTATTCCCAGATCACCTATTTGACAAGGGACACCTTGCTCAGTAGGCTTTCTATGGCTTGAAATCAGAGATTTGATCTTAGATAAAACTTGAAAGGCAAGAATATGTCTAGCTTCGAAGAATTGTGCATATGTGGCCATCCAAATTCCCTAAATGATTAAGCAAGGTAAAGCTTAAATCTCTCTAAAAAAGAAATATAGCTTTCTAGCACCGTAAAGAAAAAATTGAACTGAATTAGTTGAGGATTCTAGTAAAATTGTCAAGGTCCTTGCAATCAAAATGGATAATATCAGCGCCATTTTTCCTTATCAAGCAGTGGAGTATATCATTCCATGCCCACTAGTTTATGCATGGCAATTTTTAAATTTCTATCCAATGGCAAGTTAATGTAGTCTTATAATCAACTACAAACTGGCATCCTAGGCCTTCTTGTTGTCATGCACTTAAATATCAATAAAGAAGTAGCTATATTGAGATGAGAAATAGCAGTTTCAAGATTATAGTAATATAATTTACATAGCCATTGAAGGATGGGTTAAGGCCGTTTTGCTGAAGCTGGGTAAATAAATGCTTAAGCAAAACTATGAAAAACAAACTTCAGATATATCAAGATCTCAATCCAAGCATCATCAAAGCTCTAATAACATGTAAAGAAATCTAAAATCAATGCACAATTTTGATTTACACATATATAGTATCTAAAATGTATTAAAGATGGATTTATCTCAAATGAGGGTACAACCATATATTTGTATAGTTCTCCTATGATACACTGAAGGCCTTCACAAGGCTGAAGTGCAAGTTAGGAATCCTGGTCTAGCCCCTAATAAGGCACATATGGTACCCATGTTATCCATGTGTTATTTATAAAAGCTATATATCTATCTTTTTTGTATTTCTTATAAGCCATGCTGTCCATGCATACTGATTTTGTGGGGGTCATGTTTCTAGGCGTTCCCATTTCGGAAAATTTTACACATTTCCATGTTTTGTGCAACTAAGATTTATATTATGATTCATAATCTATATATTAAAGTATAAATTAGAATATTTATTCTTTAGTAGTTAAAATTGAAGGAATTAGATATTTTTTTTATACAAGTACAGTATATTTAAAATGTATATATATAGATATAACATGTGTAGAAATAATAGATCAATGCTATGTGCAATGACGCTAAGAATAAGCACAGGAAATAGATCTTGCTACTAAGAATTCTCACAAGCATACACAGGAAAATAAGAGAGAAGAAAAGAGACTGAATCACATGAATGAAGAGATGAATATTGGTGTGTATCCTTCCATTGAATAATTATGAATAATAGAGTACATAAATAGTACATCCCTCATGGGGAAGTCGAATTGTATGGAAACAACTCATAAAGCTCAAAAAGGCTGACTTACCAAAATATAGCAAACCCCCATAGGTGGATAAAGCACTTTCTAAATCTATCAAGGACCTCACGAGTTGGAAAAAGCATGAGTGAGTTGTCAAGGAGATGGAAATAACATGATAATCCTAGAAAATGGAGAAAAACTAATGGAGGATGGGTTGGAAACAAAAGCTCCTAGTTTCCTAGTTGACTAGCTTTTATCTTATCCATAGAAAAGCAGGAAAAAGCAGAAAAAGCAGAAAAAAGCAGAATCTACTATAAGGTCCTGCATACTAATTCTAGATTAACCCAAAATCAAAAATAACTCATTCCTAGGATATAGATGGCATGCATTGACTTTAAGGTGCCACCTAATTAAGCTAGTGGGTGAATAATTAATCAAATAATGATTAATTATTTTATCCTAAGTTGTGAGTGGGTTTAATATATTCCAACAACATGAGCTATATATTGAATTTTATATTTTATAAAATTTTATATGTATTTTATCTAAAAATTATAAATAGTCTGATTGAATAAGAGTTCGACTTTTTGTAAAGTAAGGAAGCAGGTTAACGACCCAATACCCGGAGGCATCTGGCAGCTGCAGAAGTCTGCCTTCATATGTGCAACTAGTGGGTTATTTCAGGTGGACAGTTTCTGTCAGCATATAATGATGCAGCTGCATGCTAGGGTATCAAATTTCAATAGAGGCTGGTAGCCCCGAGTATTGTAGACTTTTTCTTGCTTTAGGAAAAAAATAAATATATGTTTACATTATATGTACCTATTGTCTCCTCACCATATCCAGATCCTGGCTTTCCGAAAATCTGATGGATCCGTATCCAGATCCGCATCTGCAACCATATTTAGACCCGTATCGGAATCCTAGTAGCTTAGAACCAGACAAGTAGAACTCCATTAAAACAGGTGACAGGAAAACATAGTTCTGATACAATTTCAGATACACATGTCACACACCCTCAGGTGCTGAAGGGGACTTGACATAATAGTCACTGCTCAAGACCTTATTAACCTATGAAAGAAACTAGACTGTAGTTGTTAAACTCAGAAATGGGATGAAGACGGAAGAAAATAAATTTTGCAGAAGAGAAAGGACTTTGGAGTCTGGACATTGATGATCTGTTCCTATATTTATGCTTGAGGCTGATGTTTTTGCTAAATTTGACTTTCTTTTCTCTCCTCAAAGCTGGTAAAAAACTGGATTTCTTGTCATAAATTGCTCAAATAACCTTGGAAAAAAGCACCAGAAAATATCTTCAAAAGCAGTGCTGAACTTGCCTCCTTAAAGCCAATGTTCCCCAAGTCTTTGGGACATGTGGGCACGGAAACACACATTGGGGGCATGTGGAGACCACTCCGAAATTTTGGAAAATGCTGAGCTCTTCAAAATTATGAAAAATAGATAATTTGTATAAATCCCAACATATTAACAATTTAACATTTAAATTCTTCATCCCATCACCATTTACATACTAAAACTTAAAAGCAAATAATAAATACAAAATAGTAAATTCATCATTGTAACACGGTTGTCAATTCCTCATTGATTCATGAATCATTTATTATTCGAGTATTTGAATTTCACATTGTTAAATTCTAAATTTATAATACATGCACATTTTCCATTATAACTTTGAATCATAGGCATAAACAGTAGATGGAAATTTAAAATATTAAAATCATAAATTGAATTGATGAAAAACAGGGAAAATTTCAACTGCTGTTCACACACAGCCACAGAGAATTTTCGTCAAACAATTTATGAACGACTGATATCAGTAAATAATAATAAGCCAGCCACATTATACTTCACCCAAGCATAAGTAAACCTTTTCTAGCACTGATATACTGTCCATAAATACAATTTGCAGTGGAAGAATAAGATAAATAAACAGACTGTAAACATAGTTAATGCACAGGAATTTTGGTCAAAAAATAATCCCTGGAGAAACCCCATGGCTTGGGGAAAACCAGTCAAGAGAGTTTATTTTATTGACCTTCATATGGAAATTTCAAAGATTACAACTAGCTGTAATAGCAATAATTTAAGACTATCATACGCCTTTAAAGCCATGCCCCAGCACCCAGAAATATGAGCCAACTTGACTGTACGGACTGTCAGTTCAAGTACAGCTGTACGGACTGCTACAGTTACCTTAAAAAGCATGCCAAACTGAGAAATAAAGTGCAGACATGATAGAATTACCTCTGCTATTAATGACCTCGATTTCCATGCATATAACTCAGCCTAGAAATCTGTGCCTTCAAGTCTGCAGTAAGGCCCGTCACCATCAGCAGTATGGCCTGTCATAAAATTCAGCAGTATAGTTCTTTTTTGTTGTTACAGTCTTGTCTTGGGAGTTGTGCCATCCCAATTCTCTTGGGAAGTGTGCCCTTTCTCAAACTATAAATCTGGAATTGCATGCCAGATCTCTGCCTTCTTCCTCTTGTTGAAGTGCGTGCTAACTGGCTGCATCTTCCATACTCTTCTTCTCCATCTCTTTTGAGTTTAATCTATTTCTCTCTTTCTTGGAACTTGTGCCTCTCCTCAGCTTATATTAAAGTTCAATTTATATTCTGAAAGTTCAATTTATATTCTAAAAATTATAGGTCTATTATACAGAAAATTAGATAAAATACATAATTGAAAATGAGGGTTTAAGGATCTAAAAATCAATCTGAAATTAATATTTCTTTGCTAGAAATTTACAAATTGTTGGAGCAAAAAATAAAGGGATTTTTTATTGTTCTCATCTCTTTTAAACGAGCATAACTCTGACAATCCTTGCATTTCTGGAGAAAGAATATCTTCCTGTGAAACTCTATCCAGCTGCTTCTCCTGGCTACCACCATCACCTTCGTCCCATACAGAATCTGACATTTGAGTGTCTACTTGACCAAAAGCAATGCTTGCTTCATGCTGAGATTGAACAAAAGGATCAAAATCTCTCCTTTCAGGGGGCATTATCACCGTGCTTTGATGCTTGCCTCTTTTCCCTTCTCTTCTATCCCGGGACCCCAAAAATTTGCCAGTGCTCATCCTTTATGTCTCCATGTTGCTCAGAGAAATATACTGCTGGGAATTTGGGAGGAGGAACTATTTATAGGACCAATTATTCTATAATAACCTATTGTCTGTCCCTTGGGAAAACATCAAATAACTTTACTGAATTCAGTGCACTACTCTGAGGTTTCAAGTTGTGTCTAGATAGAAAGAGAGAAACTAGGAATCTAAGAAGAGTTCCTCCCAGTAACATTTACTGAAAACATCAATCAAGGCTGGGATTACTGTTTCCCCACATGAAAACTTTGATACTTAACATGGACTATTGATTTGTAAAGACTGCACAACATGTGGAGAATCTCGAACAAAACATTTATTTCTACGTTAAAGATCGAAAGTTAACTAAAAGAATCCAATCACCATACATTAATAATTTAATACAGATGATTGTTTCAATCAATCACATTTATATACAAAAACCAAAGGTAGGCAGCTTGTCCTCTAAAGAGAGAACTAGTTTTGTTGAGAAGCTAGGAAACAGGTCTCTCCTCAAGAAACAGTCAAACAAATATTTTGTTCACATCTTATACAGGTTTGTTGCCAGTCCAGACCACTATGATAGATGCATTTGTTCAGTTACAAATTTACAATAGCAAACAAAAGTTTCAATTTTCTCCCTTTACCGACATCACATCTGCAGAATATCTGTATGACACTAGAGGTGCTGCTAGTGCAGCTTCTGTATGCATAGGATTACTTCCTGGCATGGAACACTCCTGTGGGCTTCTTGTATGTGTACTAATGTGCAATAAAAAGATAGACCAGAAAGTTCAAACCACTAACAATGGTCAGAAGCCAAAATAAGTAATCAATATGTCCATAGTTCAAGTTAGAGGAATCCATCCTATCTTTCCATGCCTTGTTGTAATGGTAGTTACAATGGTAACCAGAAGAGTACTCAGGTAATTGCCTAATGCCACTGTAGTAAGTGAAACTGCACTCATTAAGCTTTGCATAACATCAGGTACTTGGTCATAAAAGAACCCTAACTGTCCTATGAAGGTGAAAACTTCAGCAGCACCTACTAAGAAATACTGGGGAACCTGCCAAAAAATGATCATGGGTATGGTATCTCTTTCATAGTAGTTATGGTCCTTGATCATTTCAAGTCTCTTGATTTCAACAATGGCTGCAACCACCATAGATTAAATAGAAATGACCAAGCCAATCCCCATGCGTTGTAGTTGGGTAAAGCCCCTTTGATGACCAGTATATTTGCGTACAAGTGGGACAATAAGACGGTAATAAACTGGAACCCAGATTATGACACTGAGAGTATCAAATATAGGCAATGATGCTGCCAGAATTTTGAAAATTTCATCAATATGGGCATCCATAGTGTGTCCTTGTTCCACAAACAATGTACCCATTTGACTATAGACAGTAGCAAAAATGATCCCACTGGCCCAAATTGGAAGAATACGGATAACTGCTTTTATCTCCTCCACTTGAGTCACTGTGCAGAGGGATTGGAGTTGAATTCAAGAAATCAACACTATAGGGCTTGAAGTTGATTTCTTGAATTCTTAGTAAAACTTTTGTGGCAGATTGGTGATATTTTTCAAACTGCACATTATTTTCATTATGCTGTGTTTCTTCATGAAATTCTTGTTATCTATATGAATTTATTTAAGTGGATTTGGCATGATCAGGTATGTTTTCATACAGGGGTATCTGATGCCAACATCCACAATATTTATTGTAATGCTTATCGAGCATATTTCCTTTGGAATAATTGTTAGATGTCTTTCTGGGCGTCTGTGGATGCTCTTGTGCTGTCATTCTTCGAAGTACACAAGTCAACTTCTCATGGACTACTGTTCTGGCATGCCAATCACACACTTGGATCTTAGCAGTCTTGATGGGGCTATATTTTATTTTATAGTACTGATAGATGTAGTTATTTGATTGAGGATGTTTCCACAGTGGATTTTAAGATGCAGATCATTACTGGTCCCATTCATTTCTGTTTGTTGTGTGGAAACTGACATAATATTTTCCATTATTTATTATTCCTTAGAAAATTTGCATATTCTTGTGTGCTTTTCTTCATATTTATCATTTTAACAAGCATTTCTTTGTTAGTGTGCATCGAAAAGGATTAATTCTACAGACTTGGAATTTGTGTGTACAATTTTTCTACTGATTGCACACTTTCTTGACTGCCTTTATAGGTCTTGCATGTTTTAAAATCTTTTGAACAAGTACTGCCTCTACCTCATATTTCGCTTCGAAATTCATATTGCTAGCTAGCTAATGACAACACAGAAAGTGTCACAGGTGTTGACGGTTGAGGGATGAAATTAGGGTAGTGCTTGAAAGCGAAATGCAGGAAACCATACTGGCTTTCCATGACTGAGATCTGAATCAAGAATCAGAAAGCTGTAGGCATTTCTGCTGCAGCCGAGCAACTGTATGATATTAAGAAGACAGTGTCGAGGCTTCTTGACCTTTTATTTCAACAAAATTATATTATTTTACAGTGCTCGTATATTCTCATTTTTCACTGTTTTGGCTTCAGTGGGACTACGTTTTTGCAGGTTGGATTGTTCAAGCTCTCATTGTTTAGTTTTTTCCATTAACAATCATGGGCATTTTGTTCAAACTTTGTTAATCTTTATTGTTTTATCAACCGGTAAAATGCCTCAAACAGAGTATTCTGAAAAATACAATGACGATATATATGAGTACATTTCTAATTCATTTCCTATTTGAAGGATTTTACTGTTTAGCAATTGAATTTATCACTTTTAGGTTTTATGGCTCAAGGTTAGAAGGCTAAAATCAATAAGAATTACTTTAGTTTCAGTTCCAGTTCCAGTAGGGAAAGTGCTGCGTCGTTTTTATTTTTGTCTGCAGGCATGTTGAGCTTCCACCTGGTGTTGCTTGGCTTCTTCCCAAGACTCGCTTTCTGACTGAACTAAGGCACAGTTCTTCTAATTTGAGGTTGCAAGTCCAATTCCAATGTCATTTTTTTGAGAGGCCAATTTATCCTCTTATTGCTAATGGTATGATTTCTTTTGTTTTATGATTGGGTCCAGAGAAACGGGTTTCACTTTCAGGATAAGTCACCTTCTGGAGACTTGCTAAAAACCTTTGAGGGTCATAAGCATAAGTTTGGGTAAGACATGGTCTAGCTGAAATTGAACTGAACTCCCAAGTGAGCTCAGGGGACAGGTTATTGAGTACAGAATTCAATATACCTGTGTGCAAAAAATTAAGAACACTACAAGGCCAAATTTATTCAGCAAATTGTAACAGAATCATAAACTACAGGAAACAACAGAATACATCTTTATTAAAACAAGAACTGTTTGACAGGGATGAGTTTTCCTGAGGAAGATAGCAGCACCAATCCTTTATTGTTCAACACCAGTAAACCTCTACACTAGTCTATTTAAAATGAGGGAACTGTGGGTTACAATTTCAATAAGGTTAATAGTTTTATTGGTGAAAGAGGTGAAACATTTCATTCTACAAATACCACCGAATGGGGGAAAATGAAACTACTGGCAATTGGGTTGTGTTCTGATCATTTGTTCCTTGAAAAGAAATGGACCCAATTTCTTCAGGGCACAACTGAGGAAACTGAACTCTCCATTGTTCAAGGGTATACTCAGTACTGCTTGGCTTGATATAGATAATTCTTGGCTCAAACAATTCTGAATAGAGCATTGTCTTTTTGTTGAGTAGATTTGAGCAGCTGATTGATGATATGAGCATTCTGGGCTGGTGCTAAGTGCTCTGGATCCAAATCTGTAGGCAGTGGGCACTGAAACATTAGGTTTTGATTCAAACAATGGTGAAAAATAGAGCTTCAGTAGATCAATGTTGAAGACTGGATGAATTCCCAAATAAGGTGGTAGGTGCTAAAGTGTTCTGGATCCAAATCTGTAAGCACTGAAACTTTAGGTTTTGATTCAAACAATGATGGACAATACAGCTTCAGTAGATCAATGTTAAAGATTGGATGCATTCCCAAATAAGGTTGTAGATTAAGTTGGAAATCATTATCACTGACTGCTTTGACAATGTAGTAAGGACCATAAGAGGCTTGATGACAAGGACCCTCAAACCATTCTTTACTGAAACTGTAATCAAATTCGGTCACCTACCTGAAAAGAGTGAGGAATTGATTGTGCATCATGTATTTGCTTGTACTTCTACTGCTGGTGCTGCTAGATAGACTTCACTTGTTCGTGGATTTGATGAATTTGCTTAATAGAGGTGGTTGGAAACCGCAACCAATCTGGAAATTACTATGTTTGGTGGGACTATGCTAGGCTTTGTCACAAGTATGCTCCATGAAAGGTATGCTTTCATCCAAGGGGTGGGGGTGTGCATGATTATACATACACAACAGATGAACTGAAGTTCTGTCCACTACATTTAGTTGCCCATTGGTCTGAGGATGGAAAGCAATAGAGCGGTCATGTTTGGTGTCAAGCATTGACCATAGTGCATTCCATAAATGACTGGGAAATCCAGAGTCATGGTCAGACACTATGGAAGATGGTAAACTGAAATGGGACCATACATGGATGAAGTACAGACAAACTATGTCAAACTTTGTAGTAGTTTTCTTACAAGGGATCATTATAGCCATTTTAGAGACACAATCAACAAAAACTAATAGACAACGATGTTGGTGCTTGGGCCTCGGTGAACCTGAGAGAAACTAAACTGAAGCAAAGAGCGACTAGCTGGTTTAGAAATGGAATAGGCATTGGTGTAGAAGCTAGAAGGAACAGATTCACAAGGTCTAGAAGCTAGAAGAAACATATTCACAAGGTCTAGAAGGAATAGGCATTGGTGTATACATACCCAAATAGCGACTAGCTGGCTTAGAAATGGAACAGGAAACACAAGATATGAGGTAGCATTCAACATCTTGTATCAAGCGAGGCTAGTAGAGATGTTGCTGCAATAAGGCTATTGCCTTTGTCACTCCAAACTTGTTAAAGAGCAATTGGTTCAGTTTCCATATGGGGACAAAGGGTCTAAAATATGACAGGAACAGAGTCATCCTGTACTCTTTCAAAATGACTATCAGAGCCTGTCATTGATGTTTTGATCATTGTTCATCCACTTGATGACTAAAGAATCCCTGAATACCTGAAGATCTGTAATTTTCAGATGATGGGCTAGTCTAAACAGAGCTCGGGGTGCAAGAAGCTCAGCTCAGTTTTTATTACCCTGACCTGCATTAGAAATTAAATGAATATAGTGTTGTTTCTGCAGGAAGAGGATGCCTCCAATATGACTAATTAAGAAATGTCCTCCACAGCACCTCCAATCTGGAATCTGGATGGCAACATGAGGGAGAAGATGTGTATATAGGATGAAGTAAGGAAGGACTTGGACAAGAACGTCAAAGATTGGTCCTGATTAATGCAGCCTTTTTTAACTTCAGTTTTGAGGTCAAAAAATTCAATATTAACTGGTCGTTGCACTTTTAAACTTTTCAAATTATTAATGCCATTTTGACTTTTCTAAAATCTTAGATATATTTGTACTTGCCTTGTTATACTTGGTGTCCAGACTTCTTATGGTGCAGCGTTGTTCACCAATGATTGGCGGACTCTTAGAAACTTGATTCCAGGTTTCAGGTATATGTCATATTTGTTTATAGGTTGCACACATGTACAAATGAATGCCAAAGAGAAGAAAAAATGAGAAGATACACTTTTATTATTGAATACTTTTCTCTTACAAATATAACATCTTGATTCACGCATTTATAGCATGGTGGTTTAGCCACCTAGCCTTTAAATTTTCATTTGGTCACGTGTCATAACATTAACGTTAAACACATTTGTGTGTTGTTAATATTGCAATATGCCATTTTTTCAAAGAAAAAAATCTCCATTTCTATTCCCCATGAAAATTGAAATCACATTTATGAGGTGTTTTCTGCACTTTTCTGAAAGTCGTCAAAAAACAACTCCAGAGTCCAGTCTATCAGTCTATACTCTATAGTGTCCAGAGTATGCCCTTGGGGCTTATTGATTCCTGTTATCTAATAGCTTTGTACTTTGTTCCAGACCTGTTCCCTGAGAGCCTCTTTGCATCTAAGCATATCTTCCCTATTCTTCAAAAGAGGAATTAGATTCCATGAGTACTCCCAAAATTTTCTAATTATGTACTTCAAATTTTGAAGGCATGTTATTAAATTAGATATTTCCCCTTGACAATATTATTATAGATAGTCAGAGATACATTTCGATTTCATCATTTTTATGTGAGTTTTGAATTTTCCTATCTGCTTTTACATTTTAATGGCCATGCATGAATTGATCTTGTGCTGCAGACAGGTTTAAGTTTAACTGTCTAAATCTTAAAAAAATTCAAGCATGTTTGCATAATTGGCTTCATATTTCATTACAGTACAAGAAGAGTTTGCTTTGACAGTGCCCTAGTTTTACTCAAATGGCCTAGTTTTACTCAGATGATTGAAATTTTATGCTTATCTGATAATGTCTATAAAATCTGTTGACCCCCCAGGCACAAGGGAATGCAAAGATGCACTATGCAAATGCCTAAAGTCAGTGATTCTAATGATGTGTCTAGAGGGATTTTGGAGAAGTTCCCAAAGCGCCTGAATGCTGTTCCTCCTAGAGTTCTCAGTGGTTCATTATCAGGTGTTACTGCTGAGACATATAATGCTGATACACAGTTGTGGAGAAAGCATGTGAAAGGCTACAAAAGAATGAACAAATATATTGGGGAGAGTATATATCGCAATGTTATGGACATGAATGTAGGTCTTGGTGGCTTTGTAGCAGCACTTACATCCGACAAAGTTTGGGTTATGAATGTTGTCCCAACCATTGCAAAAAAAAATAGACTTGGTGTGATATATGAAAGAGGCCTTATTGGAATTTATCATGACTGGTATGGTTACCCTTCATTTCTCTTTTAATTTTTGGAAGGCTTCAATTTTTGTTATAGAAATATAACCTATAGTTGGAGGACCACAATTCACAACAATGTACATGCATAGGTAGAAGACTAGGTTTCCACTCTCATCCCATTTTGGGAAAAGGATTATAGGAACAAACTGCATCTAATATGTAATATAACATGTAAAAACTTTGGTTTTTGTATCCTTATACCTTTTTAATGGCCCTAGTGAAGCACAGTAGATTGACAGACAAGATGCTCACCCAATTGAAATCATGCCATGTGTCTACTACACGATGCGCCAATAGATTCCATTCTATTTTAAAATGAGAGGATCCCTCCTTGCCATTAAACATAAAAATCATGGTTTTCATAAACCGATATGGGTATCTCAAGTATTGTGTAGAATACATCCAATTATTCTTTTCTAAGAAGGCCTTATATTTAGTCCACCAATCTTTCAATTTTTTTACTAGATTGAATTCCTTGGCTCTGTACTCATCTAGAAATGTTTTGTTCAATAGAATTTGAATTTTCTTCAGCTTGAACATTATTTTGAATGAATAGGGTTGTAAATAAGCTATGGAAACCCTACCTTCACTTATGACTGATCTCATTCCAAGATTAATGTGTCTCAATATCGATTTGACAACATCGTTATATGGTAATATTATTGGTTTGGCGGCAATCAAGTAAAGGATGTGCTTTCTGATATTTCAAAAAACCTCTAAGTCATCATGGTCCTTATGGAAGTCTTCATTGACAAACATTCTATACATGTATTTGGGCACTCAAGGTAATCTTGGAATCCAATTAAATGATTTGTATCCGTGAGCAACATTGGATCTGCATCTTTCCAAGGGTTGGGACTTTCTTCAACTTCCCATTTTAAGGTAGCTTCCCTATTCCTTGTGCTTTTGACATTTTAAATAATAAATATCCTACAATAAAAAATGAAAATACAAATATTAAATCTTGTAGACATAATTATGTCAATAGGTGAGTTATGAACATAAATAAAGTCTACCTCAAGTTTCGAGCTAAAACAAATGGACTTTGAGAAACAAGATAGCAAGTGAACAAACTTGGTTTCTCTAGAAAGTTTACAAAGGATAATGGTGAATATTAATTGTGAAATACCTCCTTGAGCTGGTTAAGATTATTAATGACAACTATATATATGCATGGGTGGAAAAGTTTGGTGATAAGTCCTGTATTTTGTTTTTGCAATGATTTATGGAGTTTGAGGATATGCCCTTATCTGAAATCCTTATGGCATGCTTAGGTGGCAAGTTGGGGTGCATAAATTTTGAAGAGAAATGTTTTGACCATGTCATTTACACCAAGGGATTCACATGAAGCCCAAGTGCAGTTTTCTTTGGAGCGAGGCGTGCCTGCTATGATTGGTGTAATGGAAAGACAGCAGCTTCCTTACCCTTCCCATAGTAGGGATCGAAACATCGATTTTTGCGAAATCATCCAACGCAGCTCCTTCTTATTTACAATTCTCCACTACGTAAATGACTACTTTCATAAATACTAGTTACTGGTAAGTTGCAATAGTAATAATTATGTAGTTTGTAGATTGATATCTATCATAAATTTGTTTGAATATCATCATTGTCAAGCAATAACAACTTCTTAAAGGGTGCTATCTCAATGGTAGAGCGCCTGCTTAATTACAGGCAGGAGGTTGGTGGTTCGATTCCTCCGTGTCCTATCATAAATTTGTGACTACAAAAACGACTAAATTCACATATATACGACTATTAGTAGCTAATTTCTCGTATCTTAGTCGTATTTAGCTTGGTCATTAATATGTTAACATCTAGTAGTTTATTTAGTCGTATATTTGGTCATTAATGATTGCAATCAGTGACTAAATCAACGACTAAATCAATGATTAACTCAGTGACTAAATCAATGACTAAATCTGTGACTAAATCAATGACTAAATCATTAACTATCAATGACTAAAACAATGACTAAATCATTTTCTATCAATGACCAAATAAATGACTAAATCAGTGACTACTAAGTCAAGCTATTAATGACTAGTGAAATACGACTAGCTATAAGATAGTGGTAATTTGATACTATTAGTCACCGACTCAAAAATAGTCATTTATAGCCTGATTTTAGTCATTTTTTTAGTCATTAATTTCTCATTTTCTACTAGTGTTATTGCAAATACCACATTGATTGCTGCATCAATAACTCTTGTTGCTGGTGGCTACAATCACCAAATGTTGAAATAGATAGACATGCATGAATAAACATACGCCAACAATAATAAACTATGTAACGATCATGTTGAAATAGTTGTACCTATGTGTGACTTGTTGTCATTGTAGATGCAGCACTGACTACTGCATCAACCATCCTTGCAAGGTTTTCAATAGTAAACTCTGGCTCTTGATGCATTAAACATGCAAATCAAACATTAACAAAACATTTTATGCACTGGATTTCAAGTTAACCAAGAAATATCATCGAAGGATATACATTACCATGGTATCAGTAGCTCCATGGTCATGGACAAATGGACTCTTGCTAGGAGTAGGCTTCCTCATATACACATGACCCTTGTACACATATGGCCCATGAGGAGATACAACTCCAGGAAATGGTCCAGGTGTTTCAGTTGGTGCCTATAGTCAACAAGAGTTCATGTAGTTAGACATGAATGCTTCAACAAACATACATGTATTTAAAAAATGACATTTTGTAAATGTTTACCTCCATCACTGCTTTCCCCCATAAAGGATCTAGCATCTGTCGGGTTAATAATTGTAAATATTAGACCGTAGATAGCATTAGTGAACTAACATGTAAAATGTGTGGAAATTAACAAATTAATAAGTATTAAAAAAATGACATTTTTAAAATGTTTACCTCGATGTCAGATACGACAATGGGTGCTATATGAATCTCTCCACCAACCAAGGGATCAGTGGATGGAATGTCATGCCCAGATATTTCCTCGGTCGATCTGACCATGGATTCTACCTCCATCACTGCTTTCCCTGGTGAAGGATCTGGCATCTGCAAGTTTAATAATTGTAAATATTAGACCGTAGATAACATTAGTGAACTAACATGTACAGTATGTGGAAATTAACAAATTAACAAGTATTGAAAAACTAAAATTTTAAAATGTTTACCTCGGTGTGAGATACGGAAATGGGTTCTATAGGAATCTCTCCACCAACCAAGGGATCAGTGGATGGAATGTCATGCCCCTCTGTAGAGTGTGGAACATGGAACTCTAGGGTGTAGCTTCCGTCATAAAGCATCAACTGCAAGTTCACAAAATTAAATTTATTAGCTCAAACTACACATATGTGTACAAAGAGGAAAATAAATGAAGAATTTATTACAATTAACCATATACATACATCACTCAAAAACCCACTGAAGACAACATTTGATGAAATACCATAGCAGGGACGACCACACGATGTGCACTCGTGAGGCTCAAAAGTAGGCTGGGAATGTGCTGATGGTGCTACACTAGTAGATGGTCCTGCATCGTGATGATCTAGTGTATGTTCCACACCAGGGACAGATGTCCCTTCCTCACCCATATGTTGAACCATAGTGCTATGACGAACAACTTCCCATGCCAAACTCAAATATGAATCACGTGTTTGTGGAATAACGCAATGTACAGGTGGGACATCTAGACTAGGAAACTGCCTGCGAGGTGTAGGGATAGGGTGATCAACGTTTCAAAGCCTGTCATTGGGTCAATTTTGGGGCATCCTCCCACCGATCTCCTGAAATGGAAATATATCAAAACAGTTTATGTGTTTACCCAACACGAACTTTGCATACATCTTCCGAAGGAAATACAAGGGGATTTCCCTGTTGTTGTGTGGTGGCATATCAAAAACCATATACCATCTGTCCATCCAATTATCAACAAATGACTGATATGTGAACCACTCGATAGAGATATGTGGCATATTTGCATTTGGGATTTCCCTTGTACGAGGGTCCCTAAACAATGACAATATATGCTCTTTGGTAATTTTCAACTTTTTTATTGCATTGTAGCCAAGCCCATCGGGGTACTCTTGTCTTTTTCTTTCTCTATATGATGTAATATCATATAGTATGTTGCTTGACAATGTAATAGTCTCAACAATTGCATCCAAAGTGGATGCAAGTGAACGTCGAATCCTATCACCACCACTAAAAGCGGTACTAAGTCATCTCAACTGGGAAAGCTCAATCAGTATTTCAGCATTAGTGTCCATAGCCGTAACTGAAATAAAAAAAATCAATAAGGAAATCATTAGAAACATATACATGGTATATAATGACATCTCTTCAAAATTGAAAATGTAAATTAAGGAAAACTCAAGTAATAAATTTAATGGCATTCACTTACATACATTTAAAACTTATAATTAAACATTCAACAATTAAATAGTGAGTTTCGTTTAACTTCTTTCTAGAAGTTCAGGCACTTCTTCACCCTCATTGGTGACTTTTCCATGCACACTAGGGTTTAAACTTCATTGAATTTAGGAGAGCTATTTTGACATGTTTTGGCCTTTACGTCCCTTGGATATGTAAAAGAAAGGGGCAAGGGACTATTAGGACATGTGAGGCAAAAAAAGGAGTGATACATGGCTACCACCATATCCTCTAAATATAATTGACTCGATCATCGTTGGGAACACTCTCACAACACACTCTAGGTAGTTCATGGGTGTTCACCATTTCCATTGTTGTATAAACATGGAAACCAACCAAAAGTTACATGGAAAAATGGAGAATTTTTGGACTGGACTACAATTGGTTGTAGATGAGCTTAGAGACTCGACATGTAGAAATATATTACCCATTGTTTTTGTTATTTTAAAAAATGGTTGATAAACCTAGTGATGTAGGGGCATAGAGTGTTTGAGTAACATCATTTATGTCTTTTCTAGATCAAGGGATCTTAGGGAGACCTAGGGTCTCACATGTTTCTAATTTTCTTTATTATGTTTATAGGATAACAGAAGCAGAATTCATGTTCTTGTGTTTGATAACATGGGTTTCTTATACCTTGTGCTTTATACCGTATTTTTATGTTAGTTCTACCAATTGGTGTGTAATATCTAGGGCTTCTATTGTAATTGGAACATAAGATAGCTTGTCCATTACTCTCTCTTGCATATTTTGGAGAATTATGAGATATGTGTTGTTTAGAACCCTACTCAGTAGTAATTTTGTGTCTCTCTTATAGTATTTTTGTTCCTTTTTGTTTATGCCTCTCAATATCATTATGATGTCGGCTTTCTATCTTTCTTTGTCTTTAATTTGAATGTAGATATATATTGTTTTTTTAATTGTTAAAACCCTTGGATTACGATTTTAGCCTCCTTCCACACACACTCTATAATTGTGTTTGTTTTATATATTTCTAGCCTTTTGGAACATTGAATATCTATTAGAAATGATTTTTTTGTTTCTTATATCCTCTTTTAGTTTAATGTGTGAAAAATACGTTACTTGTATCCATCAAACATTAGCTTGGGAGTTGTTGGGTTGATTATTCTATTAAAAAACAATATTCTAGGTTTAAAATTGACAAAAAAGAATGCTTTGGGTGATTGAATTATCTGGTTGGATGATAATTCACTGTCTCCTCCAACAATCCCAAGCACCTAATTTGCTCCAAAACGCTTTAATTTGCCGCCGTTTTCATGTTCCTGATAGGTAAAATAGGTCGTGGGTTCCAGGTATGTCTATATAAATTAATTTTAGTTTTCCAAATCGCGTATGCATTTTAGAACTACATATCATGTACACATTTTGTAGTTATATAACATGTACATAATATGGTTTCCTATCCTACATGTCCCATGACATGTCATGCTCAGGTTGAACCATAGCAAGTGCTATGTAGCAAAAATGGGTTGTATTTTTTGGTAACGTGATCGTGTTTTTGAAAACTAGGATTTCATATAAAAGGTCCCTCATCTTCTTGCACTGACCCTTTTTACTTGTTTGTTCTATGGACAGGTTTTACTTCGACAACTTGTTGGTTTCGGTAATCGACAACTTGTTCGTTTTACTCGACTGTTTTAGTTGGACTGACTTGCTCTGGTTTGGTTTTAGTCAGAATTTACGAAGTATGTTTCTTAGTCTATAAGACTTAATAAATTACAAATGTTTTTCACCTATGAGTAATATGAAGTAAAAATAGACACAATCAACAATTTATTAGAACTATAAAAAACATATAACCAAATATTTAGGAAGACTTGTGTTGGCCACTTTGCCGTAAAACCTGGAACTTTCACTAAGTGAAAAATTTATGGATTCTTGTTCTTTCACTCAATCGTAATTGTAAACAACATTTACACAAGTAAATCTAGAGGAAATGTGCGGCTAAGTAAACATGCATTCAACCATAAAATATTTCATATAAATAACTTGTTTGGAAATAACAAAGGTAATACAAACTTGTGGATCCAAACTTGTCGGCTCACCGATTGATCCTATGGAGAGCCTCCTGCAATGAACAATCAAAATGCACGATATAACAGAAATATTGGAGCACAAAAGAGATTTTATTGATCGCAGGCCACTTCGAGGGGGAAACCTCCTTTGAGCAAGCTCAATAAAAAATAACTCTTCAATGCTTTCATTATCCTCAACACATACTTATATACTAAGTCTAATCTAAACAACTATTACCCCCCCTGAATGTGAGATAATGCAACATAATAACTAGACAACTTAACAACAATTACTTACTCCCCATGAATGTTGGATAATACAACATACTGATGGGATGACTTACAAAGAATATGTGTCCGATAAAATATACTAACAAAATAAAGAGGAGGGTTGACATGGGTTCTTAACATCCCCTCCCTCTTAAAAAAAAAGCTTTGTCCTCAAAGCTTTAGATGTGGAAACTATTGCTGAATTTGAAGGAGAAGTTCCCATGTAGCATCCTCTGGTTGCATGTTGTGCCACTGAATTAAGACCTCTGTGATGGACCGAGAGAGAAGCTGACAAGTGCGCTTATTGAGGATGGTCGCCGTATCTAAAATGATGGATCCTTCATTATCCTATTCTCGTAAAACAATTTTTTCTTTGATGTTGGTTCCAATCACTTGTTGAATGTGAGAAGAAGGAGGAAGTTCCAATTTATAAGAAACAGACCCAATCTTCTAAAGAACTGTATATGGACGAGAGATATTTGTAGTGAGTGTTTGATTCCCATTGAGTTTCAAGGAGGATTTCTTGTAAGGCTGTAGACAAAGAAAAACAATGTCACCAACTTGAAAAGTGTGCTCAGAATGATGTTGATAGGCTTGGTGTTTCATGCAGGTTCTGGCCATGTGAATATTGTCTTGCAGAAGGTGAAGAATCTGATGTCGGTTTCGAAGGACCATGTCAACAGCCTAAACTGGTGAACTACTGGGGGTGTATGGAAGGAGTACTAGAGGTGTGTAACCATAAACTGCTTCATATGGAGTCAATTGAAATACAGTATGGTAGGAAGTATTGTACCACCATTCAGCGAGAGGGAGCCACTTTTCCCACATATGTTGTTCTTTAGAGGTGAAACAACAAAGATAAGTTTCCCAATTGTTGTTGATGACTTCATTCGGACTATTTATTGATGGGTGATAAATTGAACTCATATTAAGTTTGGCATCAGTAAGGAGAAAATGACTTGTGAAAGGTGCGTTGCAGTATGAGACAGTGGAAGAAGGGATTCCATGAAGAAGGAATATCTTGTCCATGAAAATTTGTGCGATCGAGGAGGTGGTATATGGAGGCCTGAGAGCAAAAAAATGATGATATTTGGAGATTCGATCAACCACAACCAATATTATGGTCTTCCCTCCATATTTAGGGAGCCCTTGAATGAAATCCATTGAAATATATGTCCAAATCCTTGTTAGGGATGGGCAAAGGTTCGAGCAATACGTAAAGGAGTGTAGTTTCACCTTGGTGGTGCTAACAAGGAGCACATTCGGAAACCATCTGTTGATTTTCTTGTTTCATTCCCTTCCCAAAGAAGTGACATCGTGCCCTCTCATATGTTTTCATGAACCTAGAGTGCCCTGCCGATGGAGAAGCATGGAGTTCATAAAAGACTGCATGTTTAATATCCGTGCTCTGGGGAAGCACCAAATGACCCTTGTATCTCAGAGAAGAGCCATCCCAAGAGAAACATGTGCATAACCATTGAGTTCCCATTAAGTTCCAAGTGTGTGTAACCACTGAGTTCCCAAAATCACATCACATCCTCCTATAGGCATGACAAACATGTTAGAGCGCAAGTTATAATCTCCAATAGAGATACACATATTGCGACACTTTCCTTTGCAACGTAAGGTGCTCCCATTGGAAACCATGACTTGAAAGATGGAGCAAGGATGGACAAAACTATCAGCTTGTTTGGAAATCTAAGGGTCAATGAAGTTATGGGTGCTCCCAGAATCAATGAGTATTGTAAGAGGAATCTTCTTGAAGAAACCCTTGACCTGCATGGTTTATGGGGCAGTGACTCCAGCTAATGCATGGAGAGATATCTCTGGGTGTCCATCATGAGAATGAGGGTCAACAGTTGGTTGCTGAATGTTGACCTGATCGTCTACTGGATCCTGAGCAGCTTCACAAATTTCAAGTGTAGGCGGAGAAACCACATCCAAGGGATAGGGCTTTTGTTCAGTGCATTGATATCCCCAGGTGAATTTCCCATCACAATTATAACAAAGTCCTTTTTCCCTACGTGACCACATCTTGAATTCAGACAAATGCTTTATAGGAGTGGGTCTAGGAGTTAGAGGGATTGGACATCTTTGGGAAACCTTATTACTGAATGGAACAAAAGTGGATTTGGGGCATTGCTGAGCCCTGATCTTGTCCTCTGTCAATTTAGCTAACCCTAGGATTTCCATCATTTTGTTGGGACATAACATGTTAACCTTAGATAGAATTGTATCCTTAAGACCACTGATAAAACAACTCCTATAGAATGCATCAGAAAATCCTTCTATATGCTTGACTAATTTCTCAAATTCTATATGATACTTTCTCATAGTGCCAGTCTGGCGAATTTTGGTGAGTGCTCCTGTGAATTCATCAAAACCACTAGGGCCAAATCAGTGCAAAAGGAGTAGGAAAAAATCTGTCCATTGGGGCTCTTCATGATCCTTGATGTACCAACAGAACCATTGAAGGACTTCATGTTCCAAATGAAATGATGCAAGTGGGACTTTGGTGAAATAAAAAGTGTTATGCATATTAAAGTATTGTTCTTCCTTTTGTATCCATCCACTTGGATCATCACCATTGAAGCGAGGGAATTCAATCTTCGTCCTACAAAACTTGCTGGAAGCAGAAAACGCATTGTCGACAGAAGACTCAGGCTATTTCCGGTTGCTCATGGATGAATACTGAAGATGGAGGTCGAGAAATCTTTGATCCAGATCTTTGAGTTTGGTATTGAGGGTGACAAGTTCTTCTTTCATTTATCTATTTGATCCTGCATGGGTGACAACCATAAGCAAGTGTTTTTTTTTTAATCGGAAATGGGTGGAAAAACAAAAACAAAGAGGGTTTTAGAAAAGGAAAATTTTGAGTTGGGAAAAAAGAGAGTGTGTAACTAAGTTGTGGACATTTTCTGAGGGACAAGGAAACAAAAAATGTGAAGTTCAGAAGCGGGGTGAAAAAAGGAGATGGAATTTCGGGCTTCGGGAAGTGGAATTGGGATAGGGTCCTCAATGAATGAAATATGTAGAATGGAATGATAGGGGTTACAGTGAATTTTCAAGGGAAATTGAGCTAAATCAAGGAATATATGGCTGAAAAACAATTTTTTTTTGAAGAAATGATCTGTGGCATTGCTAGAAAGTTGTGCTTTATCAAATTTAATTGGAGTAAATGATTTGTGACAAGTTTGGAGTTCTGCGTGTTATCAACTGTAAATAGTTATGGAGCCCAGGTATATATGGCTTCCTAATGGTTCAAACGTAGTCACTCGACCACCAAGGCTATCTCAGGCTTGAGTATTGGGGCAGTACCCCTCACTTCACGGCGCAAGTAAAACTTCTAACCGCTTGGCCAAAAAATGATAGCTCTTTAGTTTTCCTCATGGATGGGATTCTATTCAATCTGGTGGGGGTTGTTGCCCTTTTCGCTTGGTAGGTCCTCTCAATGGCTGGCTACTTTAGGGTTCTTGTGGTACTTCTCACAATGAGTTTTAGGGCTATGCCCAAGTACTTCCCATAGTTAAGTAGATAGGGTTTATTCTTTGATCCGAATGAAAAATACCACTGCAAGAAGAAGAACTATTGTAATAATCATAGTGCCAAAAAAAATGTGGCAGAAATTCCACCCAATGCTCAAAACCCATAATTAGAGCTAGGGTTTTGAGACGAAAAATTTTAAAATGAGAATAACCCAATATATATTGCTCATAATTGCTACTATAGCCTATTTATGGAAATGGAACAACCACTCTGCTTCTACCATCGAAATCGGAATAGAAATCTGGGCACCCGGTCAAAATATTTTCGCTCTGCAATTTCCGTGGCCATCACCAAAATTCTGAAAAATTGCTGATTTTAAATCTGCGATATATCCACTTTTAGAACTCCAAATGAGATGATTTTTTTTGAAATTGTGTATTTTTGAAAGAGGAATTTAGATATGTAACCTATTGCTTCTGATTTTGTGCAAAAAGTTTCTGAAATTGATCTGAAATTCGCCACCCAATTTTGCCCTCTTTTTTTTTTAAAAGAAAAAAAACAATTTCCCACTTGTGCTAAGGAAGGCGCTCTGATACTAGATGTGGAGAACCTCCTGGAATGAACAATCAAAATGCATGATATAACATAAATATTGGAGCACAAGAGAGATTTTATTGATCGTAGGCCACTTCGAGGGGGAAACCTCCTTTGAGCAAACTCAATACAAAATAACTCTTCAATGCTTTCATTAGCCTCAACACATACTTATATACTAAGTCTAAACTAAACAACTATTACCCCCCATGAATGTGGGATAATGCAACATAATAACTAGACAACTTAACAACTATTATTTACTCCCCATGAATGTGGGATAATACAACATACTGATGGGACGACTTACAAAGCATATGCGTCCGATAAAATATACTAACAAAATAAAGAGGAGGGTTGACACGGGTTCTTAACAAATCCTTTTACAGAGCTTCGGCTCTTTGACAGAAACACACACACAGAAGCTTGAGCTTCAAATTCACTCTCTGCTCAGAGTTCTCTCTTTCTCTCTTTTCTCACCTAGAGTTCTGTTGTCTCTTGTGTCTCACTTGATTTACAATCTTCTTATTCTATTTATAGGAAACCTGAAAATTGCTTCTACGTGAATCTATAGACTTGGAATTAATGGCTGTAATAACTATCTACCTACAAACTTAGCTTCAGAAATTAATTTGACTCGTTTAGATTGCTGAATAGTGGACTCTTCCCTCTTGTCAGACTGACCGACAAGATTTGGACTGATATGGACTTTGATAGAGTCAGCTGAGATCAGATACGGATATGCGAGTAATTAATATTTCCAACACTCCCCCTTAATTATGAGCAGATGTGTTTTTTTTAAATAAAATTTACAAAATGTTTCAGTGCTTAAACATGCTCTATGCATGACAGAGTTCATTTTGTAGAACTTTTCATTCCAAGATAACTACGCAGATACTGGAATGTGTCTTTTGCCAATGGTTTTGTAAAGATGTATGCAAGTTGATCTTCAAACCTGCAAAATTCCAAACAAATTTATTTGTTGTTCACTAACTCTCTTATGAAGTGAAACCTTATGTCGATGTGCTTGGTTATATTTTGGAACACATGATTCTTCGATAATGCAATGGCTGAATTGTTGTCACATAAGATGGTTTTCGGTTCTTGATGGTTCTGTGACAAGTCTTTTAACACTATCTGCATCCAGACAACTTGACATGCAGCACTTATGTAGCTGCAACATACTATGCTTCTACTGAAGACAGAGTTACTATGGGTTGTTTCTTTGAAGCCCATGAAACAACACCTGTACCAAAATGAAATGTTTACCCAGATGTGCTCTTCCTGACATCTATGTTGCCTCCATTGTGACTGTCAGTGTAGCCAATGAGTTTAAAATTTTATGAGGCTGAATACATAATGCCAAGCTCTTTTGTGCCACTTACATACCTCAGAATTATTTTACATGCTTTCCAATGTGAGTCTTTTGGTGACTCCATGAATCTTGAGATCAAACTTACTCCATACATGATGTCTGGTCTTGTTTCTCTCAAATACATAAGGCTGCGAACAAGCCTTTTAAACAGCATAGGATCTACAGTTGATCCTTCATCATCCTTGCTCAATTTTAAACCTGTTATTATTGGTGCTGGTGTTGTCTTGCAAATAGACATGTTAAATCTTTTTAAAACTTCACTTGCATATTTAGACTGTGATATAAATATACCACTTTCAGACTGCTGAACTTCAATGCCCAGAAAAAAACTTCATAAGCCCCGTATTAGTCATTTCAAATTCAATTTCCATGACTTCTTTAAAATCTGCTATGCCAAAGTCACCAGTAAATATTAAATCATCCACATACAGGAAGACAATTAGCATATTACCTTTATAATTCACTTTGGTGTACAAATTTGGTTCACTTTCACTTCTATGAAATCCATTTTTTAGTGAGATAGGAATCAATCTGACTGTACCAAGTTCTAGGAGCTTGCTTCAAATTATAGAGTGCCTTTTTTAGCCTATACACTTTATGCTCTTGGCCTAGAAATTCATATCCTTGTGGCTGTTCCACATATACTTCCTCTTCTAGATAGCCATTTAAGAATGGTGACTTGACATCCATTTCATAAAAAGGCCATTTTTTTTGTGCAGCAATGGCCAAGACTGTTCTGATTGTATCCATGTGTGCAACATGTGCAAACATTTCATTGAAGTCTATGTCGGTTGTTGTGTGAACCCTCTTGCTACCATTCTCTCTTTGTGCTTTTGCACATTCCCATTATCATTTTGCTTGGTCTTGTAAATCCATTTGACGTTGATTACATCTTTTCATTTTAGTACATCTACCAACTCCAACATCTGGTTCTTCTCAATGCATTATATTTCTTCATCCATGGTTTGTGCCCACACTTCTTCTTCAACGGCTTCTTCAAATGTTAGTGGATCATATATAGGAGAAAATAATGGAAAGAGAGAGAATGAATTTGGTGTACTAGCTTCATATATCTCTCTCAGACTTCTTGTCTTCACTGGTTCTATCGATGTCGACCTCGATGAAATGCTTGATGGAGTCTGTTGTCCTCTTGGTGTGCTTGTTGGTGTAGCATGAGCTGCCACTTGTGTTGATGATCCTTGTGTTGAACCATGTTGTGGTGTCATGGGAGTCGATGGTGTTGCAACCGGTTGACTTACATGTGGTGTTTGACCAACTTCCTCTGCCATATCATCGTTTTCAACATTCGACACAATATTGACATTTATGTAAACAGTTCCATCCCATGATTCATTCTCGACAAATTTAACATCTCAACTAATTATAACTTTCCTTTTGATGGGATCATACAACTTGTATGCTTTTGTGTCTTTAGAATAGCCGACAAAAAAAGATTTTTGTCCCTTCTTGTCTAGCTTCTTTCTCAGCTCATATGGAACATGAGCATATGCAACACAACCAAAAACTTTTAAGTGAGAAACACTACGATTCATACCTATCCATGCTTCTTGAGGAACTTTTTTTTTCACCCTCTTTGTCAGAAACCGATTCATAATGTATACGGCAGTTGTGACTGCTTCACCCCAATATTCATTTGGCAAATGCTTGGTTGTCAACATGCTATGCACCACATCCATGATGGTTCTGTTCTTTATTTTAGCAATACCATTCTACTGAAGTGTATACCGTGTGATGAATTGCTTCTGTATGCCAATGGGCCTTGCAAAAATTTAGAAATTCATTTGAAACATATTCACCTTCTCTGTCGGTCCTTAAGATCTTGATGCGGTGTCCACTCTGGTTCTTCACGAGTGCCTTGAACTACCGAAAATAACCAAATAAATCAGATTTATGTTTCATAAAATATACCCATGTTTTTCTTGAGTAGTCATCAATAAAAGTTAGAAAATAATTGCAGCCACCAATGGATGATGTTTGCATTGGACCACAAATATCAGAGTGCACAAATTCAAGTGGTGTGTATGCTCTATAAGAATTTCCGATTGGAAGAGTCTCTCTATGCTGCTTGCCAAAAATGTAGCCTTCATAAACCCTTTATGGTCTGTCGATAAATGGAAATCCTTTTACCATATTCTTTGTGTGCAGTAGGTTCAGCCCACCAAAATTCATATTTCCAAGTCTGAAATGCCACAACTAGGATTCATCCTAAACTTCTGTTTGAAATGCAGCTTGAAAATCAGCGTTGCCATTGTCTTTCATATCGAGGTACTTGACTGCTTTTTTACTTTATGCCTTGAACACATATTTTGTGTTTGTATTCCATTTCATGCTGGGAACTATCCTTAATGGAAACAAGTGATTGCTTGTCATTGTCACTCTTTCTATCAGCTGGTCGCTTGGGCGTTTGTCTTTAATCCCACATTGGTCATCTTCTATGTAGACTCTGTAGCCTTTTTGTATCAACTATTGAATGCTCAAAAAATTATGTTTCAAACCTTCGACATGATAGACATTAGGGATATACTTGCTCTCCCCCTGTCTGGTTAGAATACCGACAATACCCTTTCCCAAAACAGTAACTTGGATATTGTTTCCAAGTGTAACATCAGTTTGAACTGAATTATATTGGCTGGAAAACAAATTTAAATTAATAATCATATGATTGTTGTAGCCTTAATCGAAGTACCAAATGTCATGTGGAATTTCTTGAACAACATTTCATTCAATTGGAGATGTCGATGCCATTAACATTGCACTTGTCGAAGTGTTGGTGTTGGTCGACTGATCTGGGCTTTGCCTTCCTTGGTCATATTGTTTCTTCCTGCATTCATATGCATAATGACCAAATTTCTTACAATAATGACATTGGATTTTTTATTTATCAAACCTATAGCCACTTATATGACTTGAATTTTGATACTCTCCTCTACCAACAATATTTGCAAGACTTCTGCATTGTCCTTCTCTAGAAGAAATTCTTCCTCTACCTCTGGAGTTGTTTCTTCCCCTACCTCTATCATGAATTATGGATGATTGTGTTGCAAAAGAACCTTCCAATGATGTTTGTGTTATGTTGAGCACGTGTTCATGATTGATGAGTGAATCTCACAACTCATCAATGGTAAACATCGACATGTCTGTGTGTTCTTCCAAGGTCACAACCAAGGATTCAAATCTTGGGGGAAGACTTCTGAGAATGTGTTCAACCACCTTTTGGTCTGTGATGGTTTCTTCATGAGATTTTAGTTGATTTATCAAACCAACAACTCTGGTGTAGAATGTGTCTACAGTCTCTAAATCTTTCATTGACAGAGATTAAAAATCTCTTCTCAGAATCTGCAGCTTGGATGTTCTTACCTTATCCAAACCTTGACAGGAATTCTCCAATGTATCCCATACTTTCTTTTTGTTAATTGCTGCTACTAATCTTGGGAGTATTCTTTCATGAATGGATTGATGTATGTAGAACAGAGCCTTTCCATGTTTCTTCCTTTGTTCCCTCAAGGCATCTTTCTCAGCTTGTGTGAGATTGTTATATGCTATCATATTTGTTGGCTCTGCATAACCATGCTAGACTATCTCCTAGACATATTGACCTATGAACAAAGATTTCATTGTTAGAGACCAATATTCATAATTCTTTCGTGTAAAAATTGGATTTTGTAATGAACTAGAAGTGGAATCCATTTTAAATTTTTAACTTTCCTTAGAAAATTACTTTCCCACTTTTAAGACAAGATTTCTTTCCTAAACCTTGCTCTGATACCATTTATCCAAAACCAAGCTAACTAAACTTGAGTTTACCGCTCAGTTATTAAAAATTTCATGTCAACTTATTTTTCTCTTTTTACTTGTCGGGTGAAACCGGCTAGACAAGTATACCAAATGTGGTCGGCCTTTTAAGACCTGACTATTTTTCCTTTACAAGATTTTTACTTGTTGGTTCTACCGGTAGGTTTTATTTCTACCACTTGTCGGTTTCGGTAACCGACAACTTGTCGGTTTGACCTCTTCGACAACTTGTCAATTTCACTCAACAACTTGTCAGTTTTACTCGACATTTTTACTTGGACTCACTTGCTCTTGTTTGGTTTTAGTTGAAATTCACAAAGCATGTTTGTTATTCTATAAGACTTAAGAAATTACAAATGTTTTTCACCTATGAGTAAGATGAAGTAAAAACCGACACAATCAACAATTCAATAGATCTATAAAAAACATATAACCAAATATTTAGGAAGACTTGTGTCGACCAATCTGCGTAAAACCTGGAACTTTCACTGAGTGAGAAATTTATGGATTCTTGTTATTTCACTCAACCGTAATTGTAAACAACATTTACACCAGTAAATCTGGAAGAAATGTGCGGCTAAATAAACATGCATTCAACCATAAACTATTTCATATAAATAACTTGTCTAGAAATAACAAAGGTAATACAAACTTGTTGGCTCACCGACTTATCCTTTTACAAAGCTTCAAATCTTTGACAAAATCACACACACAGAAGCTTGAGCTTCAACTTCACTCTCTACTAAGAGTTCTCTCTTTCTCTTTTTTCTCACCTAGAGTTCTGTTGTCTCTTATGTCTAACTTGATTTACAATCTTCTTCTTCTATTTATAGGAAACTTGAAAATTGCTTCTACATGAATCTACAGACTTTCCATTAATGGCTGTAATAAGTATCTACCTACAAAATTATCTTCAGAAATTAATTCGATTGGTTTAGATTTCTGAATCGTGGACTCTTCCTTCTTTTCAGTCTGACCGACAAGATTTGGACTGATATGGAATCTGATAGAGTTGGCTAAGATTAGATATGGATATGTGAGTAATTAATATTTCCAACATGAACGATACCCACCTTGCCCTACCCCACCCTAAGTAGAAATTCCAATACTCTACTCTCTATCGCTATTGAACCCTACCCCACCTCTCTATCACCGTTGAACCCTACCCCACCTGTTGTATAGGATAATTCACCTAATAACCTAGGTCTGGGAGGTTACCAACATACTCTAACACTTGCAGACAATTTGACTTTAAAAGCACAGAATAGGAAATAGGAAAGTAGCAGGAACTGACTTGTAAAATACGAAGGTTGATCCTTGCTATCTTCTCCCTCTCTGATCCACTTCCAAAGTATCCAGGATAGTTCCTCCTTCACCTGTCAATAAACACTCTTCCAGATACAAGATGGTTCACATATATAGATGTAGGTTAGGAAAATCATATATCATATTGAAATGTAAACATTTACCAATCCACAAGATATGAAACACATATGGAAGAAGTAATATCTTTATTAACAATAATAGAAAGAGTTTAGGTTACAACCCAATGTCTGAACAAGGACTCCTCTGTCACCAAAGGACTCTGAGTTTCTCTGCTCCAAAGATTTCTGTAGACAATCCACCAGCATAACTTTGCTCTCCCAGTATCATCCTTCAACCCCCTCCCCAAGGCCTCTATTTATATGGGGGAAATGAGGCAGTTCTCGAAGGTTGGGGAGGTTATAGCAGTTAATGGGATTAAGGTAAATGAGTAAACTAATCTCCCATTAACTCGTCCTTTTAAGTATTAATTTTGAGGAAACCATACGCAGGTCTGTAGTAGAGCAACCCGCGTATGATACGCGACTCTATACAAGTGCAACCCGCGTATACATGTATGCGCGATCTGCTGAACATGATACTCGTGTATGATGCGCGAGATGCCAATAGATATAGTCACGAATGCTACTCAAAATCTCAAAATGACAAAGTAATCAGCTGGGCATATAGGCAATGTATTTCATCATCAACCAAGGTATAATAAAACTAGGCAAACCTCAATCCATAAGTGTCCTTTTGTGTGTCGACCTGAGGGATGTCAGCACTCAGACGGAGAGGTGCCAATCAGGTGTATAATAGATGCCCCCTAATGTGTGAGGTCAGAGGGGAATGATGGCCGAAATACATTATAATACTAACTTTGGAGAAAACTCAGAAATCCAGTGGAGCAGAAGGAGTACCTGAAACAAATACATAGTAATGTCAAATACAAAGTTACATCTGAGGATGCTATGTTCAATTTACTGGAACACTAGCTCCTTTACAATATTTGAGTACATCATATGATACGGGTAAAAACCACGTATTTACAAAGGTGGATCGAAGCCACAATACAATAATGATGATTCTTCAAAGATCTGGAAGCTGGATATAGAAATGGAACATAGTCTTGCGCAACTTAGTTCATAAGTGAGGAACTAAGGTCTTCATACAGGATCCCAAAGAACCAAGTACAATCCAAGCCATGTGAATAAGGGTAAGCTGGAGTCGAACATGGAAAGGATTCAACAGTTTTTCAACCAATAGATGATAATTGACAACTGAAGCAAAGGAGTTCACCAATGATGAAAGTGAATCCAGAGGTACCATCATCAAAGCTCTAGGTCATCGTCATCAGGAGGTACTGAAACAGAACCATACTGTGATAGGGAAGGCAATAGATCCTCCAATGGATCACAAGAGTGACTAGGAACTGGGCAAAAGAAGGTAGACACAAGTAAATGGATAACAAATATAACAGTAATAGGATCAGGTGATAGATCAGACACTAGGTATAATCCTTGAATAGTGAGCACGACACAGAGATGACCCAAGGCAGCATACAATGGATAGATAAAACAACTAGACTTATCTGTCATGTAGGAGACATGAACAGATTCCCCAGGTATAATGAACAAGAGGAGGATTCAAAACTCAAAGTGATAGCTGAACACAAGTGTATATTGAAACATGGATATCGGAAAGCAAAGAGTGCTATGTTCAAGGATGACATGCTGCCATTACTGAAAACAAGAGAAAACTTCTTCCTTACCTTCCCTGTTAAGTTTTAACGATTCCAGGAAAGCCAACTCGGTTCCCTCTTCATTCTTTAACAAGCTTGAAGAGATGGGAAAATAATACTTGATAGTGGCACTAATTCGTGGATTTAACGAGGCCGAACTAGTACATGCTTGATTGGTGCTTTCATATTTAGAGAGTCTAAAAACGCCAAAGAAGACTCCAGGGGGGTCCTTTTTCATCCAATTTAGTCTCTTAAGGCCGAAAAAGTATAAAACAAACCTCAAAAGAACTCTCTTAACTTCCGAAGAAGAAAAGGTGAACCTTTTTCGTACATAGTCGGGGAGGTCCGAAAAAGGTTAAATTACCAACTACCCAACGCTCTTTCCATAATAGCATAAAATAGCTTGAGTTTTACGAGTGTGAAGGAAAGCAAGATCACTCGGAAAGATCCATTTGGTTACGAGAAATGGGGCTTACAACAATAAACTCGGTGCTTTGTTCTTAAGTGTTTTAACGAGCATGACAAAGACACAAAGTACACTCGGAATCTTTTTCATGTTTGGGTCCAGAGCACGAAAAAGAAAAAGTAAGCTCAAACTGAGTGTTCCTTTTCCGTAAATTTAGTCCCTCAGGTACGGAAAAGTGCTAAACCTATACCTGAGAATACTCTTCTCAATTTCGAAGAAAAGAGAGTGATCCTTTCTCGTATTATTCCGCATGGTCCGAGAAAGAGATAACCTACCACCAAT
>LPNX010791901.1:358814-531438 GCA_001517045.1 Pseudotsuga menziesii
AGAGAGTATTTCTTAAACTGAAACAAACACTACTCTAATGCAAAAATTACAATGCAAAAGATTAACTATGTTTTGTTTTTCACTTTAAAAAATGCTCAAAAAACTACTGTGCATGTATAAATGCAATGCTTGAGTAAACTTGACACTTATAGACTGTATAAAAAACACAAACTGAAACTAGCAGAAAAACAGAACCTAAAAACTAGCAAGAAAAGCAAGCTAGGACCTCAACTTGGGTGCAGACAATGACCGAGAGATCACTGTAGACTTTTAAATAGGCAAGCACAAACCAATAACTGACAGACAGCAGACTGGATAGACAGAGTCTAAGACCCTGATCACTGATCTAGACTCAGGCACTCAAACCAACAACCCAAACAGGCCAGCAAGTTTCAAGATGCATACAGTAAATAAAACAAGTAAAAAGAAACCAAGGGCTTTGAAAAGAACTAAGATGTGATCACCTGATACACTCAGACAACTCTGCAACACTCTTAAAGAAAGTCTTAACAAAAAACAGGACTTATAACAGGCCAAAGAACAAGCCAATTTTGACACAAAAATCACAGTTTTCAGGATTATACGCGACTGTGTAGTAGTGCAGGTCGCGAATGATGCGCGACTGTACAGTAGAACAACCCGCGTATGAGACTCAGTATGCGCGACTGTCCAGTGGGACAACCCGCGAATGGGTATAAAAATAATTCTCAAAAATAGAGAAAGACCCAAGACTTTCAAATGCTACAGTAAGTAAGAAAGCAGGACAAAAAATCACAAACAAAACTTCGAGCAATGACTGGTCAGGACAACAGAAAAAGACCTAAATCATACTTGGCTTCCCCAGTGGAGTCGCCAGTTCTGTTGTACAGGATAATTCACCTAATAACCTAGGTCTGGGAGGTTACCAACATACTCTAACACTTGCAGACAATTTGACTTTAAAAGCACAGAATAGGAAATAGGAAAGTAGCAGGAACTTACTTGTAAAATACGAAGGTTGATCCTTGCTATCTTCTCCCTCTCTGATCCACTTCCAAAGTCTCCAGGATAGTTCCTCCTTCACCTGTCAATAAACACTCTTCCAGATACAAGATGGTTCACATATATAGATGCAGGTTAGGCAAATCATATATCATATTGAAATGTAAACATTTACCAATCCACAAGATATGAAACACATATGGAAGAAGTAATATATTTATTAACAATAATAGAAAGAGTTTAGGTTACAACCCAATGTCTGAACAAGGACTCCTCTGTCACCAAAGGACTCTGAGTTTCTCTGCTCCAAATATTTCTGTAGACAATCCACCAGCATAACTTTGCTCTCCCAGTATCATCCTTCAACCCCCTCCCCAAGGCCTCTATTTATATGGGGGAAATGAGGCAGTTCTCGAAGGTTGGGGAGGTTATATAAGTTAATGGGATTAAGGTAAATGAGTGAACTAATCTCCCATTAACTCGTGTTTTTAAATATTAATTTTGAGGAAACCATACGCGGGTCTGTAGTAGAGCAACCCGCGTATGATACACGACTCTATACAAGTGCAACCCACGTATACATGTATGCGCGATCTACTGAACATGATACTCGCGTATGATGCGCGAGATGCCAATAGATATAGTCGTGAATGCTACTCAAAATCTCAAAATTACAAAGTAATCAGCTGGGCATATAGGCAATGTATTTCATCATCAACCAAGGTATAATAAAACTAGGAAAACCTCAATCCATAAGTGTCCTTTTGTGTGCCGACCTAAGGGATGTCAGCACTCGGACGGAGAGGTGCCAATCAGGTGTATAACACCACCCTAAGTGGAAAGTCCAATGCTCTACTGTCAATCACCATTGAACTATAAGGTGGGATGGTGCATGTTTATAGGTAGGTATAAATTAGTGTGAGTTAGAAACCCACCATAACTTATTTCACATTGTCATGTTCTAACACATACGATTTATACTCCTCTCTAAACAACGAAGATATGACTATTTGAAACATTTTAAGGAGGAGCACGTGTATACACACACACACACACACAAATGTATGGATGCTAACAAAAAGATGGTGGAGATAAAAGTGGTAATGGGTGTGCAATAATTTGGTTATGCATAAATTTACACACATTTTTAAGAATGTGCATGTGTTATTTTTTGAATTGTTGTGGTGCTTCCCAAACCGCTAGGTAATATGTCAAGTCATAGTTGAAATGATGTGTGCACATTCCTAAGCATGCACATATTCCTCTAGATCTATTAATATAAACATAAGGGCCATGGATGTACATATCAAACTAACGTAGGGATTTATTCTAGTGACTAGGATGTGATTTACAATTTTTTTATATATTTATATTTCTCAAATTTATTAATTTATAATAACAAATAAATGTGTATATTATATTATGCTTCAAATGCAACATATGTCACAAATCATGGAGCCTTCGCCTAAAGAAAATTTGAACCCAACATCGTCCATTGAAGATAGACCAAACAATAACACACAATTAGGAAAACCAAAACACTAAAATTGATGTGGAGATTCAATTATTAAGAGTCATAATACAAGTTTTTATAAACAACTAAGAACCTTCAAACCTTTCATTAGTTACATCATTAGATACCATTATTACTTCCATTGTTAATGTCCAAGGTTTGTTATCTACTATTTATTATTATAGGGCTAGGATATTTGAGTATTATAGGATGGGTTTAGTTAGAAACAAGGTTAGATATATTCATATTTAGAAACAAAAATTGATGACCTTTTTTATCGACCCTAGAACCAAAACACACCCTCCAATGACAAAGAAACACATTTGAATGGAGTGGTGCACCTTGAAACGTTTTATACAGCACTGGATGGATATGTGGTTCATGGAATTTGAGAAAACTCCATGCAATAATAAGGATGCTCAATTGTATTTCCTTAGGAAATTATGGGTGGAATTTGTTTTAGGTCACCATGTCAACTGCTTTGACATTGGTAATTTATAGGGGATTTATCACGGGTTTGTACAAGATCGAGAAATGTTGGGTGTGACCCATTAAAAGGGAATCTACTTATGATGCATAAGTCCAACCCCACTTCTCAATATCCTCCCATTTAAAATAACATTCACCATGACCAAACATCAATTTCCACCTTAACTCATAGCTTACTATAGCATATAGTTCAATTCTTGAATTATATTACTAAGAGAGATCGTTAGGTGATGATTGGGGAGGATTTATGGTTTGTAGATATTCAATAAAATAAATCTAGGGGAGATCACATGGTAAGAATTCTCATTCTAGTTCATGTGATCCTCATCGATGCTCGGCATGTGGGAATAGTTGTTATGGGTTGATGGAGGCTAGTGTACATGATAGTTTCATGGAAGTGGTTGGGATCAAATCACCTCTCCATACTTCATTGATTATATATATAATTACTAATAATTACACACACACACACACATACATGCACCATTGTTATGTTATGATGGTACACCTCCATCATGTGTAGATACATTTGTGGCAATTTCCATCATTGATGTAGCTATTATAGAAATGGGCTCATTTGGTGTGTCTTACTCACACAGATTGTGGAAATTTGAGCAACAATAAATTATTTATCTTTCTAGTTAATTCCATATTCCATATATATATATATATATATATATATATATATATATATATATTCTATGTGTAGTTGCTATGTTATGATGGTACACCTCCATCACGTATAGATGCATTTGTGGCAATTTCCATCATTGATGTAGCTATTATAACAATGTGCTCATTTGCTTCATCTTAGTCACATAGATTGTGGAACTTTGAGCAACAATAAATTATTTATCTTGCTAGTTATTTCTACATTCAATATAAATTAGTATGGCTAGTTATAGCATAGTATAATTAGTGACAATGTTGTATGGTTAATATAGTTAAAGGTAAAAAAATCATGATAAGTGAAAATAATGTCGATGAGTTATCAAGACATTCAAATAATGAATTAGTCTAGTGATGACTTAATATGGTTATAATTGTCAAGGATGAAAAATTAATTTTATTGAAAGGACATCCCTATAACCTATACCTTGGATTTAATTACATTATTGGCACATAGGGAGATTCAAGTCAGTAACCTTGATCCACCAAAATTATCATTTCTTTGAGTGGTGACCATAGGCACTATCATTGAGTTGGTGTTTTGAGTATGTGAAATAAGATTATTCTTCGTTTTTTGTCTCCAATATAGGTGAGAATATAGAATGGAACAAGTATTGTGTACAAAGGTAGGAAGGTTCACAGTGAAAACCTAGCCCTATCCAATAATTCAAATTGTATGGATTACCATATATTTCTTGGAGTGAGTAGTACATGACCTTTGTCAAATTGGATCAACATCAACATTTACATATGAAAACTATTCTAGGTTGACTTATTTGGTTTTATATTATTCCTTATACTAGTAAAATAAATTATGACTTATCATTTATATGCATCCATTCAAAAGTAGAGAATACATGCAATTATAAAATATACTCCAATGATAACATAAAAGAAAAAGGAATGGCATTACCAACTTCACACTCCATAAGCATGTGTCAAGGTAATGGAACCATCACAAGAAATAATTATGATCTAGAAGATGTCCTCATACACAAGGTATTTCATTAAACCTCTAAGTACATCCAATTGATATTCTACTAAGCTCCGAAGGGTCTCTCCCAAATCCAGTCATATATAAACTGGATAGAACTAGACCTTTTTTAGATTTGAGATCCATCTCCTTTCCCAAATAAAATAATATGTTTCTACTAGATCCACTATATTTTCCAAGGAAAATAATATGTCCACTAGATACATGTGATCTTCCCTTCAAAATAGAAAAACGCATAGGACAACCCTAGACCCTTATATCAATGGCAAGTGTATATGGAGGCCTCTTAGATACGAATGATAAGATCATATAGAAATAAGTCATCCATGCTATCAATATGGTAAACAAATTCTCTTCCATGAATATCCCCTTGAGTTTAGTGTCTTTTTTTTTATTGTACAAATAAAAACTACTAAAGTAAATTTTCCATTTTTTTATTATGTTAAGGCACATGAATGGTTTGGCGCCTTAATTTTATTATGTAAAGGAACTAAAAAATATTCATAGAAGACAAGTATTCAAGACAATTTCTTTATATCTTAATTGGAGCTATATTTAAGAATTGAGTTTTCTTAGAGATTGCCATTATTGTTCTATTTCCACAACTTCAGACTTTTGAGACACGATAGCAATCTTCACCTGGGGTGGATAGATCGCTCCCATTGTATGTATTGTTTATAAATGTAAATATCTTTTATTTTTTGTTATTAATTATTATCTTATTTTGGATAATTTTGATGTCTCTGTACTAATCTAACATATTACAAATTTGTATGTAGAATGCACCATTCATGTACAATTCATCGTATCCACCTTTTCCTCTACATCCCTCACCTATTTTGTTCGTTCCAGGCCATAGGCCATGTATAGTCCTTTTCAACCCTTCCCACATCATTGGAATTCCTTCCCCCCTTATTTTCCTTCATATTATTCTACATCCCATGGGGTTTATTGCAATTTATCCCCACTACATTATCAATTACATCCATATAATATGGTTACACCTGTTCACCGTACCCCTTTCCACCCGATTGTAGCCCCCATTTTTAATCCACTATTTCATATATTGTAGTTACATATACAAAGTTTGCATCCAAATTTGTTTGTATTGAATCTACTCCATCCCCCATTGATCCATCATATAAATTAGTCTAGTTCAGTGCTCCAACTCCTAGTGTATGTCCATTGATGCTTGAGATATTAACGATGAGATCATTAGTTGATGAATTCATTATCCAACATGGATGGAATTGATTTAAGTGTTTATGAATTTTTTATTAATTGGTTATTGTAATTATTGTAGGGATTCATTACTTAGAGGCTAGGTATAGGCTCATGGAGGAGGGAAATTCCCTCATGAATTTTTGTGCGATCTATAGTAAATTTCGCAATATTTAAATTTGATTCCTAATTTGTAAGTGAGTTAATTGATAGAGTATTGAAAAAAAAAACTTATATGAATGTTGTTTCATTTCTAGATTCCAGAGAGAAGTACTACTCCTAGATAGAAGAAGACTCAAGATTCATCCATCTTGAAGAAGAGAAAGGTCATATTTTGAGATGCACTTGGCACTAGCAAGGGTAGTAAGGGTTACTAAGTGACCCATGTGTACCTCATCCATGATGTGCAATTTTGGGCACAACATGTCTTTTTGTGCCTAGGGAATGAGCTAGAATTATTCATGATTGGGCCATAGGTATCATTATGCACATTGGTCACAATGTGCCATTTTGTAAAAATAGTACAAATGGGACAATACTTATTATACATACATGGTTTTGGCACATGTATAATGAATTATTTATGGTTCACTTTGTGTTTATTATAATGGTTAATTTTATTTGTTGTTAATGAAGAATGACATCAATTATTTTGTTGATAATATAGTACAACATATAATCTCTATATTGGTATGTGAATGTGTAATTTGATAACAATCACTATAGTTTAGATTATGGTATTTTATGATCATGTCTCTTGAGGGTGACACTATGAATTGAAGGTGTTATGAATAGGTCCATGATTTCCCATGTCATATCATGTGTTTAAGCATTGATACTAAATTTAAAGGTATTATGAAGATGTCTATTATTTACCATGTGATTATATTATTTACTCAGTTTTATTGTGTCTTTGGTTGTTAATGCATTGTTAGTTGTCAAGGAATTAGCCAATTTTAAGTAAAACCATACAAATGTTTCCTTTAGAGTTACTCATTACACTCTCCATATACATAACCATTAGGTATCTATTGAAAAATCCATACTACAAAATATACAAGTAAATCTTATAGCAGTTAGGAACACCACCCTTGGGTTGAAAAATCACTAGTCCTAATGTGAGAGAGGAATTGTTGAGGTAGTAATGAGAATCATATATGTGGTTTTATTTTGGAGGTATTCATATCATTATTCCTTTCAAAGTTGATATCCCAAGAGGAATCATAGGAGAAAAAAATCCAAACAATGTTTTTTTTTGTACTAGGGGAATCAACAGCTGGGATTGGCCTGGTACATGCATGACATGGGGTCCAAGGGTCCAATCCCGTCCACTACCACTATACTCTAGGTGCACCCACACAACCCTTAAGCGTGTGGAAATGATAATTTAGGGTGTTTTGAACTTGTGACATCTATTACAACATATCATCCCATTTTCAAGCAAATCGCGAGTGGAGATACACCTTTGTGAGCGCAATCCAATCTATGTTGTTTACAGAAATAGAGTCCAATTACTAGAGTATCTATTTCTAGCTAGATTTATGGTGAGTGAGAGATTCTTGAAAACAACAAATTTCACTTGTAGACTCCAGTAAATATTGAATCCATAATCTTGGTTGCTTAAAGGTTATGTCCCTTAAGTTGTCTTATTGTTAACAACAAAAATTCGCTCACCCACTTTGTCATCAATTTCATCATCATTATGCATCATAATTGGTAATATTAACACAAATTTCCACCCCATATCATCCATATGACCATAGGAAATTACCAAATGGATAAAAACTTAAATTAAAACTACAAAGTTCACCATAGCTGAAGGGTAATTTCTTCTCCTTTGAAAGCCATGGCCCCATTCACACATTTTTAGCAAAAACTCGCAACCTGGTCCTAAAAAGGGAAATTTTGGTTATCATTCATAATTTTGTGTTTCCTCAAGGGAAGTAGTGGCTAAAATTTGACACATATGTTGACATTATCGAAAATAACAATGTATCTAACTTCTAAAACCCTAACCCCTCCACTAAACAATCAATGGAATGGAGAGAATACAATTGGATCTTGATATTATTTCTTACCACTCTTATTCCTATCAAAGAATCCCTCATGGTATACAATTTAGATTACACTCTTCCATACACGCACCATCATGGTACCATATTTAAAAAAGAGAAAAATACCACATCCTTCTTTTGACTTTCATTGTAAAAAAATCCTTAATTAACACATGGATGGATATTGGGCTACAAAGTTACGAATGAACCTGCCATTGAATCACATATGGAAGTCCACTAGTCTCATCAGACGATACCAAGGTGTGTACATATCACTTGAATTATTTGTGTAATAATAATAATCACATTATTTCACATGGTGCACTTTCTTTCAATGGATAGTTTCTTGATCTATATTTTTTTCTAAAAGTGGTTCACCATGGAAGCCCAATTTTACACCATGGCTACATCCACTTGGGAAAATACCTTATACTCACTAGGAAAGTATACATGAACTTGGGCATCATTAATCATGATAAACGGCTCACCAGCCTAATATTTCATTACATACAAGGGCTCCCACGGAGAAAATGTCCCCGGTGAGATTCGAACCTAGGTGGGGAGCGCAACAACCAAATATCCCAACCACCCGAGCTACTCCCAATGGAATTTCTTGATCTATATTTACATGCATGTTTGAGAGTGATTTTATTTAGTTTGGTTTAAATCTATTTCCTTTTCTATTTTTTTTCTACTACCAAGGATTTCACAACCCCTTATTAGGTTTTTTTGCACTTGTGAGTAAGAAATCATACACTACAAATTTTGTGACCATAGTCAAATCTTATACTCTCTCCTTCCTTATGGACGTCGTATTAGATTTCCACCAAAACATCAACTAGGATTACCCCATTCCACCCCATTCATGGAGTGGATTCCATCTTACCTATCGAGTACCAAATTCCCTATTTAAAACTTATCATTGAACTTTTACTAGATACCATGCCTCTAGAACAATACCTTATCTCCTTCCCGAATGGGTGTGGCTCAATGGAGTCGATTGATATGAAGTCACTTGTTGTAAATGGAGGTCATGAGATCATATCCCACCTAGGTTTACCCATGTACCATGTATTGCGGGAGGGTGCGGGGCACTTAGGGGTATATTGGTAGTGGGAATGGATCCCTAGACCCCATATCACATGAGTACCAGCCCAGCTCTATTTGTTGATTTCCCTAGTTACAAAAAGAAAAACTTGATCTCCCTAGAGCAAGTGAATCAAAACCATCTTGTTTCTTTGCAAAACATCGAGGTTACTAAAGAACATTTGAAATCCTATGACGACAATGACATCCACCCATGCTCATTCTATGAAGGTGATCTCATCCTTGTTTACAACCAATCCCATGATAAATGTCGTTGAGGACATTTTGAGTGTTTGTGGTACGTCCCTTATCTCATAAATCATTGTCTTGGAAAGGGGTCATACATCCTAGCTGAATTGGATGGAAACATATTAAAGAACCCTTGTAATAGGTTATATCTCAAGAAATACTATCCTTGAGACTGAACCTCCCTTATTTCTTGTATTATAGTTGTTTTATATATTCCATTTTGTAGGACGAGTCTTATGGTTTCTTTTATTATACTCCTCAAATGGATTGTCATCATCCCTATTACATTGATTTTGTCAATAGTGCAAGTCAATAATCCTTGAATCTATCAGTTACAAAACTATGCAAGTTGATACTCCCTTAATCTTTCCTTTGTAATTACTTGGCTCATATACCCCTTGTCACACCCACTATAAATTTCAGTGGAGTGTGTATCAGTGCAACTGCCAATAATCACGTGGAAAACAATGCCATGATTGGCCTCACAGCTAATGCTCTCCTTAAGCACATTAATCACCTTCATGTTTATCTTGATTCTCAATTACTTGTCACATAGTTTAATAGTCATTATCGTGTACACTATCCTTTATTGTTTAGAAAGTATCTATGAGATAAAAAATGGTTAGACAATTTGAATTCATTGCATTCAATCATATACCCAAGAATCTCAATAGTTTGTAGATCCTGCTACAAATTAGATTCTATATTGATATATTAGTCATCGATAACAAGGAAATACACCATGCATGTGCATATCACATCATCATCATCATAAATCACATCCATCCATACATAAAAGCATATATTACATCAGATCATAACACAAGGCTCATGTATATAAAGAGGAATCCATGTGCATATGCAAATACATAAGCATAAGTCCAAAATTAGAAGTGTTTACATTCATAATCCCACTGCACAATAAAAAAAATGTGGTACATAAGTAAGAAATCCCATGCCCATAGCATGGGGATAGTGCTACATAACTACCTACTCATCCTTCTCCTCCTCATCAATTGAGTCATTGAAGTCACCCTCCTCCTTTTCGTCCTCCTCCTCAAACATTTGTGGAAATCCCCCCTCATCATGTCCTAGATATTGTGGGAAACCAAGTCTATATATTGCATGGTGAAACACCTATCAGGTGGTTCTTGGTAGCATACAATGATCAACTTACCACACAAATATTTCCACCCATTTTCAATGATGTTGTATAGAAACTAGTAAATATCACATCAAAGCCCCTCTAGGATGACCTCGGATCCACATCATTGTCATTGCGAGGGGGGGGGGGGATATTTAACTCCTCAACCTTGCCTCATCATCACTAAATATCTATGGGAGCAGTGGTCCCATATCTTTACACACATGCAATGAGTAATTAGTACAATGCATCACATAAATCAATATAGATACCATATATCCTAGTATGCAAACATGGTTGGAATAATCCCAATGCATCATCATACACACCATCCAGTTCCCATCCCTATATTGGTGGGAATGGTAACTTCAGGTCTCCCTAGAATTCCTTCCCAGCATATGGATAGTCCTCTAGCACTACTAGGAGTTGACACCACTATGGGGAAATTCCCTAGACAAAGACGTTTCCCACAACATTTCCTTTGCTTTGTATCATCATCTCTCTCCATCCTTGTATCTAGGTCTCCATCATACCACTTTCCTGGATAGCAATATGGGGTCTCACGGTTAACACACACTCAAATAGGAAGAAACAGATGAAGGTCCCAAACCAAAAATCACATCCCCATTGTATACAATGGTTAAGCTTCCATCACACCATTTTCAAGAATATATGGTCCCACCCAAAGTAGGTCCCACCTAACACCTGTTCAACAATAATTGAATGACTACCCAAAATTATGTGGGTCTCGTTCAACCCCATTACTCATACATAACTCGTTGTTTCTACTCATGTCTCTAGGTTTACTATGTCTTTCAAAAGGATGGAGGAACCATGTAACCATGCAATTCCCGACAAGTATGCCCTCCCTATATACATCCCATGGTTTCACGGGTTGATTATCACATATAACCCCCATGTTTGGCATCCCAGTCATAAAGTATATGTCTGGAAGGGTAAGCTCAATCTACTCACCCTGTACAATGAAGTCTTAGACATCAAGGTCCTTGTACTCAATAAGATTGGTCAATAATTGTCTCATTTACCTCATTAATGAGTTCTCGAAGAACTTGAGCAACCCATACTTGGTGAGACTGCCCCTCATTGGGGCATCATATTTGATGGCTTCCTTAATCTTGGAGACATCTATCTCCCTCTATTTAACCCTCATCCTACAAAAAATATTTGTGTTAGCATAATAAAAAACTATAAATTTGGTCACTCTCTTATCCATAAAAAGAGTGACCCTATTTCAAACTTGGTTGACTAAAAAGTGTGATTGAGTGTCTCCCGTTTTCCATGCATGTGTGAGTTGAATTCACACCCGTTTCCT
This sequence comes from Pseudotsuga menziesii, assembly GCA_001517045.1. NCBI lineage: Eukaryota > Viridiplantae > Streptophyta > Pinopsida > Pinales > Pinaceae > Pseudotsuga > Pseudotsuga menziesii. The sequence continues at coordinate 370,548 of LPNX010791901.1, forward strand.
AGTCATGCATGAGCTAGTCATACTTTTCTAGTATTTTCCCACGAGTAAAGTTGCAAGAAAGTCCCGAGAGGCATGCTCATTGGTTGAAACCCTTTAGGGTAACCCATAACACCCTAGAGGACAAATTTTGAACAATAAATATATGAACATGAAAAATATAGAGAGACCACTAACTTGCAAGTCATAGAATCCAAATCTTATGTACAAAATCGAAGAAATCATATCTTAAAGATATGGGCCCCATAAGCTACTCCAATGGTCAACACTGAAATGAAACCTAGGGTTGTGGGGCTCATCCCTTTTATAAATATTTAGGCATGTATTTCTTACAACTCGTACTCACTCATACAACATCTATTTGACACACCATTTGTATCATTAGAATCCTTGTTCCCTTCCCTTCTTGTCTACATGATTAGTTTCATGTGATTAAGAACTTTTTTGGGAAGCCCCTATTTCCCTCAATTTTCATGCATGCATGTAGTTTATTCCTCTCTACTACATTATATTTTTTTGTATATTTTTATTTCCCAATGCACTATTATGCTTTGCCATTTTTTGCATGTGTCCAGGCCCAATTTTCCATGTGCATTTCTTATCTCGGCATTTAAGTATGTCTCACATGTATATTTTTTCAAATTGGCATATGGGTGATTTCCCTCTATAAAACATCATATGCATTAACCTTTTTCAATTCCATTTTCTTGAGTAGGACCCCCCCAACCCATCCACCCTTGCATTATCCTGGCTTTCATGATAATAGATCCTCGCTTACATGGGGGTCATTTAGTAATATCCTTTTTGGTTGTTGGGTTCCCATGCCATTTCAATCCCCCTATGGTTAAACGTTTGTCTACTTTTTGGTCTTAAATTTAACTACATATTTCCATTCATTATTACTCATTTTCCTACCCCCAAACTCCCACACTCACGACATTTTAATTATTCATGTTACATTTTTCACTATCCCATCACTTCATTTGTATTGTAAAAGTTACATTATTTTTCCACTATTCATCTTCCATCAAGGAGATTACCATCTGTGTCCTACCCTTGGTGACTTCCATCTACTATTATTCAATCTGTTGATTCACTTGGTTTAACATTGGATACGTATCTCCTTGCATTACCCATTTTTCTCTCATGTAACCGCGTACTTGGAAAACCATTTAAAGTTCAAAAATCATTAGAATCACTGTAGATTATATATGATTTATTATGGAAACATCATTGGTCACCTTTATTTAGATAATTATGTGATGTGTCACCCATGGAATCTTATTGATATTAGCCTCCCCCAAATCCATCCTTAGTGCCTCCATTTTCCCCTTGTGAGTATCCCCATTGCATTTATGTCCCTCAGTTATCCTTAATTATGGCTCTTCGTTGATATTATCACAAGTTTCACACATACTGCTAGGTCAACCATTCCTTCATGTGTCTTCATTTTCCCTCCATGAGTATCCCTATTTTGTTTATGTCCCTTAGTTATCCCCCATTGTGGCCCTCCCTTGATGTCATCACAAGTTTCACAGATGCTGCCAAGTCAACCATGCCTTCATTATTTGAATAAAGGAGGATTGAGTCCCGCACTTTGTCACAACCCTATCCCATTTTGGTGTCTCATTTCCATTTCTCTTCATTATCTATTGATATCCCTTGTGCTGATATCAAGGAAACCTCATTTCCTTGTTATAGTGTCTACCACTGTCAACATCAACACCCTTATTCTAGAGGATAATCTGAGAGACATTTTGTACATTGGCCCCATGCCATAATTGATGGGTTCCCTTTGAATAAATAAGGGGACAACTCAATCCCCCTTGGATCTTGGTCCTCATGTGCTCGACTCTATCCCATTACTACATTGTTGAGAATTTAACAATATGGTGGTTCCTCTATCCATCTCACAAGTTTTGGAATCCCATCAATCAAATCCTTCTTATGGCGTTCAAGCTACATTAGTGATAGTGATTAAGTTTTAGTTATAGTTCCCTGGATCTATTGGACTTAGTATTTCAGTATTTTTAGTCACCTGTAAGGAGTTACGTTACTCCTTTATTCCTTTTACATCTTTCCCCCCTATAGTTTCAATAGGGCTTCAATTGTTTCGGTATGTCATCCTTATACGGATGTTGTTGTTCCTACTCATGTACTTCAGATAAACAATAGTTGGAGCATGATAGTGTTCTTGGATCGGGTCCCTCTTTGACCTTTACGATGTATTGTACCCAATAATTATTTATGTATTGATCATACCCCTCTTGGTTTGGATTCTAGATTGTCATACAAGCATGGGGATTCCAACCTTGTTTTGAGATTATGTACACCTCACCTCTTTGAGTCCTTTGTCTATAAGTATTGGCCTTTGTCGTCCCTTGGGAGAGGGAATTCTTTTCCACATAGTTTCTTTCTCTTTTCATTCGTGCCCTTTCATTCCCTATTAAAAATATGGAACACTTATGATGTATTTTTTCCATACAATGAACTTGACTTCACACATTAGGGGGCAATTTTTTAATAAACAAATTTTTCTCACTCACTTTGTTATTAGCTCCATCACCATTATACATCATAATTAGCAATATTAACATGTTTTTCCATCCATCTCATCCATATGATATGAGGAAATGACAAAATGGGCAAAAACAAAAAGTCACACTAAAAAATAGACCATAACTAAAGGGTCACACTTTTTCCATCGAAAGGGGCGGCCTCAGTCACACATTTTGCCCCAAAAATAGTGACTTGGTCCGAAAAAGTGTAATTTCACCTATCATTTTTCATTTCCCCAAGGGAAGTAGTGTTTAAAAGTGGACACATATATTGATATATTTGAAACTATGGTATTGGATTAGTACCAAGACATGGGCAAACCGTGATCTAATGCATCATGACATCATAACTTTAAGGTTTTTTTTTCATAACGAAATATATTGATGTCTTACTTAAATATATATTAATAGTGTATTAATATTAATAAACATTTAAAAAAAATATTTCTAATTTTAATTTTTAATAAATTATTACCAAATAAATTTTACAAATATAAAATCTACAAAATATGAAAAATAAAAAATACTCTTGTGCACAAGTGCTTTGTATGTTATAAAGGAATTTCAATATTATTTTAACATAAAATTAATAGTATTTGTATTAAAGGGGTTATGGAAATTCCAAATAGCTAATATAGAGAGAGAGGGGTCCAAAATTTAAACAACTATTTTTAAAGAGTTGATCTTTCATAGGGATTTTAAAGCAACCCAAACAAACATATATAATTACACTTTGTTTTGGGCGAGCTTTGCATAGGTTTTGAGAGTCGATTTGAACCAGTGCATGGTGGCTAGGGTTTCATCCCTAGCCTTTCCCCTTTCATAGTGAGACTTTGGGTATTGGATGTCTGAACAAAACGAAGGTAGTTCTCTTCCCGTTGTGGTGTAGATTCCCTTGCAGGGTGACCCATTGAACACTGTGGCAGAGATAGTGATTTTGTTGAGGGTCGACATACCTACTAGTGTTGTGTGCTGGCATTTGAATTGATACTCACTGTGTCACACTCTGCTTCCTGGTGGAGTAGAGGAATTTTTTTGGGTGGTGGTTCCTATCATTTCTACAACAGAGGCAGATCTGTCAATGGTGGTCGGAGGCCCTTCTTTGTGTAGGTGGAAGTGAGAGGCATGGCTGGTGAGGAATCAATTGCCAACCCATAGTCGGTGCCCCCCTCGGGCGTAAATGATCAATTGTTTAATGGATGGTGGAGGCTCTCTTGGATAAACGACGACCTTATCCATGACAGTTTTCGAGCGACGACTCTCATTGGGAACTGTAGTTCATGAAGGGACATGTTATTGGTTCTTCTCAGATAGAAAGTTCTTGTGGCATATTTCCTGCTTTTCTACTCATTTTAGCAAGTTTTTTTGAGTTTTTATTTGAGCATAATGCAAATCTATTAATGCATTGAAAAGGGGCAATAAAGGGGCTTTGACCCATTTTAGCTTTTCAAGCTGTTCTTTTTTGTGCTTAGGCGCTTGTATGATCAACAAGTCTATTGTACAACATGTTATGTTTTTAATAATCGAATGCAATATTTTTTTCGTGAAAAAAAAACAATCAAAGGAGTTGCAACTGAAACAAACTAGTCACCGTTGTGGGCTCCATTAAAAAACATCTTCTTGATGATCACTGGGTAAATGCACTTGTGCTAATGAGTATGAATACCAATGAAATAAGTAACCGAAAATCACTCAACTATGTTGCTACAAATCTTCATGTTGAAAATAAAATGATACTTCCAAATTTAGCAAATTCAAAGAAAACTTGAGTTTCCAAAAGAGGTACCCCAATACTCCTTATAGCCGTGATGTTACCAAATCTAAGTTTTACAATTCTAGAGTGAAGCCCTCAAATATTTTGCATCCTTTCTTCGCAAAAAACATTGGACCACTAGTTTGATCCCCATTCGAAAATGTTTAAACATGCTAATCATATTTTAATTTTAATTCCCTAAAATATTATGTGGAATCCTCAACGCCAACATAGTAGAATTGTGACACCAGACTATTGTTGCCATTATCAATGTCTTAAGCCGTCAACATTGTATGTTGTCAAGAGGGTATTACGACTTCCTAATATTTCGTAATGACTCAATTTTGATATAATACGTGCATAACAGAGTTTCACCACTTCCTAATTTTTTGTGATGTTTTAACTTTGATAGAGAAAGGTATCATTTTTAGCTTACCTATTTCGTGATGTTTTAACTTTGATACTGCAAGGTATCATTATTAGCTTACCTAGTAGGTCACAATTAGAGATAAGAGTAAGTATATATATATTTATTTTATTCCATAATACACTTAGTTTAACTTATTATTATGGTTATTATTAATTATTATTTAGTTATGAATGTAATTTATAAGGAAATGTCTCTCGGAACATTAATCAAGTGTATGATAAAATTTCTTTACATTCATTTCGTTCTTAAGTCTTGAACCATTAACTTGTTTTTTTTATATATTTAAAAAACAAATTTATAACAAACTTTTTTACATAATTTAATATACATAAAAAATATATACATTTTATTTTATATACACATAACTTCATTAATTTATATATTTATATAATTAAAATTTATTTATTTCCCCAAAACATATTTGGATGCATAAGTCGTAATCCATTCTATACTTCCAAACCATTTGAACCATTTGCAATTATCTAATGGATTGTTAATCATTGCATTTTTATGATACAAGTGCTTCATTTATTTTCTAATGGTTTAGCTTACATATCCACATATATCTGTCTGTAATGGTTTAGCTTACATATCCACATATATCTGTCAACATAAGGCATATATATCTAAAATACTTGCAATTAGTCATAGTCTATTTAATATATCTAAAATACTTGCAATTAGGCATAGTCTATTTAATATATCTAAAATACTTGCAATTATCTCATAGCTCATTATATTCTGATCACCACTTCCTACATCGTGGTAGGGAGATAGCTATTATAATTTATTTCACATTATTATGTTGTAATATAATGATTAATATTTTATCTTAATTTTTGTGTTGAAAAAACTTATTTATAATATAGTAAATCGGGTAAACAGGGTACTCCTAAAAGACCGAATACCTAGAGCAACCACTTCACACAAATAGATCACAGATCAACACACCGATGTTTGTCATGTGGTTAAAAACCTCATGTGGGAAACAAGTCCATGGCCCCAACCAAATAGCTACTTGGAGAAATTTATTATGCAAAAGAAAGAAATTTACAAATGAGCTTCTCATAATCGATCAACTAGCCAAGGACCCTTCATGCTATTTAAATAGAGATCATGGACCAATCGGGTGCGAAGCCACGGATCAATGGTAGGTTTGATCTAAGAGAAGTTGAACCGTCGGATCACTTTATGTATAGAACATATCGTGACCATCGGATTATAATATTTACAAATGCATACTAATGCATACTAAAGAAACACACTTTACCTAACGAATATATTACACAAGTTGATCTTAACTAACTCCTAAGTGTCTAAATATCCTAACATCCCCCCTTAAGAACAACTTGGGATGGGATTGAAGGATTTACAAAGGTGACACTATTAGGAGAAGGAAGGAGGCATTAGAGCCTATCCCCCCTTAATTACACATTCCCAAACTCCTAACATAGATTGAAGTTTAGAAAAATTTGCTTCTATAAGAGACTTGGTGAAGATGTCTGCAACTTGATCATCCTGTAGGGAAATAGAGCATTTCAAGAACACGATCATGTCTAAGATTTCTGATGAAGTGAATGTGTAGCTCAATGTGTTTTCTGTGTTGATGTAGAATTGGATCTTTGGAATGCTTGATGGCACTTTTATTGTCACACCAAAGTGGAGTAGGCTGTTGTTGCTCGAATCCAAACACTGAAAGGATTTGTCAAAGCCATAAAGATTCCTGACCGGCATTAACTGCAGCTCGATATTATTCTTCTACTTCAAATGAATGGATCATTGATTTTGGAGAATCTTATCATATGGCTAAGTATCAATCCATCTTTTCTAGTATGCATAAATGTAACACCAAACAAATTTGTTGGTGATGATAGTTTTCTAAGTGTTGTAGGATCTAGAACAGTTCCAGTAGAAATGGTGATTTTAGTGATGTACTATGTGTTCCATGAATTTCCTACAATTTGTTTTCAGTCTATCAAATCACTCATTCTAGTGAAGGTAAAACTGTAACTTTTACACCTCACCGAGTTGTAATCAAGGATTTTAAAGATCCTCAACATGTCCTAGCTACTGAAATTGTTGATGATATTACCAGGTTGTACAAATTTAATAACTTTGGGTCATCACCTTTTCCTTCAGTTTTTGTTTCTCATAGTGATAACTTGAGCAAACTTTGGCATGAGTGATTTGGTCACTTAAACTATTGCTCATTGCAACAACTATGTAAAGAAAATATGGTGACTAGTCTTCTGATGGTATCTTGCAAGGATGGTGTTTGTTTTGGTTTTGTACTTAGAAAACATCATCGGGACAGTTTTGACAAACGTGCCTCTCGGCATGCCTCGGTTCCCTTGGAGCTTATGCAAAGTGACTTGTGTGGTCCTCTTCCATTTGCTTGCTTTTCTGGTTTCAAATATTTCTTAACTTTCATTGATGACTACTCCAGATGCACTTGGGTTTACTTCCTAAAACTTAAGAGCGAAGTATTTAACATGTTCTTATCCTACAAGGCCCTTACTAAAAAACAATCTGGTCATCAAATTATTAAGTTAGTATCTGACAATGGTGTAGTTGAACGGAAGAACCACACTTTAAAAGAAATGGCTAATTGTATGATCCAATGTAACGGACTAGGTCTTCAATATTGGGTTGAGGCCATAAATTGTGCAAATTACATAGTTAATCGCACAACAACTAAAGTTTTACAAGGTATAACATCAGAAGAAGCATGGAGTAAAATTAAACCAAATGTAAGTCACTTCCATGTGTTTGGTTGTGAAGTATGGGCTCACATTTTGGATGAAAAACGGAAAGCATTGTAGCCTAAAAGTGAAAAGTGCATATTTGTTAGATATTCAAAAGATGTAAAAGGTTATAGACTTCTTCAACCACAATCTCATGATATAATCATTTGATGAAAATCTCTTTGCCTGCGAGCCTAACTTGGCGAGTGTGCCATCTTTGGCCTACAAGACTGATTCAGTGATTGTGCCTTCTTTTTCTTCCAACTTCCTTGACAGGTTTTCCAACTCCAGTTTCTGATGATGACAGTGAGGATGAAAATCCACCTCTTCCTGCTCACGTTCCTCTAGTTTCACCAGCACCAATGCTTCCTCGATGGGTCCGTTCAACATGTGAAGTAGCTAGTGATCTTGCTGGTGATCCTAGATATCAACGTCGAACACGTTCTCATTTTCAGCAATCCTATTCTCTTTTGTCACAAGTTTTCGAGGATCATGATCTACAAACTTTTGCAGAAGCTTCAGGAAATCCAGATTGGGATGCAGCTATGGATGAAGAATAGCGTTCCTTAATGGTGAACGATACTTGGGATCTTGTTCCTCTTCCAAAAAAAATAAAACTTGTCAAATGTAAATGGGTCTACAGATCTAAGTATGCCTCAGATGGAAGTGTTTAAAGACTTAAAGGCAAGGTTAGTTTCCAAAGTTTTTTCCCAAGTTGAAGGGATTGACTACAACGAAACCTTTTCTCCTGTCGCAAAAATGAACTCCATCTTCCTTGTTTTTTCCCTTGCAGCCTTACATAACTAAGAATTTCATCAAATGGATGTCAATTATTCCTTCTTACATGGTGATTTATAGGAGTAAATTTACATGGACAACCTCCTAGATATGTTCAGAATAACTCTAGCCTTGTCTGTCGCCTTAAGAAATCCTTATATGGCCTTAAGCAAGCTCCTAGAGCTTGGTATGCCAAAATGGATATCTTTCTGCTTAACACTAGTTTTTCTAGATGCCATTCTGACCCCAATGTCTATACCAAGAAAGTAGGAAACCATCTCATCATACTTGTTCTTTATGTTGATGATCTTATCCTTACTGGTAGTGACCCTAAAATTTTAACCCATGTGAAGTCTAGTCTTAAGAAAAATTTTGAAATGTCAGACTTAGGAAATTTGCATTATTTTCTTGGTCTCACTATCTTGCAAACTTGCTCGAGGGAATTGAACCTGAGACCTCTGCTCTAATACCATGGTCAGGTACACAGGTTACTCCCAAAATAATGAACACCTTGAGCAACCACTTCACACAAATAGATCACAGATCAACACACCGATGTTTGTCATGTGGTAAAAACCCTCGAGAAGGTAACAGTCCACGGGCCTGGCCAAATAGCTACTTGGAGCAATTTATTATGCAAAAGAAAGAAAGTTACAAATGAGCTTATCATAATTGGTCAACTAGCCAAGGACCCTCCATGCTATTTAAATAGAGATCATGGACCAATCGGGTGTTAAGCCACAGATCAATGGTAGGTATGATTTACGAGAAGTTGAATCATCGGATCACTTTATGTCTAAAACATATCGTGACCGTCAGATTAGAATATTTACAAATGCATACTAATTCATACTAAAGAAACACACTTTACCTAATGGATATATTAGACAAGTTAATCTTAACTAACTCCTAAGTGTCTAAATATCCTAACAAGTAGGGGATGTGTAACTTTTTCCATTTTTATTATGGAATTGATTTTGTTTTTTAAATAAAATATCATAAAAATAGCATGTTGATTTTTTAAAACATTTACAACAACATGTATATAAAACTTTACAAATTACATCAATTTAAATACTTTATTGACATTTATATTAAAAAAATAAGTTTGTACTTTTAGAAGTTTGATCTCCCTCAATAATTAATCAATCCCCTTTTAAAATAGATATACTTTAGTTTATAAATATATAACATATAACAAGTAAATGCTATATTCTTTTATATAAATGAATTAGATATAAATATATGTTATTAGAAATTTTTTAAATCGTATTAAATACTATAAAGGTAACTAAATATATATTTCACATAGACTCAAACCACTACTAAAATTCAATATAAACAATAGTTAATATTCAAAAGTTTAAAATAAACCAATTTTACCATAGAAACAAAATATCATTTAAATATATCACCTTTCATAAAATAACATTTTGAATTATGAACATATAATTTTTTTCTTTTAGGTAGATTTTAATCATAATTAAATATAATTAAATTTTGTAAAAATACTATTAAAAAATCTATTTTTCTTTTATGCAACCCTAATGCATGTATTTGTTGTGGTTTTCATTCAATTGCTATGCCACTATAGGGTTTTTGCGAGAAGTTGGTTCATCTTTTCATTACAACTAGAACATTTTCCTTGTGTGCTTTCAAAAATATGTTTAAGCATGGTTTTTTAAATAACTTCACCACCTACCTAACCTCCATGTAACCTAAGCAACATATGATAAAAGAATCCATGTTATCCTTTACACTACGAACTAGTGCATGTTTCTCTATGTATAATTTTAGTGCATGTTTTTCTATGTATAATTTTTTTTTGAATATAATTTATTTGACCCAACCATGATGATATTTTTCCCTCTAAGTGTGTTCTAAGACAACCAAAATGAATTGTTATTTTAGTTATTCTACAATTATGGTTGGAAAAGAGGTCCAAACTCAAATTGAACTCAAATTGTTATGTACTTTTTAATTTGAATATGGAATCACATATAAGATAACAAAAAATATCAATGATTTATTTATCAAATACCCAAAGGGCAGAGAAACACCTTATAATTGATATTTTATGGAAAGAATCCACTTCTCTTCACTTGCCTCTTAATATTGGGAAACCTCTTAATGGGTTAAGCTCTAAATACAATATTATTCTACACATCTCACAAGCATGACTCCATGTTTACTGTAGGAAGATAATCCTAATTATAAAAACCTCTTAACTACTTGTTGGACTCTTGGTCACTTTGGGCAGACCCAGGTTTATTGTAATGTACCAACAACACCCCTAGCTCACTGGCCCTTTCGGCGACAGACCGCAGTGCGACCTGAAGTCTCACCCGAAGTGATTCTAATGGGTTGGTAAAAGACTCAAGTGTCTTTGAACAGGTTCTGTTGCATCCTGTGCGTGTCTCACGGCTCTTCTTATCCAGTGAGATCTCTCTTTACGACGTGCAGCTTCCTCTTCCTCGCGCTGACTCTAGCCTTATCGCGTCGCCGCGTCCGGGGCAACACGTAACTCTCTCCTACCCTAGATCCTTAACCGCAGCGCACCATAGCTCCTCTGGTGGTGCGATATCGCTTCCCTGCGATATCCTACCACTGCGGCTCAGCGTACTTAGAGTTACGTGTGTCCAACTTACGGGACTTCAACATACAAGGCTATTTAACACTGCGAATCTTAATTATCTTGAATGAAACTTAGACAAACTATGATACATAATACTTAAAGACTCCAACTTGTATTTATCCTTCTATACTGATGCGAACTGAATAACACACACATACATCTAACTGTAAGCAAAATCCATGTAAATAAATAACAGATACACAAATAAGCGCAATCACATGAATGAATCACATAACACTGAGGTTTTACGTGGTTCACTTCCAGGATGGAAGCTACGTCCACAGAACTGTGTTTCTCTATTATAACTCAGGGGAAGTAAACATAGTTCTGCTGGACCGCATATCCAGCTCGAGATCTTCTGGGTAACTCCGCACATAGCCTGGAGCCCTTCTCTCTTAGATCTCTTTTCTATCTCTCTATATTGCTTCTCTACAATATCTTCTTCCCTCTCTGTCAATCCCTGTGGATTGTTACATATAGGCTCAATGAGCCAGCTACTAGTTCAGTAAGATAACTATAGCTAATAACAGAACCAGAGCTCAGCTTCTAAAATACAACTATATAACTAACCAACCTCCTATTGTCTAACCTTTTACAATACAAAATATATCCCTTTATAGGCGGCCCGAAGGTCTCACCATTACAACACTGTGGGCCTGTCCCAACAGTAACCCAAAAACCCTAACTAGTGACAGTCGGCATATCTGTACTTGGAGTAGCCGCTTTCCATCACACCACTGTTCTCTGCAGTCTTCCATGCTTCCCGACGCTGACCATGGGTACCGGCGCCGCTTCCCTTCTTCTGTCCTCCGTCTTCAATACCTCGGCCTTGTTGCTCCTTTTCCTTTATGAGGGTAGCTAGGCCCTCCTATCTTCGCCATTTCCTTCACTGCAGTGGGTGAGTTCTCTCTTCTCGGCCACTGAGGTACTATCGTCTTATTTGACTTATCTGTCCCAACAGTCACGGTTTTCGACTCTGCTCTGCAGCTAGAAACATGCTACGGTGTCGTAACTTTACCTTATCTCTTTATCTTCACCAAAATTGTCTATCCACCAAAATGGTAGCTTCTCCTGTAGTTGCGGGACCCTACTCCAACAGTCCCCTAACACTTACTTGTGGCTCGTCCCCAAGCCACTACCAGCGGGCTTCTCCTGTTGTAGCTTCTCCTTGGCTTCCTAAGAAGTCCATTGAAAATTGTCCCAAAGTCCTGCGACTTCGTTCTGCATAGCCTCGACACACTCCTGTGCCATGTTGAGCATAGCTTGGCTAATACTGGAGTCCTCTGTGTTCTTAGTTCATAAATCTCTCATATTTTTTCGTAGGTGAGCGGCACTCTTAAGGACACTAAGCTTCCAAGAATCCTTCCCCAGATATCCTCTTTTCTCTATCTGGGTTAGAACTCATGCTATGAGGAAGATATAAATCTGTATCTTCCAGCCTTCTCGCAACATTTCATTCAGTCTGGATCCTTTCATACAAAAGCGACACAAACCATGAATTCCATTCCGAGAACAAGCCTTTGTCTGCACGCTGGAGCTCTACTGGTTTGATTTGCTTTTCTGTTTCACTTTTCTTCTCAGCAAATCGCTCCAGGTAGTCATGATGCCTATGATCTGTAGATTGTCATTTATTTTCCTCGACAATCTCTTTTTCTTCTCTTATCTAATCAGTTAGGTCATCTTCCTTCTCCCGTTGCCTTGTTTTTCTCATTTTTACTTTCTTCCTGGCGGGAGATTTCTTCTCATCATTCTTCTGCTCTGCTTTCTTATCTTCAGTGATTGGCTCATCTATCTTCTTCTCTGTAGCAGAGAATTTGATGAAATATTCTACATCCTGCACTTGACTCCTCATTCTTGGCAGCTGTCTGACCTGTGATGTATCTAATTTCACAAACTTGGGCGGCATCGCCATAGCAGACGCAAGGCCTCCATGCTCGAAGCATTTCACAATGGATTATATAGGTTCCTCCTCCGACAAAACCCTATCGGTGGAATACACTGGATGGGAAATGGCTGCGAATTATGGAAATCATAGCACTCTGTAACGGAATTAGTTCTACACAGGGAAACTCAACAACTTACTCTATAGCTCTCGGGTCTTTGCAAATGTAACCCATCTGGATGAATAATTTCTACTTTTATGCCCCAGGCAATAATCCCAGATGCAACGGTCATCTAGGCTGGACCTGTCAGCCGTATTAATTGCATGGATACGATCACATCCGTCAGCTCGATCCTCATTAATTGTTGAAATCCGATCCAATTTCCCTTGAAATTTGTGTGCAAGGTGCTGGTCTTACCGAAGATTTGCCAAATATGGATAATTGATTATGCTGTTGTTGGATCTACGGTAACGTATACCGGTCATTTCTTCAATAACTTCCTGTCAGAAGGTGACTTGACTAGCCCTCTGTCATGTTGTCCAAACTGGTTACGTGGCACGGAGAAACATCGCGCTGATGCGATGCCTCACTGCATCACCTGCTCAAACTCAAGCGCTTTTTTTTCTTTCAAAAGCCGCTTAAGACTTGCGCAAAATGAACCGTCCTTATGCGATTCCTTATACTTAGAATACCTACCGGTGTAGACTAATTCCTGGTGCGATGCCTCCTTTCAACTACACTGGACATCTGCACCACTTAAGCTGTCTAAGCTAGGGTTGAGAGGTGGAGTGGCTATCACTATAGATCTTGAGCCTACTGCCATTAATCAATGTGGGAAGAACCTCCCCATTCAGTTTGCTAAGCTGAACGGCACCTCCCTCTGTAACTTGTTGTATCTGATATGGCCCCAACCAATGCGTCTTGAACTTCCCTGGAAACTTAATAAACTTACTATCATAGAGGAGCACAAAGTCTCCTGTCTGAAAAGTCTTGCTCTTAATGTGTCTGTCATGCCAAGATTTTTATCAAGCCTTCTGCACTTTCTAGTGAAATCCTGTGATGAATCTGTCTTCCTCTAGGGCAAGCAGCTACGCTAGCCTTTCATGCACTGTGTCTATATCATCCATCTCGGTAATTTGAGCAATTCTTAACCTGGGAAGAATATACTCCATAGGCATAACAGCCTCCTATCCATACACCAAGCTGAAAGGTGTGTGTCCTATAAGATTCTTGCATGTAGTCCTGTAATCCCATAATACAGCATTAACCCTTAGGTCCCAATCATTTCTTTGGCTGTTGCAGATCTTAGTAAGAGCATTTTCTAAAATCTTGTTGAAGGCCTCCACCATACCATTAGCTTGTGGGTGGTAGGGAGTTCTCTTATGGTGCTGTATCTGGAATTCTTCTATCAAGGAATCAATGGTGCGATTCAAGAAATGTGTGCCTTGGTCGCTCATCAAAATTACTAGGAATCCAAATCTACTGATGATGTTTTGAAAAAAAAACTGTGCGGCTGTAGTAGCATCACAATTTCTTACTGCTTTGGCCTCTACCCACCTGGTGAGGTACTCTGTTCCAGTGATGATATATCTCACACCAGTTTGTTTTCCTGGTGGGTTGATAGGACCCACAAAGTCTATATCCCACTTGTCAAATGCGCAGAGCGTAATCTACAGTCGCAGCAACATTTCATCTCGTCGCGACATTTTTCCTATTCTCTGGCAAATATCGCAGCATCTGCAAAAGTCCTTAGTGTCTTTGTGTATCATAGGCCACCATAATATTGTGGCTAGGATTTTCTGTGTAGTCATATTTTCTTACGAAATGACCTCCTGCGGTACCTGAATGTGCCTCTCTAATAATAGCCTCTTTTTCATGCGGCATCACACATCTGCGCAGGACTTCATCTGGACCTAACTTGTATAGTTGTCCTGCGATCAGGGTGAAATCTGTTGCTTTAACAACCAACTGCTTCTTTTGATGCTTAGTAAACTCAACAGGTGCCAATCCTGTAGTGAGAAACTAAATGATATCAGCATAGTACTTGTCTGCGATCTGGATAGAAAACAACTGCGCATCTGGCAAATTGTCCTCTAGGTTACTTGGCTCTTCTCCTGAGTCTATCCGTGACAGGTGATCAGGTCTGGCATTCAATTTTCCTGGTTTCACAATGATTTCAAAGTCATACTCTTGAAATAAGAGTAACCATCTACAGATTATTCCCCCTAACACTGGCTTATTGACCAGATACTTCAATGCGGAATGGTCAGTAAACATTTTGAATGAGGCACCCAACAGGCAGTGCCTGAAATTCTGTAGAGCGTACACCATAGCTAAGCCTTCTCTTTCTGTCATGGTGTAGTTTTTTTCTGCCGTCGATAGCTTTCTGCTGGAGTATGTGATAGGATGATCGATACCTCCCTCTCCTGGTTGCGTTAACACAATCCCTAGTGCGATGCTAGATACATCCACATGTACAAGGAATGGCTTAGTCCAGTCTGGAAATACTAAGATGGGTGCTATAACCATATTCGCTTTAAGTGTGTCTAGGCTTTGCTGAAATTCCTCATTCCATAGGAATTTTACATCTTTCTTTAACAGTTTTTCCATCGGTGCTGTAATCTTTACGTAGCCCTTGATGAATTTTCTGTAGTACCCAGTATGACCAAGTACTGTCCTCAGTTGTTTGACTGAGTTGGGTGCTGGGAGATTTACAATGATGGCAATCTTTGCGGGATCTACCATCAAGCCTTTCCTGCAAATAATGTTACCCAACAAAATACCGAATGGCGCACAGGATATACATTTTTTCAAGTTTAGAGAAATCTGGTACTGCCTACATTTCTCTAACATCAGTCTTAAATCTCCTATGTGCTTGTCAATTAGTCCAAATAGAGTCCAATCATTGAAATAAACTTCTAGGAATTTATGGATGTATTCTTTAAATACAGTAACTACTACTCTAGAAAAGATAGCTGGTGCATTCTTAAGACCAAAGGGCATTACTGTATACTGGAATGAGCCCCATTCTGTTGCAAAGGTGGTCTTAGATCGATCTTCTGGATGAATTATGATCTGGTGATAGCCTGAAAAGTCATCAGTGAAGGATTAGACCTCCTGTCCTCCCACATTGTCTAGCACTTCATCAGTGAAGGGCGTCGAAAATTGATCATGAAGAGATGCATCGTTCAGTTTACGCAGATCGACACAGATCCTGATGTCTCCTTTTGTCTTCTTTTCTTGTACGACCATGGGACTAACCCATTCGCTTTCTTCCACTGGTTCAATGATCCCTGCTGCTAGCATCTTATCGATCTCATCCTTAACTTTTTCTTTATAGCGCGCATTTAATCTGTAAGGACGTTGCTTGACTGGTCTGGAATCCTCCTTCAATGGTATCCTCATTACTCCTAGGTCACCAACTATTCCCTTCATCTCTGTGAACTTGGTGGGAAATAGGTCTTGATAGTCATGTAGCAAGTCTGCAATCTATCCAACTGTTTTATCGTCCCAATAGTCTCCAATAGAGGCAAACTTTGGTTCTGTGTCTGTGCCAATATTGATCTTTTTAGTTTTGATGGGCTCTGTGATTGCTGGAATTTCTAGCTTTGGTCCATCAACATTGCGAGTCCCTTCTGACTCTGGAATGTTGAAGTTGCGAGGATCATCATCCTCTTCCTCTAGTTCTGCTGCGAATTTATAGCACTCGACTGCATCTTCTAACTGAATGGCCCACTCTGGTTGAGTATGTACTGATAGGGTACAATCCTCAAATATCTTAAGCTTTATTATATTTAGGGCCTGATCAACACTTGGATACTCAGATTCAAAAGCGAAGGTGAGTAGAAAGTTGTCTATTGTAAGTGGCCATGTAGTCATTCCCTTGCGTACCTCAGTCTTTGTGTACCAGTTCCTTGGAGCTGTGTCTAAAGTGTGAATGAATCGGTGAACCCATTCATCCTCGGGAATGTCCGACCAATTCTATTCACATGTCTGAATATGTGACCTGGGGTCACTTTCTCCTGTGTATCTCTACTGGACATACTCTTTGTTGGTAGAGAATCTGATCACGATCAATCTCTTAAGATCATCCCATGATGTGATATTCTCTTTATGTGCATACCACCATCTTGCAGGTGTGGCTCGTATTGCAAGGTCCATAGCTGTGATCCTCTGCTCATGAGGACCTGTTATTCGAACTGCGTGAGAAAGTCCTGGATATCTGTTAGACCATGAAACGATGGAATATTGCTGATCTCTACGCCAATCCATTGCAGTGACTTAGTCATGTATGCACATCTGCGTGCTAAGACTTCATAAAGTCTGTTCTGCCAGTTCTCTAGACCAACATCCGAATCTGATGCGCATGAGCTGTCACATCACCAACTAATGTTCCCTTCCACGGTTGGATCAATGTAGTCACTCTGGTTCGCAGTCATCTGATAGAGACTCTCCATGTTATGTGCCTCTTCCTCTGCTCGGATAGGTTCAATGTATCTAGGACCCTGAAGAGGATCCAGTGGTGCGATGACCCGGATCTGCGCATCCTCAAAGGTCATTTGTCTTCTCTTAAGGTCGATAATAGCCATGTTACCGATCGCCAAATCAATGCCTAGTAATGCTGGATATGGTCTACTATCGCCAATGATTTCTATAACTTCAAATTCTGCAGAGCTGCGAACTCTGTCGATGTCGACTGGAACCTGCGGTAATCGGCCCAATGGCAATACCTGTTGCTGATTAGCTAATCTTAGATGGATAGGTGATATGACTAACTTAGGCCTACCCATCTGCTCCCATGTCTGCTTAGTCAAAACATTTACCTCTGATCCTAGATCTAGGATCACCTCATCCATTTCAAATTCTCCAACCTGTGCTGTGAGTCGCATCTCTCTTCCTGTTCTTGTATGGCCCATAATGTTATGAACAACGCGCTATGCACTGCTCACGGAAGAAGATGGCTGACACTAATCTATGATGCGCTGAATTTCTCCGATAGCTTGCTCATTTCTCCCGAGTTTTAGACAACTCCGCAGGAAGGATTGTACACTTCCTGTCAACTCGTCCTTGTCACCTGTGCCCAATGTGGTAGCCTGCGATATCTGTTCAAGCCTAATGCCACAAGGTGCCTGCTGCGGTACGCCCCTAGACGACAGTACCTGTGATCCTGATTGCATAGGGTCATCAAAGAAAGTCTTAGCTTCCTGAAATGTCTGTTTATTCTTCTGTAGGTCAAGTGCTGTTGCTTTGTTAGGAGCTTTACGCACCCATTCCTGACCTGCGTTTTTTTCAGTATCCTGTGATGTCCCACTGGTGGAAGCACCGCTACGAGTCACAATGTTGACTCTTGGTTCTGGTTCTTCCTGCTCAGCAGCAATAAGCTGGATTTTCTGGTGTACTGTTGGCTTAGGTTCTCTAATATTAGCTATCAAGGTAGGACATTCTTCTATAGCATGATCGTAATATTTGCAATAGTTACATGTGGTGGTGGGGCTCTGGAAGTCCCTAGCACAGTGTCCTAGAACTCCACAGTTGTAACAAGTGACTGGTCCTCAACCATGGCCAAAGCCTTCTCCACGGCCAAAGCCTCCTCCACGTCCTCGTCCTCTGAATCCTCCTCCACGGCCAACTTGAGCCAGATCATGTTGTGGTCCTGCTACTAGACCCTGTGTCTCTGATTGGACTCTGTACACGTCATGTTTTCTATCTACCATGAGATCATAGGCTCTACAATTATGTTCATCATGGCCTATGGACTTGCAGAAGACATAGTATAAGTTCTTAGGGGTCTGCACGTACTTCTGAAGTAAAGGGCATTGCTGAGGTGGATGTCCTCTTGTTTTGCATATTTCACACCATGGCCCGTGGGTCTATGGTAAGGGGTTAGGAGCCCCACTTGCTAGATATTCTACAAATACTGGACATATTTCTTTAGTATGGCCTTGTGCTTTACACCTTACGCACCATATGTCTTGCGCAACCTCTTTCCATTTCTTAAGCTCATGCAACTGTAACGTGAGATTAGCCAACTGGTTTTGTAAAGTTGTCATGCCTGTACTAGTCTCAGCTAGAGGTGAAGCCTCTAGTTTCATCGCCATCTTCAATGCGTCGTCCTGTGTCTGGAGTTTCTGCTGCATCAATGGCACTCTGATGTGAGGGAGCAGCACTGCAATAAACCATTCCTTATGTTGCTCTAGCGCAAACTCAAAGCTGACTTGGTCTATGAGGGCTTTGAATTTCTGATCAAAGTCCCACACTGACTCTGAGGGTAACTGTTTAATGACCTTGAGCTCTGTGATACACTGCGATTCCGACTTAGGTTTCTTAAACTCTTTGATCATGGCGGTCCTGACCTGGATAAGTGTTTTGGGTGTGGTGGTATACTTCATATACCATGTTAAGGCTCGTTCTCTCAATGTGGTGACCAACTGTACAAGTTTAATGTTATCATCTTGAATTCCTTTAATGGTCCACACGGCTTCGCATAGAAACCAATGCTATTCTGGGTCCTCTGCCCCTGTACCCTTAAATATAGGTAGCTTCATATCATCCCCCATTCTATTTCTTCGTGGTGGATGCTGATTTACTGGGTTACTACCACTCAACAGTGTAGGTGGAGGTGATGTAGCGGTAGTATGTACTGTCTGTGAGCTACTGGATGGAGTTCCTACGGGATTGCTTTGAGTCTCGGTTTGTTTCTGTGGGGTGTAAGGGTGGTAAGGGATACCCCCTTCTGTTCTTTCTGTGGTACTATGACTCTGTTGTCTAGTATTATCTGCACTGTCTTCAAATATGGGAGATCTGAAATCTACTTTATATTTCTTTCCACTACGTGTACATCCAATGTCATCAAAATCGGTTTCAAAGTCTTGTGACATTACTATCTTTACTTATTCATCTAAAAATAGATCCATTGTTCCTTTTTCATGTAATATCATCTTAATGGACAAGTTTAAAGATCTTAGGTACTTACCGCGATATCCTTTGAAGAAGTACCGCTCTGCCTCGCTGAAGCTTTTTCTTTGATCAACGGCAAATTCTGTAACAAAGCCTTCTAGCACACTCGCAAGCCAGAAGTCTACTGTCCTCATAATGGGATTATCAAGGTTCTTCACAGTCTGGGTCAGCTCCGGTGTCCACACAATGTTTCTTTTCTTCTTGAATATGCTCGTATCAGTCAACTTTGATAACCAGTCACATAACTCGTCTGCATAGGTTACAAAAAATATCGCATGCAGATCTGTAACGATATGTTTTTGCAACCAGGCTTCTGTACTAAGCCTCGGGCTCTTGTTCTTTTTCTCAGCAAATGCTTTCTCATTCGACACAACCCACTGGTGGAGTTCTTCTCTAGTAGGATGCCAACAGAACATCAGTGCTTAGTTTGTTCAAAACCGGCAACGGAACCATTTGTTGGTCGCTCTGGGCAGACTCAGGTTTACTGTAATGTACCAACAACACCCCTAGCTCACTGGCCCTTTCGGCGACAGACCGGAGTGCGGCCTGAAGTCTCACTCGAAGTGATTCTAATGGGTTGGTCAAAGACTCAAGTGTCTTTGAACAGGTTCTGTTGCATCCTGTGCGTGTCTCGTGGCTCTTCTTAGCCTGTGAGATCTCTCTCTCTGCGACGCACAACTTCCTCTTCCTCGTGCTGACTCTAGCCTTATCGCTCGCCGCGTCTGGGGAAACACGTAACTCTCTCCTATGCTAGATCCTTAACCGCAGCACACCAAAGCTCCTCTGGTGGTGCAATATCGATTCCCTACGATATCCTACCGATGTGGCTTAGAGTACTTAGAGTTACGTGTGTCCAACTTACGAGACTTCAACATACAAGGCTATTTAATGCTGCGACTCTTAATTATCTTGAATGAAACTTAGACAAACTCTGATACAGAATACTTAAAGAATCCAACTTGTATTTATCCTTCTATACTGATGCGAACTGAATAACACACACATACATCTAACTGTAAGCAAAATCCATGTAAATAAATAACAGATACACAAATAAGTGCAATCACATGAATGAATCACATAACACTGAGGTTTTACGTGGTTCACTTCCAGGATGGAAGCTACATCCACAGAACTGTGTTTCTCTATTATAACTCAGGGGAAGTAAACACAGTTCTGCTGCACTGCATATGTAGCTCGAGATCTTCTGGGTAACTCCACACATAGACTGGAGCCCTTCTCTCTTAGATCTCTTTTCTATCTCTCTATATTGCTTCTCTACAATATCTTCTTCCCCCTCTGTCAATCCCTGCGAATTGTTACATACAGACTCAATGAGCCAGCTACTGGTTCAGTAAGATAACTACAACTAATAACAGAACCAGAGCTCGGCTTCTAAAATACAACTATATAACTAACCAACCTCCTCTTGTCTAACCTTTTACAATACAAAATATATCCCTTTATAGGTGGCCCGAAGCTCTCACCGTTACAACACTGTGGGCCTGTCCCAACAGTAACCCAAAAACCCTAACTAGTGACAGTCGACATATCTGTACTTGGAGTAGCCTCTTTTTGTCACACCACTGCTCTCTACAATCTTCCATGCTTCCTGATGTTGACCATGGGTACAGGTGCTGCTTCCCTTTTTCTGTCCTTCGTCTTCAATACCTCGGCCTCATTGCTCTGTTTCCTTTATGAGGGTAGCTGAGCCCTCCTGTCTTCGCCACTGCCTTCAATGCAGTCGGTGAGATCTCTCTTCTCAACTGCTCAGGTACTGTCGTCTTCTTTGACTTCTCTGTCCCAACAGTCACGGTTTTCGACTCTTCTCTGCAGCTAGAAACATGCTACATCGTCGTAGCTTTACCTTATCTCTTTATCTTTGCCAAAACTGTCTATCCGCCAAAATGGCAGCTTCTCCTATAGCTGCGGGACCCTGCTCCAACATGGACCTTCTTTAATGAGGCCCCATTAAATTATTCAATACTAAGTACCATAGTAGGCCTTATTTAATAATAACAAAAATAGTGGACATGGTGCACCTTATATTAAATGGAATTCACTATATAATTCACTACTTGTCACACTCGTTGGTCTCTAATTCTTCTTCTTTGATATGAGCCACAGAGAAAAATTCTCTCACTCATCCCTCTATGTATAAATACCTTCATGTTTCTTGTGGATGGATCTCTTCACCATTGCGTTATTTCATTCTTCGATCATGCCTCTTCATGATAACTCCATTCCTCATTCTAACACTGAGTCGTCAAGTCATCTACCTCCATTGTGATTCTTCTACACAACTAAAACCTGATGTCAAGTAGGAGTCACAGTTCCAATACCGGATACAGTCAACAAACAACCAGTCGTTGAGTTGTCGTCCAACACACCCAGGAGGACTCAAGCCTGTATCAGATTATTTTGGATAAAAAATCTGCACCCGCTCTCTACTATTAATCAACTTGCTAGTTGAATCAGTAGAATATTTATTGACCATCATATATAGCCTCCTTCAAATCAACGGTGGAATTCAAACATATTAAAGAAGATTTGATGAAAATTCTGTGCACATCAAAATTTTTCTAAACCGTGCAACTCTACCCAGTGGAATCACTGTGCGCCATCAATATGTTTTAATGATTGATCTCGACTATTGATCTCAATCTAATTTCCAATGACTAGTTCTGATTTCGCATCCCATTCACCCTTTTATCTTCCTCGTTCTTTTATTAGTGAAATTCTACTTAGCCGTTGATCTTTGACCACGCCTAATATCCACTGCATGATCTCCATTCATATGGAAAATTAGTTTGGCCTTATCTTGGTCATTCTTTCACCTAGAAAAATTGATTCCATCTATGGATCTATACACGCTATTTAAACTCTCTATTCCACACCATCGATCTGTTTAAGATACATATCTTAAAATATATGTTGCAACCTGACTCACCTTTTATCATCCTCTCTCTTTAATCAACGGAATGTATTTATCATCGTCGATCTTCTCCCAAAACTTATTTCCACACTTAGATTTCTGCATCAACCATTTTTCACCATCAATCTCCTTCAAGCTCTCCATGACTGTTGATCTCCCAGACTCCGTGTTGTGAAACTATGACATTTCCTAAAAAAATTCATGATTCTCCTCCTTCCACTTCTTGCATTCCACTTTTTGCCTTCTGCATTCCGCTTTCTGCCTTCTGCATTCTGCTGGTAGACTTCTAGTTGTGGTGCTATGACATTTCCCAAATTATTTTCGTAATTATATGCTTTCTTCTTTCCTCCTTCCTCTTCCTGCCTTCTGCATTCCACTGGTAGACTTCGGCTTGCAGAACTATGACATTTCCCAAAGTCTTTTCGTGATTCTCTACCTTCCGCATTTCGCTGGCGGACTTCGGGTTGTGGAAACCCATGTTATTCTAGACCTTGATTTCTTATCTTCTACATTCCACCTTTTGCTTTCCTCTTTGTTTTAACCCTTAGCCATTTTTAATCTCAACATGCAAACTAACATTTTTCTTTGTTTTAGCAGGTTGATCATTCTCACATGTGAGAGCCAAGTGAGAATCTAACTTCATGACTGGGGATCTAGTTCACTAGGAAACATGTCTACTTCTTTTGATTAAATTATCATCACATAGATAAACCTTGGTGGACATTTCCAAATTCCTCTTTCAACCCTGTGAATTTGACACTTAGTCAAATTTCTATCTTTATTACATAAAGTACATTTTCTTCATTTTGGCAAACTAATATTTTCCTTATCTGATCATCATAAGGAAAAACAAAGGCAAGGATAGAAATCCATTTCAACAGTGAACTAGACCATATCACCTTTAAATCCTACTGACAAACACATAATCTCTTGAAGGAATTTCAAAATGGCTTCTCAATCTCCTTTTCCAAGACAACCAATTTTCTTAATTCGGTCCAACCTGCCTAAAACACTGATTTGACAGGTTAATATCTTTTCCTTCATATTCTTCCAAGACAATTTGAAACATGGTTAGGTAGACAAAACACTCATCTACAAGACCCCTATGTACTGTAAGAATTTACTCTAACCCATAATCTAGGGCATGCATCTTTATGAGGCTACTTAGCCATTTTTGTTTGCTTTGGCGCAAACCCTTGTTTTGGCAGACCTAGAACTTTCTCATCAGAAGTGATGGAATCAAACAGAAACCATGACTAGGTAGCCACTATAAAAAGATTTGCTGGTACCATGGTGCAGGAATTTTAGTCAACCCATGAATTATGGTAGGCATTCTCTTAGACCCTCTTAGACCAGTTTTGACAATTTATTCCATACTTAATCAATTTCTTGATTTTCACCAATTTTCTATATTTCTCCAGAATGATGTCATAATGCAACAATGATTTCAGCTTCTTCCATGCCATTCCATGCCATGCCATCATATATTCCATATCATCATCCATGACATGCCATGCCATCATATATTCCATATCATCATCCATGCCATGTCATCACTACCTTTGTCTTTCACTGAGTTTGTCCTGCCATCGTATCCTTGGTTATTCCTTTGTCATTACTAAAATCCTTTGACATCAATGATCATCCATGTAATGGATCCTTTGTATTTTACTCATTTCATCCTGCTACCATGTCTATTGGTTATTCCTTTGTCATTCGTGAACTACTTTGGCATCAATGACAACTATATTCTCAACAAGCTCCCCCTTTGGCATTGATGGCAACATCTAAAAATTCCCTCCCTTTGACAAAAAAAACAAAGGATAACCTGTTATACCATTGATGTACCTTTTTTGATATAGGATTTCTTGTCTTTCTTCTTTCTGACAACTCCCCCTATCATCATATATCCCCTTTGTTAACTAGACTTGGTACTAACCAATGTATTATCATTTATCTTAACAATTCTTTTCTTGCAACAAGTTCTTGAATGAAATCATGAATGATATATCCATAGACTCACCTTGTCATTGTATCTCCTCTCTTTTGTCAACATTTTTGTGACAAAGTTTACACTCGGCATTACATTGTTCTTTAGAAACTGTACTATGTAACTTGCGCTTCTTAAGAGGTCTTCACATAATCCTTGGTCTGAGATAACAAAAGGATTAGCTACAAGTTTGAGAGACAAATTTAGAAAGAATTTCCTTAAACTGATATATATATATATATATATATATATATATATATATATAGAGAGAGAGAGAGAGAGAGAGAGAGAGAGATATTACCCATTGTTCCTTCACAATCTCACTAGTACAAAATGAGAAATTAATGACTAAAAAAATGACTAAAATTTGGCTATAAATGACTATTTCTGAGTCAGCAACTAATAGTATCTAATTTCCACTATATTATAGCTTGACTAACTTAGTCATATTTCACTTAGCCATTAATAGCTTGGTTTATTAGTCATTGATTTAGTCATTGATAGTCAACAATTTAGTCATTTATTTAGTCACAGATTTAGTCACGGATTTAGTCACTGATTGCAGCTATTAATGACCAAATATATGACTAAATAAAATACTAGATGATAACATATTACTGACTAAGATAAATACGACTAAATGTTAGTCACGCTATAAGATACAGGAAATTAACTACTAATAGTCGTATATATGTGAATTTAGTCATTTTTGTAATCACAAATTTATGATAGGGTATGGAGGAATTGAAACACAAACCTCCTACCTATAATTAAGTAGGTGCTCTACCATTGAGCTATCACCCTTTAAGAATTTTTTATTGCTTGATAATGATGATATTCAAACAAATTTTGCATCATTCAAGCATACAAAGTAATGATTATCAAGTTACCATAGATCCATAATGGCTTACCCTATACTAGTCCTTCAAGTCAATTTTGCACTTAATAAATGCATTTGAAAGACTTGAAGGAATATTACAAGGTAAGCCATTATGTATCTATATTAACTTGATAATCATTATTTTGTATGTTAATTCATTACATTCTACCAAAAAAAAATCTTTTCAATGATAACCAATCCAAGCATTAGTGTATTTGACAATCCAATCTCCCCCTTGAGTAAAAAATTTAATTGCAATGTTATAGCTACTCTCCATGCAATGATCAAGTTTTTAAACATTCAAGTTGTGCCCAACAATGTATTTCAACCAAAACACAACATATACAAAAATTATATAAGAATACTCACATAAAATATTGGCATGATTTTGTTATTTGAGTGCCACCCTAAGTAAGATTTCTTAAAATCAAATGATACTAACATAACTATTTTAAAATCCAACATATATAACAAATAAATATAGAAGAAATACTTCAAATAAGAGAAGGGGAAGATATTGGAATGCTTGTACTATTTTAGTGCCACTATAAGCAAGATTTCTTGCAATGAAAGGATATGCATAAGATTTATTTCATCTCACAACCAAAAACGTTTTCATAAGATCATAACCATCAATGTTATGAAGTTTTTGTGGGGAGCGATTTTCCCATATAAAGGGATTGACGTTACAATGATCTATATGAATAAAGGTAAGTACATCCAAGGTCAAGATATTCCATGAGATTCCATGCCCAAAAATGTCTTGAATTAACCCCACAAGCATTTCCCACCCAAAGCTATGTTGGCAAAGGAAATGCACCATTCACAAGGCAAGCACATGATTGTATTTTATGCCTAATACATTTTGCAATAATGTGTCGGTTGGTTGAAGCATTTCTTCAAACACTTTGATTGGTTGCATGGGAGGCTACATTCTTAATCAATACAGGAAAATTTTCTTCCTCCGTGAGATCACTTGTTTGCTGGCTTGTATTGTAGGCATTATGCACTATGATTTATCCCCATGAAATCAATTTCTTAATGGTTTACTTGCATAAATTATGGAAATGATTTTACTCCATGAAAATATCTTTCTCGTACAAGAAAACACACGGTCATTAATGCCCAAGAACAAAACTTATGAATGAATTTCTTCGAGCAAGAAAAACCATGAACTTGGCATATTCCTAGCCTAATATGAACCAAAAAATTGTTATGAAACAGTTTTCCAAAGTAATGCAACACCAATTATCATATTCTTTTGTACCAATCAAATCAAATTTTCAAAGTGATAAAACAAACACTTACTATGTTCCATTACCAATTGGTTTACTAATGTGAAACTAAAATCAATTATCTCATATTTTACTAATTGAAATGCTAATATAAGGCAGAAAATTAAACATTCTTCTACACAACCAAAATGCTAATTGAAGCTAACAACAATTACCTTATTCCTCTTCAAAATCAAAATGCCCAAATGGAATCAACAACTAGTTCAAGGGACTTGGCATTCTATAACAATTCAAATAGATTTTACCAAACATTCAAGAATTCATTGAATACTTACAATCTAGGTGACAAATGAAATGATCAATGTTCTTCTTAAACAAAAATCTCAAAACAATTAATAAACCGAGTTGTACAAAGGCTTGATCACACGATTTCTAACACATCATTTTTTATTCAAGCACACTGCTAGATAACATTACATGCATATCCCTTGATTTGGATTAGCCCATGCAGAAAATAAACAAACAACACAACTAATCTATACTATGTCTATGCAATTCAAACAAGGTTGGGCATAATGATAGCCATATCAAATTAAATTCATAGAAACAAAATATTCCTGGACAAGGAATACATTTATCTGAATTGATGTTACATGGAGCTACTTTCAATAGTTTTCCAGCTACTTCATATTGCACATATGGTAGGATAGGTTGGAAATGGTTCGTGTTCAATTGAAAAACACAGTTGAGAGGATGAAGCATTGGGAATATTGTGACCATTGGGAGGTAAAATTCTTAGTGGGTGACAAGGTCTTACTTAATTTGGGGAGAAACAGTTCAGTGGCATCACCTACACTTTGTTGCGACATTTCAAGGGGCCATTTAAGGTACTTGAGAAGAGGGTAATGTCACTTTATGATTGGAGTTACTAGAGCGCATGAGACACATCATCTAGTTTTCCACTTTAGTCAGTTGAATCCATGTAGAGTTGACTAAGGTGATCCTAGGAGTGTTGCACTAACCCATGCTCCTGCAATGATTGTAGACATGGTATAGTTGGAGGTGCATAAGATACTTACACACAAGGAAACTAACTTTGGAAAAAATGAAGGAAGGATTAATTTGTAAGAAAGAAGTACAGAACCAAAGAGGAAAATAGTTGGGAAAGGAAGGATGCATTGTAGAAATATGAGCAAAAAATATGAGAGTTTGAGAACTAGAGCCTTCAGCCACTTTAACAAGTGCTAGCTGGTGAAAGTTGCTAGGGAAACAACAAGTCTGGTAGGGTGGGATGTTTGTAATTTTATTGTATCATTTTGAAACATTCAATCATGTTTGTAAGTTTATGTCTGGCCAACCTACCTTAGATATAGCCACAACTACACCGATACTAAGAATTATCATAACCAAGGGCACTCCAAAAGTGCACCACAGGAAAAGTAACAAAGAGAGGAAAAACAATCACCACAATGAAGGTAATATTTGAGAACAGACAAATGTTGTATGCCGGTTCTACTGTATTTGGACACATAGGTGCTATAAGCAACAACAATTAGAAGATAACCAATTATCTAATTTTCAATTACTATGCCTTGACTCTTTTACAAGAAAAGTTGAAGAGAATGAGACAAACCTGTTCTTCCATAATTATCCTCCTTGCTAACAAAGACTTCCTCAATCTTCTTAATGGCATTCAAAGTATTTGAACATTTCTATCATATCTCTCAGGCATGTTTCTTCTCCTATCAAACTCAAACGTTGTGTCCTATTTGTTTCAAAGCAATGGTATTAACTGAAAATTTTGCATGTCTAATAATTTCATCAAATTAACTCCATCCACATCCAAACATGGCCTTAAGCATTTGGTATGGCACAAAAAATGAAATGGTTTTCCTTGCATTCTTCAAAATTGTTAAAAACATTTTACTATTGTTGCAAAAATTGACTAATCTCAAATTTTGTTCTAGAAACTATCTAAGTGCAAAGAAATAGACCTAAATAAGTAATCATCTGTATTGCAAGTTTGGACAAAAATTGTGGCACAACATGGGAAAACATGTCAAAATGTGTCATGGGAACACAAAAGATACCTTAGTAAGTTCTTTTCCATGTAGCTTTTTGTATGCTTTATTCCACTTCATCTTTCAAGGGTTACGTTTCATTTTGAAATTCTTATGACATTTGGAATGACAAAACCGGAATACCTGAAAATGAGAAAAAATAAGTTAGGAGATAGCACTATCATTTTAGTAGGATAGGAAGAAACTGAAAAAATTGCAAGATATGGCCTTTTTGGACAACTCAAATTCAATGTAAAATGTTATATTAACAAGATGACTACTAGGTTCAGGATGGATAACCTACCTATTTTTTCTCTCAATCTTAGCTTAGTTAAAATAGGTGGAATCTTCCTTTTGAAATCTGTAATTTATCCGTGTTTATAGAGAAATAAATGCAGTGGAAGATCTTCTGTCCAATGAAGGATTGAGTTTGAATTTCAATACGACCTAGGTCCTACATACAAGAGTACAAAGAGGGTATTGATATTCCAGATCAGCCATGGAAATTCAATTTGATATTAATGCATTTGAAAGGAGAAGACTTTGATCATGAAGTTGTTTCAATAGAAAAAGATAGTTAGGTTACTGTAAGGCAATATGTAGTTGCAGTAGCTTTAGCTTGTGGGATGTATTTTAGAATGTTCAGTCTCAACAAATATCTTTCTGTTCTTATTAAGAAAAGTTTAAAAGCTTTATTTTGCTACAAGCTTTCATTCACAGTTATGCCAGAAAATTCTCTTCGAAGCTATGTTTACAGGGTACTTGTACCCAAGGGTAGGGTACACATACCCATGCCGAGTACTTGGGTACTCATAGGGTACGTCTCCTATCATACCCTACCGTACCCCATATTAGGTCCATGTACCCAAGACTCCATTGTAAAAAAACTTAGTACTTATAGGCGAAATGCTATGTCGTACCCCACGTTTGGGTACTTTGTACCCCATGTTTGGGTATTCTAGGGGTACGAACAACTCAATAAAATTAAATTCACTGGGGAAAATGTAATGACCCCCCACCAAAGCTGAACTAATGTTTTGCTAACTACGTATGGAGTCTAGTTCAGGACTTATGTCAAACACTTTGCAACACTGTTCAAATTCCACTGAATATTGTCCAAATCTGGTAGATTGATTTTACATTGATTTACAATGAATGTTTTTATGGTTTTGTGTTCAACACTCATGGAACATAATTTGACTACCAAATGTGCACATAAAAAATATGCATATGTATTTAATATTGATAAATACACCCAGATCAATGTAGGAATATATTTGGCAATTTTCAAATTTTTATTGCCTACAACAATAGTACAAAATAAGTGTTTAAAATAAGATTTCAAGTGCACTTTCATGTCTAAGTTTGATTCTTTGTTACAACTACCTGGTACAATGATTTATCAAATTTTATGCAACTTCCAGTCTTTTAATTGATATATACTGAGTCAATGATTTATCAAATTTTATGTTTCAAATTTTCAATCTAAATGTTCGTTGTTCAAATAATCATCGAATTTATTATTATGAATCATGATTCATAATTTATGAATAAATCTATATGCATGTATGATGTGACTATGACATATATATATAGTACCCTGATGTACCCAAGTACCCTTTTTCAAAAAGTAGTGTCCCCGTACTCATACCCATCCCCATACCCAAGTTTCCTGGCAACTTAGACAATCACCATAACCCAACAGTATAGAAGCAAAATATCAGTTTGGGATATTACACATTCACTAAACTGTGTTGTATTTATTGTGCCTATGCACACCAAAAAAAGAAAAAAATCTTGTGAATTTAAG
Organism: Pseudotsuga menziesii; assembly: GCA_001517045.1. Taxonomy (NCBI): domain Eukaryota; kingdom Viridiplantae; phylum Streptophyta; class Pinopsida; order Pinales; family Pinaceae; genus Pseudotsuga; species Pseudotsuga menziesii. The sequence goes on from LPNX010791901.1 coordinate 401,192, forward strand.
ATGTTGACTTGCAGACATCCCAATTTCAAGTAAGCATATTTTTGGTTTAATGGAGGATGTGATTTTTGACAGATTGTCTCTGTGCAAGTAAGGCTAGAAAAATAATGTGTTAGATGTACTGGGTAGCAGGAAATTATGGTTTTAAGTTGTGGTCTTACTCAATTTTTTCTACAAACAACACAGGTCAATGATTGATTTATGGCAAATATAGTTGAAAGGGCAATGGATTATACAACAACACACATGCAATGTGATTTAGTTGTCATATTTATAAGAATGGTTGAATAATGTCAAAAAATAAAACAATTTCAGAACATGTACAGGTTTCTTGGCCTAATCTACTGTAGACATACACCCCACCTTTTCCTCTTTCTAGTTCATAGTGAGGTTGTAACACGTTAAAAAAGTTGATTACTCTGATCTTAATCATAAAGCTTTCTTCTATCTTATTTATGTGATTAAACAAATTTATTTTGTCTGGAGAAAATTTTCATTTTGTAAACTGTCATTGATCAATGGTGCATGCTTCTTTATGTATTATGTATTGTTCAGCAATGAAAATATGATGCATTCTCCTGAAAAAAATCATTAGGCATAAAAGATGCAATGGTGGGAAAAGTAAAACTAGATCCTATATGCATTTACAATTAGAATATTTTTCCTTTTTCGTTTCATATACGTATAGGTCCACAAGTATGCTATGGTATCTTGAAATTGGAAAAAGTACAGAAGAAAGACTAGAAAAGTAACTTGTCAGGCTGTCTTAATTTTTTCTCATACTTGCAAGTTATCGAGGAATATTGTTCCTTCATATGGCCATTCATGAGGTGGTATGGAATATTATATTTCCAATGGAGATTCACTTGGGATATGTGAGTATTGTATTATCCTTTCTACTGAAATCATTTTATTCACACCGTTGCACAGATTCCATGTAATTGTTGCTAGAAAAACATTGATATTTAATCCATGTGTTACTGCTAACCCAACAATGCCTGCATGTCATGGATGTTAATGCTCCATTCTAGCATGCACTTTAACAAAAAAATATGAAAAGCTATTTCTGGAATAAAAATTATTTAAGAAATCCTTACTTGGGTCAATCACCCCTTCAGGGAAGCTAACCACCACCACTAAGGAGAAGGGAAATACAATGGTCTTGAATAATCATCAATTAGAGATATATTTGTGTCTATGAATTGTAATTCTAGGTTAAAATCTTAGACTATGGCAACACCATTCAGCAAAATGATGAAGGATTAGGGAACTCCGAATTCCCACCAAGTGAGCAAGTTCCGTAGCTGTTGGTATGCAGTATTGCTGCAGAGTAGGAATTTTTCTATCAAAACTTATGTTGGAAGAGGGTGTTGTAATGTTAAATGTACAAAATGCTAACATTATGGATAGCATGCCATTCTCCATTATCCATGTTGTGATTTGTGAGACACATATGCCTGTATTAAGAATTGCTTCTTGTGGATTATAAATGTTTGTGAACCTTTAATACTAAAAGGAATGAATTCTCTAGGAAATTACTCTAGCATTGTTTCATTCCAGCTAAAAGGAAAATAACAAAAATCCTGCAACTCATTATTGACATATTCCTAATAGATTGCTGAATGCTTTCTCTTGATCAATCTTCCATCAACTAATTTTTATTGAATCAACAAGCGTTATTTGTAATCACAAGTAAAATGACTAAACATACTATTGATGTGCAACTTTTATAACATAGTTATAAGCATTTCGTTCTTTGTAATTTCTTTTCACATAATTGTGTCAGTCCTTGTCTTGTGTCATACTTTGCTTACATAGTGCACATCATCTTGAGATAGGACTGCTTAAATAACTATATATATATTTTTTATCAAAATTGACATGCCTATTATGTAATTCTCTATGTGTGGGGGTTGTGTGCCAATGTGTTTGTAATATAGAGAAAGATGAATAACTCACCTGATATCATATGCATATGGCAGTTACAGGTACGAAAATAACAAATACCTGCCATGTTGCCTGTGACATAACTACCATAGTCCCCACGAGATGTATTACTGAAAAGGAAACCCAACCTAATCTCAATGCAATTTCCAAATCCAAAATGCTTTGGTCTGTTGATACATGTTTCATACAATTAAAAATAGGAGTTAGGGGTATAGCTACTTAGAAATTGCTGATGATATTTTTTGAGTGGAATGAGTTGTTTATATTCTTCTATGGTCAATCAAGGAAAATTCATGTTTCTTTAAAGAATATCCCAAGGTATTTTAAACAAGGGAAATTTTTTATCTTTGCTAATCAGATTCAATTTGATAATTTATCAAACTTATCATAATTTATCTGCCATTGGAAAGCAGCCCATACTCATGTTTGCTTATTAATTTTCTATGTAACCAAGTGACTCAATGAAGTCGCAAATTGAGAAAGCATCACAAACCCTGTTCAATATCTGACCTGTTGGTGTCATATCAAAGAAGGACATGGGGGAATGGAAAATACTATGGAGCATGCCCAAAAAGAGTTTTTGAGATTTCAAAAGGCCCACTACTGCTACCAGTAATGCTCATACCAACACACACAATGAGCCTCCTATTGACAATACAGTGTACACTAGAATGAGGAAACCAATACTAATTGTAGGCTTCATATCTAGCATGGGAGGACATGCCCATGGCTTCCAATAGTTGCTTCCAAATTGTAGCACATGAAAATTTGACTGTGACAGCAACATAGTTGGAACCAAGCCACCACCATATACTGCTATTAAGTAAGACCAGTACACCTTTCTGCTAACACTTCTTGAATCTCTCTCCTCATCTTGTGTAAGATATAACTGTCTAGACTGTGTATCCCTATTAGGTTCCTATTGTATTGCATTGTGCATTTTTTTTTACTGTTTTGAGCATGTAAATTTTTGACTCTAATATTTACTTGGTCAGAAGATTTTTCATTGGAATGTCCCATGGCATTCCCATCACTTATCTGAAGGATCCCTTTGGCCGATAAATTCTCTACTGTAACAATACTGTCTAAGGATTGATTATGCATACTCACCAAGGATTCAAAACCTGTACCTGCTTGTAAAAGCTCATCATACTTTCCAACTTGTGTAATATTTCCATTTTGCATCACTTGTCAAAGAAGGAATGAGAACTCTCAAATTATTTTCCATCATCTTTTGTACCATTTGGAAATGGAAGAAGGGACACAGGATGTGGAAATTCCGTAATATATAGAGAGAGTATGACAACTGCAGAATAAAAACTTGGAAAAAGAAAAATTGCTTCCAATACCACATCTAAGAGTACTTGTTAACTTCAAAATGTAAGAGCAAAAGTGTTACATGATTTACTCACAAGTATGACGTCTGCAGATGGAAAAAAATTGACTTGGTCAGTGACATATATTAAGGTTTTGGAAAGAAGTCTTCTATCAATCTTAGTGACCATAATCTTTAGTTTGGAGTATTCTAGTGTGGAGTATTCTATCTGCTAGTGTGGAGTATTCCATAAGTCTGCTAGTGTGGAGTATTCTATCAATATTAGTGACCATAATCTTCAGTTTGGGCGTGAAGGAAAGCCACTATAGTGAGAAATATTGGGTATGCTAACAAACTGCTACCTACAGGAAGGTCATTCACAGGCCTGTTATATTCATCTTATTTGAATTCCTCTCACTTAATCCAGTCAAGCAAAGCTTCTATAAATCAATGAAAAGGCCTCTACGTGCTCCTATTCATAGAATTAGTATTGGCATTCACTTGAGATCAAAGGAAAATAATCAAACATTATTCACCTACAAGAAACCTTTAACATCATTACCCATTGTATTGTCCAGAGGTGTTTGATGGAAGTATAAACTAGTCAATCTTAAGAGTATTCAGTATGCATTATGCAATCAAATTTGTTAAAAAGGATAGAATGATGTTGCAGGCTTGCCGTAGTAGTCATGATTGGGTCAGGGACATTACAGGGACAGAACTAGTTTGTATTGGAATCAAAATTCATTGTCGGATTGGTAAGTATTACAATGGTGTAGGTTTCTTAGGTTCATGAGACTAAAGCAGGTTAAATAAAAAGTTTCATGCAAGATCTAACATATTGCATGCCAATAAGTATGGGTTTAAAAATATGGAGGTGATTCCAATGATGGTTAGAGCATGACCTTCAGGATGCATAGCCAAGGATTCATAGGGAACACAGGGAATCTGTTTGTAGGTAATATTCCGAGGATCCAATAGAGGTTGGAGGAGATTATGGGACAAATTTCAGCTATCAATGCCAACCCCCATCTCAACAAAATTTTAAGAAGAAATATTTTGGAAGAATTTAAATCAAAAAATATTGATGAGCCTTGTGTGGGAATTCAATACAACTATCAATGCCAGCCCCCATCTCAAAAAAAAATTAAGAAGAATTATTTTGGAAGAGTTCAAATCAACAAAGATTGATGATCCTTGTGTGGGAATTCAACACAAAAATACAAAGTGAAAATAGGGGAATCGAGGGAAGCAGAAATTTAAGGAGTTCACAAGTAAAGAACAAATTTCATTAAGTTCACAAGTTTTAGGGTCTTCCAAAAATATCAAGAACCAAATGAGAAGGGAACATATTTATTTCACATGTTAGACATCTTGGACCCCTGATTAATCAGGAAAAATATTTGTTGCAGCCAAGTGGGGTTAAGACCAAAGAAAGAAATGAGACTCAAATCACACAACCAATTAATGGTTACACTAGAACACTAATTGAAGAGAAAAGGGAAAAATTAGACCTCATGGTCAGTAGTAGGAACCAATTAACTCAAAAAACTCATTTATGAGCCATAATGAACATTAAGAGTACAAGATAATGACCAATCAAGGATTCGGTATGTGCTGATGATTAACTGGTTAAAATGATTTCAATTCATAGAGTGTAATCCAATTTTGGACGCTACATGCATGTAATGATAATGGAATATTTGGCATCCATTCCTGTGGCAATAGTTCTCCACCATTATCACAAATGGCACAAACTGAAATGAACAAATAATCATCTTCATCCTTAGAGAAATCCAGACCATCCTCCCCTAAGTCCTCATCAGATTCTTCAGTTACTAAAAATTTCGATCTTTTAGCTTTGGGCATGATCTCCACATCCTGTCAAAACTCAAACAATTCAATTTCTATGCAACATCTCAACTAAATCGCTAAGGTGAAGTGCTGAGATAAGGATGAGAAAATACAAATGACTAGAAGGGAATGCAAGTTGAAAAATATCTTGTCAGAACCCAACCTCATCAGCTGGTTTCATTTTTTAAGATTTCATCTCTAGGAAATTTTTCAACACTTGTTAAAAATACCCAGGAGAAAGGATCATGTCAAAATGAAACTTCCATATTGGATTTATTAGAAAAAATTTAAACTTTAAAATAAGGTGTTAACGAGTGATCTCTGCATGTTCCAAGTTACTTGAATTTATTACAACACAATTAAACTAGTTTGTTATAGTACCGATCCTTATTGTATTGGATTTCTACCTCTTCTGGAAAACAATATTGATTCCTATATTTCCAGACTTCCATTTTATTAGGATTCATAACTACAAAAAATTGAGCAAAGATAGCAGGAATTCAGCCAAGGCTTATGAGGTTAAACAAATTATGCCCAAAGAAGTGAAAAGAAATGTTCTAAAAGAGTAGGAAAGGCAGAGCAGACCAATCAAAATTATCATATAAGGCATAAAGGAGGGGTGGAGGTTAATATCCTATGGATATCAGGAGAAGCTTTCTCAAAGAAGCGATGAGTGGTCATGCTTGTTTAGATCAACAACAAGGATGTGGAAAAAGTCATGAATGGGCCAAGAAAGAATGCCCTCTAAAGATCATCTTAAAGAGTATCCAAGATAGAAATAAAATTCCCAGGAAAGGGGATAGCTGAAGGGATTGATGTAGTTTATTGATTAGGACTTAATACCTATATGGCAGTGAGAAAGACTAAAAAATGGGAAAATGTCAAAGAGGCAGCAATGAAAATGAGCTATACCTTGGAATGAGAAGGCCAAAGTGGATGAAATTAGAAGCACAACAAGGAATTAGGATAGTGCATCCCCGGTGACACAAGGCAAGATCAAACTAGTAATGCAAAATTTTCACAGATACTTATCGAGGAGAGGTAAAGGATTAAGAGCAATAGCTGAAGGATAGTGTGTAGTTATCAGTTATCCTAGTTGAGATACATGAACATGGCATGTAGAATCCAAAATTTCCTAGGTTATAAGAAGTGGTCATTATGGATCTAGTTGTCAAAATGTCACAAGGGACCATAAGGGACACAAAAAAATTGCCTATTTGTTAAAGGATATATGAGAAAACAACATCTTCATGGGAAAGATAGATGCCCACAAAAAATACACGTAGCCAAATCTGTTTGTTGGTAGCAGTGCACATGCTTCATATCACCGGTTAAGTGTACTGGATTACATCATGTGCATGGCTAGAAAGCTAAAGAAACTTTAAAAATTTAACATTGACAAATGCCAATAAGATGTTTGACCATGGGCCAATCCATGTAGAACTCAGGCAAATGAAATATCATTTCCAGATGAGACAGAATATGAACAAGATAAATTGATACTTTCAGTTCTCCACATGTCTGTTATGCCAACCACAAAATCTGAGAGAAGCCAATAATCAACATCAATATGCCATGCACATATGTGATATTTGATTCAGTACCTTATTTTCATCATTTAGTATGTAATAACATTTTTTATTAAATTACTCACATTAGCATCTAATGGAACTATTCTCATAATAAAACCAAGAGAATATTGTGGGCTAGTTAATTTTGTACATGGTTGGTGATTTTTCACGGCCTTGGCATTCCATCTCAACTAAATTTGCACCTTCTTGAACACTAGGTATAGGTACCCCTTCTGCAGGCCCTGAAGGAACAAGTTCTATTGCCAGATCAACTAGATATCTTCAATATTCTCCTCAAATTGGTTGAATGCATTTGTATACAAAAAATATGAATTGGAAATAAGCCTTCAACATAAAAGGATACCTGATGTAATCCTCATGACTATAAAAATTCTCTTATATTGACATCCAAAGCAGATATGGATTCCTGGTTGAAATTCATCGATGCTCTGATTATGCTGAATGCCGCAATCTTTTGTGATTTAATTCTAATAACTCACCAAATGGATATAAGTAGAGTGTTGTCCTCTCATTTTAAATTAACATATAAGATTCGTGCTAGGTACAAAATGATTACAATTAAGTAGCTGTATTGAAATAATGGTTTTTCCATTTCAGCCAGAAATTGCTACCTTTCTATTTAGGTTAATAAAAATGCTTATATTTTAATATATTGGTGATTATTCACATATTATGAAGCATATGAGATGAAAGTATGGCATTTTCTACAATATATTCATTTTAGGAAACATTATTTTTTACATATAAGCAAAAGACACAAAGGCCTGTTATGTAAATGACACATTGTGCCTTCTTTCAAAAATGACATCTTACTTCGAGGTGCAACTCACTGAAAACTAATGATTTCTAGTCATGTTTAAAAATCCAAAATCGATGGCATATCAAAAATTGTGTCATGATCAGCTGAGGTTCCTAAAGTGGGAAACCTTTGGTTTAAGGTACAATGCTGCAGAACCTGCTTAACATCCTTTAATGCACACCAATTAACAAGCCTATATCAATAATGTGCATTTGTATTGCAATAGAAATAAGTCTTTCAAAAAGAAATCAAAGGACATAAAATGTGCTTCTCAATATATAGACATCTCAAGGAAAACCCCACAACTCGATGTTCCATAATTTAATGATCACTCGTTAAACACAACAAGAAATTGATTATATTTTGACAATGAAAAAATAAAACTATCCTAGATGTTCTCAGTTATAGGTTGGAAAGGTCATAATACAAGTATAAACCATAATCACTTGCCTTTTTCTATGAAGGTACTAATATCCTCTATAAAGAAGCATATGTCACTCATTCATGTTAGTTTACTTGAACAATACTGATTCCAAATCATTGTCTCCATGCATGTAAAAAAAATATCTTACAGTATGAATGCGCCTTGTTTGGTATTTCTATGCAAGACTGGTATACTATTTTAAATGCATAAGTAAAAATATGGAAAGTGATAGAATGGAGAGAAGAAACCCCAGCACATTGCCAGAAAAATAATAATTTTGCGAAAGCACCTCTATACCTTACAAGATAAACATCAATTGGACCCATAGTATTTCGTAAAATAATCTAGTAACATCTTTGTGGGTATTCTACTACATGTAGGTAATATTAGCATCACATAACTTACAAAGAAACAAGCTTCAAATAGAATGAATAAGGAATGATCAAGTGGGTTTGAAGGAGAAGGAATGATCAGAAGAACCAACGATACAAAACAAAATCAAAATGCAGAAACATTTCAAAAAGAGCATGAGAAGATGAAGTCACACAACTTAAGTTTCCTTGGAAAAGAAATAACAGCCAGTGAAGTGCAAAGAACAAATGAAAGCCATTAAAATCAGCTTAGTAAGATGTGTAAGCCAAAGAAATCAGTAGAAAAAGTGAGCAACAAACAGATTTAGTTCAATAAATTATGCAAAAAGAAAATACTAATTCAAACGAAAATCAACCAGTATACAAGATGATTGTGAGGACCCAAAGTGCAAGTTTGTAAAATGGGAAAGAGGTAATAGAAGACATGGAAAAAGAGAACCCAAAATATTTTAGACGTTGTTGCAAGTGAAAAAGAATTACATGAAACAACATATCAGGGGCATAATGGATATCGCATGCAAAACATAGTCCTAAATTGTGCCCATAACTACCTCACATCCACAAAAATGGCCCAAACTGAATGTCGAGGCTGCTAGAAGGTGAAACACGCCCAATAATGTTCAAAAAAATACCCATATTGGCTTAATTATTGTTGTAATTTGTTTTTATAGGGCTCAGTTCTGCCCAGATATGAGGTACAATGGTTGTTCATTTCCCTTTATTGTCCAGAGGTGGCATCGATTACCCATAATTCATTTTACGAATAAGAAAAATACAAAATTATACTTTAGAATTGCCCAGAAAACTTAGTAACCAACCCATAAACCCTCATGAAAAATTAAGTGAACACCCTATGGGAAACATGGGGTAACACCTCCAAAAATCAGCTCTCTATCGATTGGTTGAGCCTTTAATTACCATTCACTTAACCAATCTTGTCCCTTCTTCTATGGTGATGAAATCCTATTTGTATCACATAAATATATTCTGGTTTAATGGACCAATGAGCAGCAGGTCCATTCCTCACACACACTGCGTTCACATACCAAATAATTGAAATTGTGTTGGGATCACTGTCAGCTTTTGTAGTTGCTGCATTTGGTGCCAATATTCAGTTCTAGGTCCTTGTTCAACCTATTTATTCACATATACTTTTGAATCACTAACAAGAGATATATTCCAAAGTATTTCTTTGTACAACTTCCCCACATCCTTTATAGGTCCATTCCTTACACACACTAGGTTCACATATCGAACAACTGAAACTGTATCAGGATCACTGTCAAATTTTGTACATGCTGCATTTGGTGCCAATATTTAGTTCCAGATCCTTGTTCAAACTCTTTATTCACATATACTTTTGAATGACTAACAAGAGATATCTACCAAATTATTTCTTTGTACAACTTCCCCACATCCTTTAGCATAGATGCATCTCCAGAACCAATTTCAGCCATCATTGTAGTTGTAATTTTTAGTATATGTTTTGAAAAGGATAAAACACCCTCTAGAATTGAAATACATCTCAAAATTCTCATGTGTTGTGATCCCTCAATATCTTCTATCTTTGTTCCATCCAACAAATCCATGAATTCAATTGCAGGTCTCATGTGTTCTCTAAGAGTAGTGCAAACAAGCCTTGTTAGAGCAGATGAGTGCTGTGGTGAAAAGTTTTTTAAAGGCAATGGTGATATTCTAGCCACTTGCAAATGTTAATGGTAAGAGATGTAAATCAAATAGTTGCAGTAGGGCCTCTATACCCTTTTTTCTCAATGAACACCCCACATATATCTGTATTAAGAATAATACTCTCTAAGAGAAATGTAGCATTGCTTATACAATCTGCGATAAAGGCTTCCATGTTTGAAGACAATTTTTTTGCAGAATTGTCAACTCCCATCTCAGACATTTCCCTCGATGATTCATCTCCATCCACTCAAATAAATTTTTTCTGTTCTAAATCAGTCTCCATGGGAACAAGTGCATAAAAAATGGAAGAATTGTGCAACAAGGAAGACACATTAATGCCATATCCAAGTTTTGTAATAGTATTTAAAATTTCAATCAATACATCCACCAATGGACCCCACAAAGAAGAAGCATGTTGCATCAGCTCATCCAAAGCAGATAATAAGGACCCAAGAGTGTCACCAATCATATACTCTATCATTTGGAAGTGAACCACACCATTCAAAGGATTGTGTTAACTCTCTCTCTAGGATGACATCTTTCTCCAGAGTACACAGGACCACTAGAAGGCTCCATTAAAACACTCTAGAATACTCCAGGCTAGGGCACAAGTTCTTAGGAATGTATCAGCTCTTAAGCAGGGAGGGTTCTAGGATGCTTAATTGTCTCCTACAGTCAAAATACATATTGAAGATGTTTATCTAGATTTTGGGAACAATTTCCTCTTAAGTAGGGAGGAAATGACAAGAGCATGATGATATTTTTTTTAGAAGCTGTATGTTACTAGTATTTTTTTTTTTACTATGGGAATCGGCAATTGGGGGCGGGCTGGTACTCGCGTGACACGGGGTCTAGGGATCCAATCCCGCTACCACTATAACCCTCGGTGCAACCACAGGGCCCAAACCATGGTGCACGGGTAAATTTGGGGGGGATTTGAACACGAGACCTTCCATTTACAAACAATTCCACTTTACCACTTGCTCTACCCCCCCACAGGCATATGTTACTAGTATTTAGTCATATGTTAACATTAGCATTTAGTTTTAGGCTATGTTAGTTTTCAATGTATTAGTGGTCAATGTATTTTGGAATTTTTGTTCTTAGTACTTTATGCTAATTTGCTGATCTTCCGTTACTACTCACTATTCCTAATATACAAGCAGTTTCTCAATTTTAATACAAAACATCCTATTTAATCTCAATTTTCTTTATATGTAAAGTGTTCATGCACTATTAGAATACTGGTCTTCTCATATTGCTTATCGACTTGCTTATTCTCATCCATATCAACAATTGTCAGTAATATGGTGATGTAGCTCTAGCTTGTGCAAGGATATCTGAGAAAAGTGAAATCCCCTAGAGGAAAGAAAGCAGAGAAGACTTATGTAGGTAGGAAGAATAAAATAAAACCAATGTTGGGGATGAATTTGAAATCTAAAGAGAGAGATGATAGGAAATTTGAAGAGAGTTCACAAAGTGATAGAATCTAAGGAGAAAGGTGATAGGAAAGTTGAAGAGAGTTCACAAAGTGATTTGACAGGGGATTCATCTATGAAAGTGGAACATAATGTTCAATAGGTGGATTTGCTAGTGAAGTCAACAATGATACTCAACAGAAATCATCACCTAGTGAAGTCAACAATGATACTCAACAACAATCACCCATAGGAATTAAAGGTTTAATCAACCTTTCCTAGGTGAAGAAGACAAACACTGAAGAGAAAAAAGGAGAAAAATAGATGAGTATACCTCCAGAATCAAATTTAAAAATGATTTAGAACTGGTTGAGCATAATAAGGCGGAAAAAGAGCAGCGCGTGAACTATTCAAGGAAACACTCTACCCCAACAAGGAAAATAAATTGAAGCAGGTATTCAATCTCCACTAGAAGGAATGGAAAAATGGATCTTAGATCCAACAAAAAGGTTGCACATATAAAATCCCAACCCGAGAATCATATGAAATTTTATAAGTCAATCAACCCAAATAGGGTGAACCATTTTCTCTTCAAGAAGCGGTAGTCTTAAGAAAATTTATAAAGTAGGTAGTTGGTCTAAAAAAATTATCCAACTGTTCATGGAGCAGTTTCTTGTATCGAAATTAATCATACTATAAACATACAAGGGTAACATATACATAAATTCAAATTTTTGTAACGAATAGAAAAGTTGTAGTTAAAGAAAAGGAAAACTTTTGTTGAAAAAGAGTGGTAGTCCCACCCATCTGCTCTGAGTTTATTTATCTAGGAAGTATCCATAGCTACATTGTAGCAATAACAGTGCATGACAAATTCATAGATTGAGTTCTAAGTTATCCAGCATTGGGGATTTGTGGCCTTGATTACTTCACTTCTTTGACTAGGTTGGTGGGTGGAATCAATACAAAAGTAGTTGTATCCTATGCAATCCAAAAATATATTAGAGTAGACTGAGTCCAAAATGTTTTTGATGCATTCTCAATGATTGACTATGTTTGATGATCTAAGATTCATATGTTCTCACATAGTCTGGTTCAGCCAATGTTTACCATGGGCCATGACGGAATTGATGTGTAGTCTTGTGGAGTTTTCGTGTCTATGGAAAAGCAAATCCAAAAATACACTTCAAGAATCAACATTCAATAAATCAATACCTTAGATAACTTATCTCATTCAATTATTTCTCATGGCGTGATTATATGCCTAGATTAAATTTTTTAAGCACTTATTCAAAACATAACATCTATTGTATATTAGTCTGATGTACACATTTCCATGTCGGTTTCTAATTACTTGCAATATTTCCATACTTATTCATCACAACCAAATAGGGTCCTTACAGAATGCTCTTATTCACACCCTCTGTGCATATGAAAATTGTATGGTTTCATTTGGGTCCAATGTGAATCCTATGAACTTCCAAAGTTTTTATTAGGAAGACAAAAAGGTGATAGAAAAGAACAACGGCAGAAAGAAAAACCAAGCATAACATAACATAAACTGGAAATTACAATAAGTCTCTCTTCCACCATTCAAGTGGGCTATATCATAGATGTTGTAGGTATTACAATTTATCTGCAATGGAAAGTGTTAACACCATATCTGTCCTGTAGAGGCAGTAGGTTATAGCTTCTATTGAGATGCATTATTTGCAATTACACGATTTAGTTCTAGAAGAAAATGTTAAATGAATTGATATGATCGATGGAATAGTTGATGCTACATGGGATTTTCCTGAGGCTGAGGATGTTGGAATATATGGGATGAAACTATTAAGTCAGGAGTGCAGAGATATCTGACAGGTATAGCATCATGATTATTGCATCATATTGCGTTTTCTAGTGGAATGTACTCAAGGAGGAAAAAACTGCAGTTAATTTCTTAAACAACAAGGAAACCCAATAGCTGAAACTAAGAAAACAACATCCATTAGGTGTTAAGGAGTGTCATTCAATGGTCGGTAACAATCCAGCTTGAAGAGATCAATATTCATGCAGTTTACTATTCACTTATTCAAAAGGCAGAGAATTTCATATAATAGAGAATTGGTTTTTTTTTACCCGGTCTTGAAGGAGATGATACTATTTAGAACTGTGTTTTGCAATCATTATATGATTGTATCATTCAAGCCCATAATGAAAAACATTGCTTTAGGGTTATTATGGTTACACCACTTTCACCTGGTTTCTAGGGAGGTGTAGATGATGCATGTGATGTATCTGTTAGGGCCATAATACATTGGTAGTATCAAGCAATATGTAGAGAAACACATTTCTTATTAGAAAATCTTCAACATATATTGGGTACCAAACTATGAAACTATGTTTCCTTTTATGGACTTGGTTGTTATGGCAGACATTATGAAGGTGGTAAATTGACCACCAGCCATATTTTTGTGTACAACAAAGCAATAATAGTTGATGACCATGTTGTATTGATCGGATCATCTTACATGAATGATAGAATTTTGGTGGGAATTAGAGACTCTAACAACTATTCAGATTTTAAACAAAGGATGCTTGGTTTGAACTAACTTATTGCCTTTCAAAGTTTCATACAAAGGGATATTACCACATATAGCTTTGAATCTCTTTAATACTAATATAATTTGCAATTTATTACATTTAGCATATCACATATTCCCATGGAAATTTTACTTACAATTCTGGTCCAGTCCTCTGCTAGTTTATAACCAATTTAAATTTTACTGCAATATTGATTCACCGTTTATGAAGGATAACCATTGCTCAACTAAGTGGAATTTAACAGATTTGTCATAAATAAGGATGGTTTGATATTACTTTAGACAGTGAACTAGAAATCACCGTGGGTGGCAGGGAAGGAAGCTAGGAAAAGTACAAGAAAGGAAAAATAGACACAGAATTTTAGTATAGAGAATGGAAAAATGGGCAAGCATAAACCATGGAAAATAAACTGGGGTGATGAGAAGAGATTTCCTTTTACTTTTATGAATTTTATGATTGTCCTACTTGCACATTTGTATATAATGTTAAAAACCAAGCTATAATATGAATTCAAAAGCATAGTACAATGATATTGAGAATCCAAAAGTAGACATGGTTTACTATTTTCAGTCCACCCTAAAAAATTTCCCTAGGGTTTTAACTTTTATCCACAAACCCAAGAGGGTGTTGTCTTATGAGGAAGTGCATTGGGATACATGAAACCCTTGTAATTGGTGAATTAGAGGGTGTGTGGTTTTTCTGTCTTGTCCTCCAACTTCTCCCTAGTCCAATTGTTCTCTTTCCCTTGAGGGTGCACATTTTGGAGTAGCTTCCTTGGGAAGTGAAACATTGCCTTGGGAAACGTGAAACAACCTCAAAAAGCATGATATTGTTTGGAATTTGTGTAACATGCAACATATTAACAACACATACCATGAAATAACATCTAGCATATTAACAACACCTGAGTGGGCACATTCTATGCTAGCCCTGAGATCTACTTCATGCGCTAAAGACACACTTAAAAACTATGTTCTCTAATATTCAAAAGATGAGTTATCTGAGGATTAAGTCTCAAGGAATATGTGCGCCACACTAAATCATGGGTAAAAACAATAGTTACAACAAATATCACTCAAGATGATGGAAAAAAGTCACATGGGAAACAGGGAGTAATGCCTTGTTGGGAGCAATAGTTAACTATATTAGGGTACATGCAAGCAACTATAAGCAATTTTACATACACTTCAAGATAAAACAATAAGTTCAAATCTGTTCAAATATGTTCAAATTTGACATGCATAGAATTAGGACACATCATCCTAGGACACTCATAACTATAAATAGTGATCATGATTCATAGTAAAGGGTTTGGAATCTGAGAGACCACCCATTGTATTTCTAGATTGACAATTAATAATAATAAAATAGTTTCCCCACCATTTCCTTCCTGATTTCATGTGTGCTTAGGTACTTGGATAATATATGCTTTATTACTTTCTCATGCAGGTCCTTAGGTTAATTGGGAGATTGGAGTGTAACATTGGAGACAATGCATAAGAATATAGACTGTCAAGTCGAGGATTCCCACAATATTTGTGTTCCATTACTGATTACTCTTTAAATAAACTATCCCATTTATTTATTTATCATGTGTCTCATTTCTGATTTTATTGGTGTCTAAACCCCCTCTCCCAAAATATGACACTATTGCACTTACATATTTGTGTGTTCACTGAAAGAAGGAACAAACTTATTTATGTGATTGGGTGTTAATGGCATATTGAATGATGAAAACATTGAGGACTTGAATAACTCTAATTTCAAGGGTGACTTGCACAAATAATTGGAAACACTAGAGGTACTTGTTGATGATCTGTGCTCTTTTGGGAAATCTATCAAAATAAATAATGTGTTGTAATTTAGCAAAGTAAGGCCCTGAAGGAATTCATAGATGAGATGGAAAAATTGTGCAATGTTAGGACTAGCCGTGAAACAAATGTCCAACCTCAATCATGATCATTCATGGTTTCTTTCAATAGCCACTTTTTATATCTTCCTACACACTCAAAACCATGCTTCGATCCTATAACACAACATTATGAATTTTAATTTTTAGTGTTTTGTGCAGAATTTTCTCAAAGGTATGGCTTTAGCAAGCAATGAGATATAGCATTTACCATCAACATTTTAAATTTTTTATATTTACAAGAAACATAAGCCTTTTATGGAGAATAGTTGTTGATTGAAATGGTTACTAAAATGGTAACAACCAACATAGATTCCTCTCAAATATAATACCCGGTGGCCCTTTAAAGAAAAAACATGGCATGGTGTTATCTTGGCACCTAAGGGAATTGGGTTTTCGAGTCCACAAAGAACCAGTTATTGTATTATAATTAACACCATAGCCACTTACATATCCTATAAAAAACATTCACAGTCTAGGTTTGAACTGTCAATTCATGGGAATTTTGACATGATGCCCAAAAGAAATGAACAAAACTAGAAACAAACCCACATTCTGTAGACATGCCAACTAAATAAGTACCCAAAAAATTATATGAATCAAATCCATATTTTATGGTGAGGATATGAACTTGCTTACCCTAGTCATACGCCATGATGTTTGCACAAATCAGAAGCATCGTCGAGAAAGTAAAATCATTTGGCCTCATCCCCATCATCAACGCTTGCCAGTGCATCTTGAGAGCCTCTTTATATTTCCCATTCAGAGCATACCCTGCAATCATATCGCTCCATAAAACCACATTCCATTCAGGCATATTGTCAAACACTTTCTTTGCATCCTTAAGAACAAGAGGAAGAGGAACATGAACAACAAACATGTTATCCCCACATCCTTTGAGGACTACAATGAGCAACACCAACACTGTGCAGTGATCAATTACCCCAGAAAGGTGAAATAACAACAAGAAAACACATGCATGACATCATTAAAATCTCTCATTCCCTTCGTCCTTTACCTCGATAACTATTGGTTTTATTTCTCACATTGAATTTCCCAAGTTCACCTGGAGAGCTAGTGCTTCATGCTTGCAAGGAGATTTGATCCATTTCATCTCCACCACATCCATAAAAATGAAAAAAACCATGAATAAAATAAAAACACAATAGGTAATCAAGAAAAACATAGAAGGAAACAAACATGAAGGTCTAAACATTGTTTCCATTCTGGAGGTGGGGCAGGTGGTTCTAGAAGCATGGGCTCACATGCGAGGGGAGTGGATGATGCACTAATAGGAAAATTCATTTTCCTGCCCTTCTTGTAAAAAAACATCATATATTGTTCCAAATCCTTCAGTGAAAGTTCAAAATAAAAAAACTCCAAATGGGAGCTAGAGCAGAGCCCGTTCGAAAGGGACACATTGAAAAATTCACTTATAAACCTCCCCCTAGAAGTCAAGGTCATTTATACAGAGAGGAATATGAGTACCAAGAATTAAATAGATGCATCCATGCGACTCTTATGATGTTTTATAGAGTCAGGCACCTTGAAGTTGTTTTGATCACACATATGGACCATCAGAGAATCCTTCCTGGGCTTGAGGTTTTCTTCAAACTAGGATTGGTTCTATGAGTCCCTCTCTCTTTTCCCAGCTCCATGGCTTTTTTGGGATGATATTTTTTCTGGGAAGAGACTATTTACTATGTTTTTTCATGGGGAGGAAGTGGAGACTCAACGTGAAGCTCAATACCAATATTTGTTAGTTTCAATTTCTGTCCACCGGCACCAATCTCATCACCATGTTTAGAATTTCCTGAATTCTAACTCCATTTACTCTTCTTGCTCCTAGGGAGGCAGTAGAGACTCAACGTGAAGCTCAATACCAATATTTGACAGTTTCAATTTCTATCCACCGACACCAATCTCATCACCATGTTTAGATATGCTTGAATTCCAACTCCATTTACTCTTCTTAATCTTGGGGAGGAAACAGAGATTCAACATGAAGCTCAATACCAATATTTGACAGTTTCAATTTCTATCCACCGACGCCAATCTCAACACCATTTTTAGAATTGTCTAAATTCCAACTCCATTTACTCTTCTTAGGTGCGTCTTCAACCATCTTCTTAGATCCAAAACATATTGCTTCTAAATCCGGTCCTGTTAGACTAAGTCTTCAACACCGCAAGGTAAGGTTGTGATTCATATAATGGGCAACGGTTCCTCATAGTCCACCAAACCTTTTTTGTCTCCTGGGAAAAATATTTGGCACCAAGGGTATGTTTGGACAGGTTATTTGGCACCAATTTAAAATATTTGGCACCAAGGGTTTGTTTGGATAGGTTATTTGGCGCCAACATGTAGTCATTGATGGAATTGGAGAATAAATATCCATAGGTTGAGGAAAATGGGCCATCGGCATTGCCATGAATGTTGCTCAAACATAGGTGAAAAGGTGAGCTTGGGTTGACAACTGCATTTGCATATAGATTTTTTTCTTTTAGTTATATATTTTTTTGTTTATTTTTTTTATTTTATTATATAAATTATGTTAATTATTTATATATTATGTTTTTTTAATAATTATTATATAAGTTGTTTAGTTTTATAAATTAGGATTAATGTAAAATTTAGTTAATTTGTGTTTTATATAAATATAGTAATTTATGTTTTTTATAAATATAATATTGTTTTATTATTATATAATATTTCTTTTAATGGTAATTTTTGTTATAGTATAAGTATATATAATAAACTTGGATCGAGGACATTGGTTGAGAAGAGTTGTGCACATCGTGAATCATGTGGGTGGTGACGTCAGATGCAAAAATCACCTGGACACTAATGCATAAAGGAAGCTTAAATTGCTAGTGATAAGGAGAGGTTATCACTGCATTATACATATCATATTCTACGAGGTCACGATACCTGTAAGAGGCCAAGGAATTGAAATATTTACCTGAAACTCCAAGATGGGGTCGGGCCTCTACCTTTGTACTACATATGGATCTAATACTGGTTCTGGGTCAGCACCCTAGTTTAATTATAATTGAGTCTTTGATTGGTTAAAATATTGTTCTTGGTGCTTCCACCGGTTCAATTATTATTTGATCAAATGCTACGACATTTAAAGCAAGTGAGCCTGGTGAAGCTACGTCGACTGGTGCAGCCTGTTCGACGGTCACATATCATGATAGTTATATTGAAGTTATAAAACACCTCAGTATGCAAGGACTTGTAGGAAGTCTTACATTGAAGGATCAACAACTAGCTACGATACTTCTTGGTATCGATATGGTACTGGTTCTAGTACCTAATTCATAATTGATGTATAAGGAACCTATTTTTCCTTTGGCACATGCTTAACTGAGTTTGCTTCAATGGTGCAACAAGGATAAAGATGGTTAAGAGAAAATTCGTGCAATTTCTTTATTGGACCTCTAAAGATCGAGGTGCATGGCACCAATATTAATAATAGAAGGTAGACAATTTACAAAATGTACACTTAATTGTCAAAATTGCAATTTTTCATGACACAATTAAAAATGAATATTCATATTCTTCTAGTGAGTCATTTTTTATGCAGTGACTAAATTAGTCATTTTTAACTCTGTCACTTATTATCTAGTCATATTTGTTAACTGGTGACTAAATTAGTTGCTAATTTTAGTCAGTTATAGTTGGGTCAATCAAAATTGCTCATATTTAGTAGTAAATCACTTAAAACCTGTGGTGACTAGAATTTGTAGTCACGTAGTAGCTAATTCCTCATTTTGTACTAGTGTCTTCACTGTTATTTTTACTCATCCTGACACTTTTCAATAGATTGAATTTTTTATTTTTTCAGATTATACTTGAGTTTCCTTCCACTATCAACAATTTTTATGTGTCATGACTTCAAATTCTAAGTGAACATAAATTATTTATCTTCTATTTGATTGCAGACATCATGGTCTTCATGAATCACTCATTTTGTTGTTCTCATGTTACTTTATAGATCTTCCACTTTCTCTATGTCAACCATACACCAATATTATCATTTAACCTTGATCATCTATTGTCTTTTGTGAGGATATATTTCAACATACTTCAACATTAGATACCAATTGAATTTTTTGATACCAATTGGAATTTTCTGAATTTAACTCCCCCTGAGTATATGATCCCTCCTAATGTTATTTTCAGGTTTCTCTTTAAATCGTGAGATATCTCAGAAAAGAATCCCAAAATCGTCACTATATCCTTTTTCATCACTTTCATCTTCGTCTTCATCAATGTATTCTTTTACATCTCCATCTTTCTTTTCCTCATAATGGATGCCATTTTTATTTATGGCATTGTTATGCTCATCATCATCTTTGGAGACCTCTCTGATGTTTGAAATATTTATTTCTTCTATGTCTTTGGAGTCTTCCTTTCTTCTCCACATATTTCCATGAGGTACCCTACTTACTGACCTTGTTTAATTCTTGGATTCTCTACTTATATATTTCCTCTTGGTTATGCAATTAATAGCTTTGTGACCAAACTTGTGACAATAGTGACAATATCCATAAAATATTCCTTTATGTTTGAGGAATCTTTGGTCTTCCATCTTCTTCCATTCCTTCTTTTGTTCTTGACCTTCTATTGAAGCATTCTTCCTTAGCTTACATTCTTTGGCCATATGTCCAAAATTATGACATGTGTAGAAATGACCAAGAAAGATCTGTTGGACTCTACTTTTCATTGGTCCTTAGGTATAATGCTAGTTTTATCTTTATTATGGGAGGATGGAGAAGACTTCTGACTTTCTTTCTTCATAAATGGACTCTTTAGTGTAGCAGCACATCCTCTTCTATTTCTTCCTTGTTTTTTGAAGGAGGAACATTCCAAATCCCTTTTATTGTCATATCCTAAACCAGTTTTGTACTTTGATGGTATTTGGTTACTTAAGATATCATCTAATATCCTTGATTTGTTCTCAAACTTCGATTTGATATATTTTTCATCAACCCCTTTTCTAAGTTGAACAATCTATTTTTCAAGTTTTCTGAATCTTGGGTTCTCTCCTTGAGCAAAACTACTAGATCCTCTTCAGTCTTCTTCACCTCTTGAAGCTAGTTATTCAATTCCATAATCATTTGATTTGTTTCTTCTTGGTACTTTGACAGTTTCTCTTTCAAAACTTTGTTCCTTTTCCTACATTTTTCAATTTCATCAACAACAACCATGTATTGAGCTTCTATGTCCACTTCTGATTCCTCATCTAAATTTGATGTCCCTATAAATAGGATTTCTGCATCTTCACTTTCATCCTCATTATCTTCTTTGGAATAGAAGTTCTTATTCTTTTTCTTAAACTTCTTCTCTTCTTGATACTTCGATAATTTTTCTTTCAAAGAATTGTTCTTAATCCTGCTCTTTCTCAATTCTTCAGGAGCGCTTATGAGTTCTACCATTAGGTCCACCTCTCCTTCCATATTTGCATCATCTTCTGAATATACTATCCCCATGAATGGAGTTTCTTCATATTCACTTATCTCTTCATCGTCACTATCATCCTTGAGAATAGCAAATCTCGCCTCTGCTCTTTGTTCAACTAGGTAAAGTTTTTCTGATTTGACCCAGAGTTCCTTAGCTGAGATAAATTGTCCTATATTCTCTTTTATGGGTTGAGGTAATCCATCAAGTATGGCCTCCATTTCCCTGGATTTATTTTTCTTGGACTCTTTCTGAGATGTATTACTTACTCTTTTTGGTAGGATGTAATCAAAGATAACTGCATTCCATACACCATATTATAAGGACTATAAGTATACACTCATTCTTTTTCTCCATACTGCATATTCTCCTTTATTAAGTGTTGGGTCTATATTGGAATTTGTCCCTTATTGTTGATCCATAGTGGTTTTTAATAAGGATCTTCCTTCCAGTGGTCAAACTGTAATGAAGGAACCTACTCTGATACCAATTGTTGGGATATTGGTCAATACTGAGAGAGGGGTAGGTGGGGGGTGGGGCGGTGAATCAATATTGTTAACTTTTTTCCATTTTAACCACTTATTAAACTTCAATCAAAACATTTAATCAAAAAGATACACAAAACACATATTTTTATCATGTAACCCCAATTTGGTAAACCACCAATACTTCCTATTACTGTAAAATTGTTATTTACAAATAGTTTTTCCTTCTACTACAAAAAAGGATGGTATTAAACCCTATTTACTAGACACTACTGGAAGGAGGCTACAACCTCTATTTTGTCAGCTACAACTGACAGGATGATACTACACCATATTTACCAGCCTCTCCTGGAAGAAGGCTACAACCCCTCGTTTTTTCAGCTACAACTAACAGGATGCTACTATACCCTATTTACCAGCTTATGCTGGATGGAGGATACAACACCCTACAAGCATGTTTCCTGCCCTACAGCCACCCTCCCACCATGATATGTTTTTAGTAATATTCCAGATTTCTTTTCCCTCCAATCTCTGTCTCAGTCACTGGTATCTGCTTCTTCTTCTATGATCTGGACCATAGAGACAACTTCTCTCACTCATCCCTCTATATATAAATACCTTCATGTTTCCTGCAAACGCATCTCTTCACCATTGCCTCATTTCATTCTTCGATTGTGTCTCTTTATGATAAATCCATTATTCATTCTAACACTGAGTCGTTGAGTCATCTACCTCCATCGTGATTCTTCAACACAACTAAAACCTGATGCCAGGTAGGAGTCACGGGTCTAATGCCCAATCTAGTTAGCAAGAAACCAGTTGTTGAGCTGTCATCCAGCTCACCCAAGTGGACTTAAGCCTGGAACAAATTATGTTGGATAAAAATTTTGTGTCCTCTTTTTGCTGTTAATCAACTTGCTAGTTGAATCAGCGGAATATTTATTGTCGTCAGATATGGCCTCCTTCGAATCAACGATGGACTTCAAACATATTAAAGCAGATTTGATGAAACTTCTTTGCACATCAAAATTTTTCCAAACCGTGCAACTCTACCTAGAAAAATCACTGTGCACTGTCGATCTGTTTTAATGATCGATCTCGGTCATTGATCTCAATATGATTTCCAATGATTAGTTCTAATTTCACAGCCCATTCACCTTTTTATCTTCCTCATTCTTTTATCAACGAAATGCTCCTTAGTCGTTGACCTTTGACCACGCCTAATATCCACCGCATGATCTCTAGTTGTATAGACGATTAGTTTGGGATAATCTCAGTTGTTATTTCACCTAGAGAAATTGATTCCATCCATGGATCTATACACACTATTTACACTATTTTTTCCTCACCGTTGAAATCTATGGTGCAACCCGACTCACCTTTTATCCTCCTTGCTCTTTTATTAGTGGAATGTCTTTATTGTCATTGATCTTCTCCCAAAATTTATTTTCACACTTAGCTTTTCACATCAACCGTTCAGCACCATTGATCTCCTTCAAGCTATCCATGACTGCCTCTCTCCCATAATACGGGTTGTGGAACTGTGACATTTCCCAAAGCTTTTTCGTGATTCTCCTCCTTCCTCTTTCTGCATTCCACTTTCTGCCTTCCACATTCCGCTAGCGAACTTTGGGTTGCAGAACTATGACATTTCCCAAATTATTTTCATGATTCTTTGCCTTTCCATTTTCCCCTTCCTCTTTGCGCCTTCCACATTCTGTTGGTGGACTTTGGGTTGTGGAACTGGTACATTTCCCAAATTCTTTTCATGATTCTCCTCCTTCTTCTTTTTGCCTTCCGCTTTCTGCCTTCTTCATTCCGCTGGTGGACTTCGGGTTGTGGAAACCCATGTTATTCTAGACCTTAATTTCTCATCTTCTGAATTCCTCCTTCCTCTTTCCGCTTTGTTTCTAACCCTTGGCCATTTTTTAATCTCAACATGCAAACTAACATTTTTCTTTGTTTTGGCAGGTTGATAATTTGCACGTGTGAGAACCAAGTGACAATCTGACTTCATGGATGGGTAGCCAGTTCACTAGGAAACATGCCTACTTCTTCTGATTAAATTATCATTACATAGATCAATCTTGGTGGACATTTCCAAATTCCTCTTTCAACCCTGTGAATTTGGCACTTAGTCAAATTTCTATCTTTAGTACATAAAGCACATTTTCTTCATTTTGTCAAACTGTTATTTTCCTTATCTGATCATCATAAGGAAAAACAAGGGCAAGGATAGAAATAAATTTAAACAATGAACAATACCATATCACCATTAAATATTACTGACAAACACATAGCCTCTGGAAGGAATTTCAAAATGGCTTCTCAATCTCCTTTTCTAAGACTTAACCAATTTTCTTAATTTGGTCCAATCTTTCTAAAACACTGTTTTGGAAGGTCCATAACGTTTTCTTGATATTCTGCCAAGAAAATATGAAAACATGGTCAGGTAGACAAAATACTCATATACAAGACCACTATGTGCTGCAATAATTTACTCTAACCCATAATCTAGGGTGGGCATCTTTCTGAGGCTACTTAGTCATTTTTCTTGCTCTGGGACAAACCCTTGTTTTGGCAGACCTAGAACTTTCTCATCAAAAGTGATGGAATCAAATTGAAATCATGAATAGGTAGCCACTATAACAATATATAACATGGTACCATGGTGCAGGAATTTTATTCAACCCATGAATTATGGTGGGCAGTCTCTTAGACCCTCTTAGACCGGTTTTTGACTAAGTTATTCCATACTTGGGCAATTTCCTGATTTTCACCAATTTGCTATATTTCTCTAGAATGATGTCATAATGCAACAATGATTTCAAATTCATCCATGCCATGACATGCCATAATATCTTCCATATCATCATCCATGCCATGCCAGGCCTTCATATCTGCTATTTTATCATCCATGCCATGTCATCACTACCTTCGTCTTTCACTGAGTTTGTCGTGCCTTTGTATCCTTAGTTATTCCTTTGTCATTACTAAACTCCTTTGACATCAATGATGATCCATGTAATGGATTATTTTACTGAGTTCATCCCGCCACCATATCTATTGGTTATTCCTTTTTCATTCATGAACTCCTTTGATATCAATGACAACTATATTCTCAACATGGCTTATAAGGAAATACCATCACAACTCCAAACCATGAACCAAGCCACCTCATCCAAGGAGAATACACTAACGATTCACACTCATTGGAGATAATATAATTTCTTTCTCTCTCTCTCTCATATATATATATGAAAAATGAATGGAAGGAGAGCATCAGATGATGAAGAGCCTTGCGGTGACCTAGTTTCTGGTGGCTGATCTGTGACTCATTAATTGACACAAAGATTTATCTTATGGAATTAGGGTTAAGTACTATGTTCCATGGGACTTGATTGAAATATGCACCATATTCCCTCTTTCTCCATGAAATTATTTTAATGGAGACCTGAAATCTAGACCATGGAAAATCTAGGCCTAGTCCTATCCACATTTATTGTCACACATGAAATTTAAACATGATTGATTCTTGGAAAGTTCAGGAATTTCCCTCATTTCTAAAGCCTCTTTTGACAAAGAAAAGGTGTAAAAAACCATCCCTCTTCGCAGAGATATTTTCAAGTAGAGCAATAGACAAGATGATGTCCTTAACCGCCATTTTGAAAAAATCTCTCGAAGCATCCAAAGTTAGTGGAGGTGGGTGTCCATGTTTCCATGTAGCATTATTTTTTGGATATAGGTGAAAATATTTTGTTTTCCCTTCTCCCTGGTATTAGGTCTTCTCAAGTTGTTTGTATTTCAAATTGTATTAAGGATAATTAGGATAAAGTAAATATGATGGTTGGGCACGATAAACTTATATAGTAAATTCCAAAGGTTCTTGGCTTGACGCTTGTAGGTCATTTATGTAGTAAGGTAGTTAGACTAGCTTCCTTCACATTTGGATAAAGGAGAATTGAGGTCACATCCTATCTATAGGTTGGATCTATTTTATATTCATATCTCAAGAATACAAGTCTAATGTGTTCAATAAGAACTGGGCTTAGGGAGCGTTAGGTGTAGGAAGTTGGATTTCGACCCATAAAGGGAACCCATGAGCATACTGCATATTTGGGTAATTTTACATATATTACCCATGTTTTCTGTAATAAATAATTCCTAGATTGAATTGGAAATAGCATCATTAAGTTTATTAAATTGGAAGAGGACTAGGACTTGGGTCTTTATAAAACATGAGTGTGCACGTTGGCATAGGTTGACGTTAGAAAAGGATTATTAGAGGAAATTGAACTAGAAATGAGTGTCCCATAGTGGGCGGAATAGATGGACTATTAAAAGGTTTTGTTTTGTTGTTTTAGGTGTCATGCATTGGGACATGTTCAGGCCCAATGCTCATTGCACTAGGGTATGAAAGTTATATTTAAAATGGTTTGGAAAAGAAGGAAGAGGGTGTCCAAGTTGTGTCCTACTCTATGTGTTTGATTTTGTTGAACCTTTGTGTTGTCATTGATGTCAAACAAGAAACGTGTTGATGAATTTCAACCATGATGATGAATCTTTGAATAGTGTTGATTTCAAACAAGAAACATGTTGATGAATCTCAAACATGATGATGAATATGTAAAGATTGTTGAACTCATGTGTTACAATTGATAATTTCAAGTAAGAAGCTAGGTGAAAAAACATATAGAAAATGTGTCTACAAATCACAGAAGTGCGTAAAACCCATTATGTAATTCTTCTCTATATACATGAAGCAAGTTTGAAGAAGGATATAGAGAATAAGTGTGCAAGTTTTAAAAGTGTGCAAATCCCACCTAGACATGAGAGTCATATGCGAAGAGACCACCAAGTCATTGCACTTAAGTACACAAAAACCCACGAGGCTTAGTTATCAAAATATGTACACTGATGAAAGATAGAATGATGTGGTTATGTTGACCAAGAAGTAAGGAAGTAGGGAGGTCACTGACTCAAAGGAATCCCAACGTGTGGACATATCTCTTGAGTAAGAATAGTATAAATAAGAAAGAGATGGAAATGTTGAAGTAATATTGAATATGGAGAACAATGTAATATTTGTATTGGGCAAGCTTCTAATTTTCAGGTATCAATGACACATTGATATAGAAGAATAATGTGCAGTAGAGAGATGGATTTCACAAAATAAATGAAGAAGAGTAGAAGACAATGTAAAAATTAGAGGGATGACCTTGTACTAAGATGTGCAAACATAATATACAATAGAATATGCAGATAACAGAAGTTTGCAAAGTGTTGAAGTTGTAGATTATAAAATGTGCATACTACATATCACATAAGTTACAGAATATTGTTAATATATAATATTGTTGAAACATAGTCACAAATCAAAGATCTTGTATATTTCTAAGTTTCATAGAAGCCGCGGGTCGTAGATCAGATAGATCATATAAGTTGCAAAGTGTTGATATTGCATATTCCAGGAGATGTAGTTTAAACTGAAGTCATAGATCACATATTGTTGACAGTGCAGAATATGTATATATAACAAGACACCAATAACAAATCACACAAGTCACGGATCTATTATAACTTATCTTTATTTCAGGGTGGAAAGAAGAGGCAAGGATAGTAAGTTGAATATTCCTTTCAGGTGGTGCTAGAGAATACAGAAAATGGAGTTGGAGCTTCCTTTTAGTTGGTGATGAAGAAAAAGAAGAGGAGTTTGCAGTCTCCATTGAAGTTTGTGTATGAACATAGTAATTTGAATCTTGTGCCAAAGGGTTGATGTTCTCTCAGGTCGATGCTTGAAGTTAGCAAGTTCATTGTTTTGCATAGAATTGAAGTCCTTACAAGTTGGTTGTTGTAATCAACAAGTGGGTGCTTGCATGTGGGATTGGTGTCCCAATCAGAATGGTGTCTGGGTGAGTTGGTGCTCACCTTTGGAGATTGGTGTCTCCTATCTATGTAATCAAATTTTTATATATAGATATACAAATTTATTTTACATATTATTTGTGCATTGGTTTCCTTTATAATTGAATTTTATTTTGTTAAGTGAAAATGTGTGTAGTCTGTGCTTTATACTGATTCACCCCCCTACTAGTATAAATAAGAACTACAACAATTAGTATCTGAGAGGGTGTCTTCAGTAACAGTTTAATCACTAGAAGATCAACATTTTCACATAAACATATTATCAAGAAGGATTATACACAAACAAAGCATTGAGATTCGACGATTAAAATTATAATTTGTGGAGAATGAGGGTGGAAGTATAATTGCAATCCCTTGGAGTTGATGTCTAGAAGTCAATTGAAAATGGTTACAATGCTCCTAAAACTGCTCCAGTTGATGTATATGATAGAAGACAATATGAATATAATACAAGGGCTAGAAATGCAATAATATGTAGTCTGGCATACTCTAAATTTACCAAATTCATGTAGTGCACTTCAAGCCAAGGAAATATGGGATAATATCAAGAACATCTATGGAGGAGATGAATGAGTCAAAAAGGAAAAGTTGCAAACTTTTTCGATGTAGTTTGAAACTCTAAAAATGAAAGAAGAAGAAAATAACACAACTTATCTTCTTTGGGTTGATGAAATTGCTCATTCTATTATTGATCTTGGAGCACAAATTCATGAAGAATCGGTTGTGCAAAAATTAAAGAGAACCTTACCACCTAGATTTGATTCAAAATTATCAATCCTAGAAGAAAAAAATGACCTATACAAGCTTAGAAAGGATGAACTACATGGGAATCTTACTGCATATGAAATGAGAAATAAAATGGAGAATCCTTCAAGGAAAGAGGAATCCTTCAAAGCCACTAAGAAATAAAAATGCAAAAATCATGAGTAGAACAAGGACCCATCTAATGTATCAATCAAAGAGGAAGCAAACTTTGTGAGAAAACTAAAGAGGGGTCGTGGAAAATATAAAGGTAGCTTTCATTTTAAGTGATTTGAATATTGTTAGGTATCCATTTTACTTCCAAAATCCCTTTTAAAGAAAGTAGATATAGTGATAGTGATGAAGAACTCAATCAAAAAGAATGAAGGGATACCAAAAAAGTAGGGATGAAGGAAGAAAGAAGTTTCCTAAGCAAATAAAGAACCTATATTCCAAAGAAGGCATCAATTCATCTGAAGAAGATGATAGTGATGCTAGTCCAAGAGAAGTACTTTTCATGATAATTATTCAAGATGAAGACTGAGAAGAAAAGGACAATTGTTTCTCTTTTATCAAGGAAGGATCATCAAATGAAGAGACACATAAAAGTTAGTGAGAAACATTAAGAAAGTATTCTGACAGTTGGACCTATATCCCACCTTCAAAATCTGATGCAGAAGTTGGATCAGGAAGTGAAGAAGAAATATTCGAATATGAATAAGAGGAAGTTGTATAAGTTGACTAGGAAGGTGAACTGATTAGTGCTTTGGAAGAATTCAAGAAATCAAGAAAGAAGAACAAATCCTTAAAGAAACAATTATTAACATAACATCTTACACAAAAGGAAACTAAGATTTATCACTTGAAAAGTTAAGTGGATGATGTAAGAAGAGAAAATAAGTCCTTGAAAAATAAAAAAAGTTCAAACATGAAATACTAGATTATGCAAATCCAAAAGGTGACAAGGTGCGGTTTGACGTAGAATTGAAGCAAAATTTGATAACAACATGTCAATCTTGGACAAGATACTAAGTAGTCATAGGCATCTAGAAGACAAGATTGGTCTTGGATATGTTGAGTTAGTTGAAAAAGTATGAGGAAACAATCACATATATGTTCCGAGTCAACTCGATACATAGAAGAAAATTCTGAGAAAATAAGGAATGTGCCTTCACAATAAGTTAAATTCATGTATGAAAATATATTCAGTTATAAAGGTCAATTTAGTACACTGAAATGCTCAATATGTAATTATTTCATTCATAGAGAAAAGTATTGTTATACTATGAGATGTTATGCTTGTGATGGTTTCGGGTATAAAGTTGAATATTTCCTAAGAACAATGAAATGATCATAAATAAATATTTCATTTGACATTGAAAACAAAATATGTAGGGAAAGGAAAGCAGTTTTGAGCAGTATCAAAAGGGTGTGCGCCGATTAATAAGGTGGATAAAGAAAGTTCCTCCAACATGCACAGTTGAAGTAAATAATCCAACTATTTCTCAAGCAACAACTGAATGATTCCCTTCTTGATTATCACAAGATTTTTGAGTAAGATCCTTAAATTCAACATGTCATCAATTAGGAAGTCAAGTATCAGTAGGCATTGTAGCTAGAATATATTGTCACAAAAAGAATACATTCATTCAAGGATGTGATTTCTAAATAAAGGAAAACACATATTCAAATCAACAAAGCATATGTATAACAATATCAGTATATAGATAGTCATTTCCTCATAAGTAAAACAATCTTGGATTTCTTGATTGCATTGTTGATCACATACATGTACACAAATACAACACTTTTTCATAATCAAAATTTTCATTATAAAGCAGTTGTCATTACAAGAAACAAAAAATGTACTCATCCAACTTACAAAAATGGAGCTCTAAAGTTCAAAACATATAAGAGGAAAACTAGGCCATAAGTGGCATACAAGAAAAGAAGAAGAGTACATAAGACACTATGTCGAGCTCACATTTGTCAAAATTGCCTCAAAGAGAATATTGGTTTACAAAATTGAAATATTTAGTATCCTAGTAGCGAAAGACGTAATTCAGTATTAAAAGCACTTGGTAATGTAAGGCACAATTCCATATCAAGAAAAGACTACATTTCAGAACCACTGGACATTCCTAAAGATTTTGCACTATATTGACCTCCCCCTGTTTCTCAAATTGATCCATTTGACTATTTAGCATCGCAACCTAATAAGCATGCTGACGATTCACTTGTGACTAGGAATACTATGTTTGTATATCAACTTCCTCATCCTAAGACACCAAATTCTCAAACTTCCCTTTGAAGTCTGCAGGTTCATGTCATTGAGACATAATTGCTTCACAAAGTCTAGTAATAACTTGATTAAGAGGGGTTTCCATTGCAACAAAAGTATTAAAACAATACTAAAAATAGGAAAGCTCGATGGTTCCATGTCGACTAAAGGTTGTAAGAATCCCATAAATAGATTTGGAAATTTGCTTCCTGCGTTAAGTGAAGGGACACAAAATTTAATTGCATTTATGGTTGAATTGAAGAAAAATGCATGTCAATTATTTCAAGAAGATTTTTCTCAGAGAGAAAATATAGTTATATCACGAGAGTACGTGGGTCATAAATGATATATTGAACCACAAGAAATACCATCACATCAAGTATGTCAAACCATTGTTATACACTAATTTGTATAAAGTTATTACAAAGTTAAATGACAGTTGGAGAGATGTGCAAATTCCAGAGAATTTAATGACACTCATCAAGTAATATTTTGTTTTGAATATTGACAATATGTGCGAAATCACATTAATGAAGACGTGGTCAGTAAGTGACAAAAAAGATTCGTAGTCAGTTAAAAACAGACTCATTATGGATCATCTATGACATGATATACAATATGGCGTAGTATAAATGATATGAAGATGAATTGAGAAGCATGAATCCAAGGGGAGTCTAATACTCAGGAGGAGAATCCCTTTTCCATTGATGTCAAAAGGGAAAAAAATGCTAAATTTTAAGGAGGATATATATGCACAAATGAAAAATGAAGGATTAAATGGCATGAACAAGGGGGGAGCATTTTTTTCACAAAATAAGAGCTCGTATTCATTAGGAGCTCATTTTAGACGTTGGTGTTAACATCAATGCCAAAGGGGGAGATTGTTGAACCTTTGTGTTCTCATTAATGTCAAACAAGAAACATGTTGATGAATTTCAAACATGATGATGAAGCTTTGATGATTATTGATGTCAAACAAGAAATATGTTGATGAATCTCAAACATGATCACAAAGTTGTGAAGATTGTTGAACTTGGGAATTGCAATTGATAATGTCAAGTAAGAATCCAGTTTGAAGAAATATATAGAAAATGTGTATACAAGGCTCATAAGTGCACAAAAACCACCACGTAACGGTTCTCTATATACATGAATCTAGTTTGAATAAGTATATAGGGAATAAGAGTGCAAGTTTTGGAAGTGCACAATTACCACCAAGACATGGGACTTATATGCGTAAATACCACCAAGTGATTGGAATTAAGTGTGTAAAACCTCACGAGGCTAAATTACCAAAATATGTATATCAATGAAAGATATAATGAGATTGTTGGATTGAACAAGAAGTAAGTAGGGATGTCACCGACTCAAAGAAATCCCAACGTGTGGGCACATATCTTGAGCAAGACTAGTATAAATAAGTAACATATGGAAATGATGAAGTAACCTTGAAGATGTAGAACATGTAATATTTTGATTTGGAAAGCTCTGAATTCTAGAGTATCAATGGATTGTAGATCTAGAAGAAGCATATACAATAGATATCTTAATTGCACAAAAGAGATGAAGAAGAGTAGCATACAATCCACAAATTAGAGGGATTCCCTTACCCTAATAGGGACGAACAAAATATACAATAGAAGACGCAGATCGCAGAAGTTGCAAGGTGTTGACATTGGAGATTACAGAAAGCGCATATCTTATATCGCAAAATTTATCGACTATTGTTAATATAGCAGATTGTTGAGACAAATTCGCAAATCATGGATCTTGCAAATTGCTGAAGTTGCATAGAATTCATAGATCATAGATCGCATAAATTACAAAATTTGTAAAGTGTTGATATTGCATATTCTAGGAGACACGGTTTAAAATGAAGTCATAGATCGCAGATTATTGATAGTGCAAAAGAATTAGATTTGAGAAGACACATGTCACAGGTTGCAAAAGTCACAATTCTGTTATAAATTATCGTTATTCCAGGGTAGCAAGAAGGGGAAAGGAGTGGAAGTTGAAGCTTCCTTCTAGTTGGTGCTAGAGAATACAAAAATGGGAGTTGGAGCTTCATTTCAGTTGGCGTTGAAGAACAAGAAGAGGAGATTACAGTCTCCATTCAGGTTGGTTCCTGAACACAACAAGTTGGAGCTTGTGCAAAAGGATTGATGTTCTCTTAGGCCAATGCCTAAAGTTACAAAGTTGGTGCTTGCATGTGGGATTGGTGTCCCAATCAAATTTGTGTCTGACGAATTTTGTACTCACATTTGGAGATTTGTGTCTCCTATCTATGTAATCAACTTTATATATATATATATATATATATATAAAGTTATTTTAGAGATTATTTGCGCATTGGTGTCCTTTAATGTTGAATTTTATTTTGTTATGTGAAAAATTGTGTAATATGCAATTTATACTGACTCGCCCACCCTCTTAGTATAAATAAGAATTCAAACATATTTCTCAAGTCAC
The DNA here is from genome assembly GCA_001517045.1 of Pseudotsuga menziesii. Lineage (NCBI taxonomy): Eukaryota > Viridiplantae > Streptophyta > Pinopsida > Pinales > Pinaceae > Pseudotsuga > Pseudotsuga menziesii. The sequence continues at coordinate 434,460 of LPNX010791901.1, forward strand.
TCCTTTTCATATTTCTCAAGCTCACAAAATAGTTTTATACGAAGTCCCCCAAGATATTTGGGAGGAAGCTCTAGGAGTTTATTCCCTTAGTAAGAACCTTATTACACCTTTGAAAGTTTATGAGAAGTGTGTTGAAGTTTTTCCAAAGGTTCTTGTTCTCTCTTCTCATCATTAGAGGAAATTTGGGGTCTAAAATGGGCCTTATAAAAAATTGTGCCATGGATGAGCTGGATTGAGTTGAATTTTTAAACCAATAGAATTTCAATATCTTTGGTCAACCAGTATGGTTGAGTTGGACACATAATGCTTATGTGTCATATTTTTATTTGACAATAGCTAACTCCATATCAACCTCACATTGGTTAAGTTCTTGAAAAGTTCACCTCGAAATAAGATAAATAAACTTTAACTAATAAATATAGAATGTTTTATTTGATCACTACTTCCAACTCCTTTAAAACATAACCTTTGCATTAATTAAAATTGTAGTGGAAGCATTTTGAAATACTAAAAACATTTATTAATCAATTTTTTAAAAAGAAAACTAAATAATATTTAATTTTAAATATACTTATCTTGAAATACTAAATAAAAGATATTTAGTAGTTTTAATATTATTAAATAATTTTTTTTAAATAAATATATTTAATTATTACATCCAAAAATAAATAAAACATTTAAACCACAATTTTTTTTTATATTAATATAAACAATAATATGAATATACATAGTTTATTGTTTTTTATTTTATGTGATGTAATAATTTTTATATGAATTAATATAAAATTTATATTAAAAAATAATAGTGAATTTTTTTTAATACTATTACAATTATATTTTTCATTATAAATGAATATATTTGAGTTTTACATTTATTAAATATATAAAAAGTAGTGGTCTATTTATTTAAAAAAATAATAATATAAAATTCAAAAGTTTCCTATCATTTATTATGTGTGCACAAGAATCTAAATATTTCATTAATATTTTTAATCAATATCTCTTGACTCTACATTAACTCAATATAGTTGTCAACTAGCATTAATGAGACGATTTAGGTTGACTTTCATTAGATTTTCACTAGATTTAATCTGACATGGAATATTTGTAGTGTGATGTGGCCTTTTTTATATTATAATGTTATCTTGAGAGTATAGTTTCATAAGCTTTTTGAGGGATATTATTTTAGGGGAAATCCCAACCCCTCTCAAGTTTAGGGAGAGAACGATCATGGTTTCACTCTTTCTAGGTCTCTACCTACTTTAAGGGCCTTATCTATGGCGGCTTTCCTTTCGCTATAGATGTCATTCTTAGCCTAGTTTTGAGTGGTAGAAAGAAAATACTTTCTACCAGCACCACCACCAAGGGGATTGTCGAGGGCTAGTCCCCCTTCCAAATCCACATCATCAAGCTTTTTAGACTTGGATAAAAGAGTTCAATTTGAAATTACAAGAGAAATGGAGGTACCTTCACATGATTCTGAAAGAGGAGGGGACCAAGCTGGTTTTCAAGGGAGAAACAACCAAGCAAATATCTTTATTCAAAATTGAGGGGGCTAAGAAACTTCATGGATCGATGGGGGGAGAAAAGTAAGCTTGGAATCACCAAAGGATTTAAAACAAAGGAACATAAATATGACCTTTTTTTATTATTTTCCTTAGGAGGCCCATTTTAGACCCCAAATTTCCCTCAAAAGGCTTATGAAACTATACTCTCAAGATATCATTATAACATAGGAAGCCATGTTTGCATGATCAAAGGAAATATATGTTTTACCACTGTGGCTTAAGGATTTGTCTTTCAGTGATTTGGATTTAGAGCGCCTCTCAAGTGGTCTCCTTTCAGCATGGAGGCCTAGATTGTCATATGTTTCTTCCTTTACTTTTCAATAATACATTCAAGTAGATATTTAGGATAATTAATTCGGGATTATCCTGTAGGTCATCAACATTTATGGTCCTTATTTGAACATACACCAATACTAGGATTAATTGACGGTCTTGGGGGTTAAATTTGATCGATAATAACATCATTATTGGAGATGATATTAACTTCAACCTCTTTCTATGAGAAGTTTTGGGTCCTCAACCCCATCTTGACCTATCAGGTGGTTATTTCTCTCACATGTTGGAACACCTTCACTTAGTGGACCTGGAACTGGTCAAGTTGACCCCTACTTAGTGAAACAAACAAATATTGGAGGAAGGTGTGTCGAAGTGACTAGAAATATTTTTTCTTTTGATTCCCTATTAGACAATAGGTTTTGACAAAGTCCTGTGTTGGATTTGGAGGTGTTTTGTTAGAACAATTAAATGTGGAAGCTTAAAGGAATATAAAATGTATAAATAAATATCATATTCGAAGAGATAATTACAATTACAATGTCATGACCATTTAAATATGGTCTATCATTCCCTTTCAAATAGAAAGGCATGCCCATTTATATAACTTTATCAAATTAGTTTAATATTTGTTTATATTATTATTATTACTATTATTTAATTATTTAATATATATTATTATGATTTATTCCTTTTACATATGTTTACTACATTTCCCACTCCTTTAGAATTTCTTTGTTTTGAAAGAAAGAGTAGAGAAGGATGTTGTTGGAAGAATCTTTTAGTTTCCCATGATGACATCTTCTAGTAAATGCTTCCATTTAATGAGATACTCTTTTATATTCATGGAACAGATCTTCCTTTACTTAATATCTATTATTTATTTAGGTTATAGGATAAATCATCCTTCTTCATCCGATATAGGTAGTTCAGATTGTTCTCCTTGATGCTCCTCTTATACCTTCTTGAGACTGGAGACATGGAACACATTGTGAATTCTGAAATTTTAGGGTAATTTCAACCCATATGAAACTGGACTAATTTTCAAGTTGATTTGGTATGGACCATAAAATTTTGGAGCCAACTTGCTATTACCTTGCTTCTTAAGAGATAATTGTTTTTAAGGTTGTAGTATTATGAACACCTAGTCATCCAATTCAAACTCTCTTTCTTATCTTCTTAAGTCTACTTGTTGCTTCATTAAATTCCAAGCATTTGTTAATTTTTCTTTTAATAATTGTATGGCCTTTTGGTCTTCCTCTAGTTGACTCTTTACTGTTGGTACCTTAGAGCTAAAGAGTGAAAATTCCTTCCATTTGGGAGTTTCATATCCATATAATTCTTGGAACGGGGTCATTTTAGATGAAGTATGGTAATTAGTATTGTACAAACATTCAACTAAATGCAACCATTGGAACCACTTGTTTTGCTTGTCAGTAAAAAAACAATGAAGGTATGTGCCCAAACATTTGTTCACTATTTCAGTCTTCCCATCAATTTGAGGATGATATGTTGAACTAATTATAAGGGATATCCCTATTTGTTTACAAAATTCCTTCCAAAAATTTCCTTTAATCTTCGCATCCCTATCACTAATGATAACTTTTGGAAACTCATGTAACTTATAGACATTTTTGCAAAATGTTTCATCTATTTTATTTGTTGAATATGTTTCCTTTACTCCCATGGAGTGAGCATACTTGGTTAATCTGTCGACCACTACAAAAATTTTATTCTTCCCATCATACATGGACAACCCCTCGATGAACTCCATAAAAATTTATTCCCACTTCTGACTTGGAATGTGTAGAGGGTAAAGTAACTTTGATGATGGTATATTTTCATTTGTATTTATTTGGAAATCATTACATTCAAAAACATACTTTTGGATTTTGTTTTTCATTCCATTTCAGCAAAATGATTTTCGTGCATTTGTGTAAGTCTTAAAAAATCCCACATGTCCTACAGCAGGTGAGTCATGTGATTCCCTTAATATTTTTACTTTGAACTTCGAGGTTGGTGTGAGATAAATTCTTCCCTTATGCCAAAGAATTTTGTTTCTCCATTCATACTTTGAAGTATGTTCCTAGTTATTAATGATGGAACAAGCTTATGGATCTTTGGCATATTCCAGTTGTATCTCATGCAACCATACAAGAATTACGATGGATATTGCATATGTTGTTATATCTTCATCTTTTATGGATAATGCATCAACAACTATATTATCTTTTCCTTTTTTTAATATATACATATCAAAAGAAGAAATGTTTTCTATCCATTTTTGTTGTTTTGTGGACAAGGTTTTTGGTCGAAGTAAGTAATAAATACTATTATGATCAGTACGTATCAAGAATTTTAAACTTAATAAGTATTATCACCATTTTTATAATGTGTGTATGATAGCAAGCATCTCCTTATCATAGGTGGAATTTAAGCCTTCCATCTTGTTGAGCTTTCAACTTTCAAAGGAAATAAGGTGGTTATCCTGCATTAACACTACACATATTCCAAAACCTAAATCATCACACTCTACAACAAAGAGATTCATAAAATTGGGGGTTTCTAATATAGTTGTGGATATAGTAAGCTTCTTCAAATATTTGAAACATTCATTTTCCTTTTTATTCCATTGGAAGGAATGTTATTTATTATATCTGACATGTTGCGCATCAAATGGGCATAGTCTTTTATGAACCTTTGATAATAACCCATTAGAAAAAAAAACCCTTAACTTTCTTATATTATTGGGTTTTGTCCATTTTGTGATTGCCTTAATTTTAATTGGATCTACTTTTACTCCTTCCTTGGATATGATATGATTGAGGTATTCTACTTCTTCCTTCCCAAATGTGAATTTCAACATCTTTGCATAAAATTGATTTTCTGATAAGAGGGACATTATTGTTTCTAAGTTATTAATATGCTCATTCCATGTCTTATTATAGATAATAATGTAGTCAAAAAGTACCAGTACGAACCTTCTTATTTAGGGCCATAAAAGCTCATTTATAGTTGTTTGGAAGGTAGTAGGAGCATTGGGTAACTCGAATGACATCACCTTGAATTCATAGTGACCTTAATTAGTTCAAAAATAATTCTTCACTATATACTCTAACATTACTCATATTTGATAATGTGATGATCTCATATCTATATTGTAAAAGTATTCGGCCCCATGGATTTCATCCCAACATCTCATCTATGAATGGGATCAGGAATTTGTATTTTATTGTTATCTTATTAATACCTCTATAATCTATACATAGTTTGAAAGACATGTCTTTTTTATGAACCAACATTACTATGGATGTATATGGAATTATGCTTCTTGTGATAACTCCACACCTTGATAAATATTGTATTAATATCTCTATTCCAGTCTTATGATGGTGAGGATATCGGTAAGCTTTAACGTTCATAGGAGCCGAACTTGATTTCACCTCAATTATGTTCTCTATTTCTATTTCTGGTGGCAATTTCATGACAATATATTTGAATACCTTCTCATATTTTTGTATTAATCCTTGTATTTTTATTTGTTTTCCATGAGCCAATTATACTACTAATATCTCTATTTGATGACATTGCGCTACAAATTTTGGTGCCCCTTTCTAAATTTGTTTCTCCATTTTTCGTGAAGATATAATTTGGGTAGGGGTGGTTGAAATCCATACAATTTTTATTGTGTTCCATCACATTTGAATTTGATGAATTTATTTTGATGATTTCCGGAGTATGTACCTAACGTAAGTAGCCATTGAATTCCTAAGACAATGTCTACTCCTCTTAAGGGTATTGTGTAGAATCCAAATTCCATGTTATAATTGTCTATTTACAACTTGACCTTGCGACACTTCCTTATACCATTGATTTGTTCCCATATACTGCCATCACTCTTATATATGTTGTTGGGTATGCGAACAGATTTAACCTCTTCATCGCATTCACATCTATAAAATTATGGGTGCTTCCTGTGTCTATAAGTACAGTGACATTTTATTTTTTGACATGCCTTCTTAATTTCAATGTTTAGGGTTGTTTGATACCTTCTATTCTAGATAGATATATCTTGGGAATTACCTATTCATCTTCTACATGGATATCAGTATTTTCATCCTTGATGGCTTCATCTTTGGAATCACTAATGGACGAATGTGATTCCTTTTCATCTTCATAATTATACAATTTTTTCACCCATTTCACCCATTTTTTCTATGTCTTACTATTGTTTTTCATTATCCCTCGTGTGGGGTGGTATGTACTTGTTAGAATTATCCATGGAGAATTTATTGGACCCTTGATTGAATATTTGTTTGACTTATTTGGTCCTGTGAATGATGGCTTGTCATACTTGTTTTTTTTTTCAATTAATTTGGCTGCATATCTAGCGTCCTCAATTGTTTTTGGTTTCCATTAGCTTGATTTTTCCATGGATGCAATCTTTTAACATGGTTTGTGTGTGTGTGTGTGTGTGTGTGTGTGTGTGTGTGTGTGTGTGTGTGTGTGTGTGTGTGCTTGATTTTTCCATGGATGCAATCTTTTAACATGGTTTGTGTGTGTGTGTGTGTGTGTGTGTGTGTGTGTACACACACACACCCATATAAGGAGGAAAAAACCATGCTTAGGAAATCAAAATGAAGTGTTGGTAGGGAAATAAAATATTGAGGATTTACAAACATATTTTAAATATATATATTGTATTTTTTTGGGGGGGGAGAAATTCCTTCCTAAGTTACATAGCTTGATCCATCCATCGTTGATTCGAGATATTTGGAAATCTTCATATCCATTGAGATTTTTAAAATTGATAAATTTCAACCATCTATAAAATCAGTAGCATAAAAAATATGAAACCAAAAAATTATGAAAAATATGTTGGATCTTGTTTAAAGGGTATTTTTTATTTTTCAATTTATACAAATTGTTGGAAAAATGTTGACAAGAAAAAACAGGTGTACATATAAAATGTTATTCAAATATTAATGTGTCAACTTCAAAATATAATAAAAATATATAATTAAAAAAAAGTGGTATCTACCTTATGTAGATCAAATTTCCAAGGAAAATAAGGTAATTAAATGCAAATTTGGCATATTAAATGACAATATTTTTTCTAAATGCCATTAGAAATACAACACATTTCACTACAAGTTTTTTTTTTACCAAACATCAATATTCACAAGGCTATATGAGTTTTGGGGGGTTCAATTTAAAAAATATGTAAAATACCAATTTCTCATCACCACATTTCAATGAAAAGTTTTACCCATTTTCATGGTTTCACCCATATGGGGTATTGCGAATAGAATTCTACTCAACTTTATGACTTGTAATCTTCATATCTTCCACATTTTCATACATATTTTATATTTTTTGTATCACTGAAATTTGTTCCTCCCATGCCATGTTCCACCACATTTCCATTTTTCAATCCTGTGAGGATTTGAGGGATGTATTTTTGAACGGGATATAGTGTATTGGATATTGATTTGAAATACCTCATATAATATATTAGAAAAAAATCCCTATAAATTCTCTACTATGTGGAATTTATCTCATTTCAATTTGATCACCTTGTTAAAATTTATGTCCTTTACAAGCCCCATGGCTATCACCAAAAATTTGTATAAAAAAATATTATGAAGTGCGATATCTCCTTTGTATAGACTTCAATTCGAGTGATTTATTTTTTAAATCATAATACACATATACTTTTTTGTTTTTGGGAAATTATATAGAAACATTCTACACAATCGACATAAGTGTCATGGATCTATTTTTTTCCTCTAAAAACTTGAAAAATAGAAGGATAGGAAAATATCTCTTTTAATTGTCAAAAGTGCTTTGATTCCAATTCTAACGTACCTATGGAGGATAAATGATGGGCTATCTAGGGAGGCACCCAATGAGATAATGCACTTAAAATTTCCATAATCATGGAATATGCCACTTGGTAGTTGATGGGTAATAAATAATCGCACTTGGTAGTTAGTAAGCATTATAATAATAAGCCGTAATTCGCATTGACCCCCCGGGAATACTCATGAGAAAGTAAAAACATACATAAGTATGTTTGTATGAAGTATGTTAGATGTACTATTTTGTAGAAAGCATGCCTTGTGGAGTGATTCCTTCCATAATGAGTATTTGATGTTGTAAGCCTACCTTAAGGGCTCAATCCATATTTTTGTGTTCAATATTATGTGATTTGTTGGTATTATTTATTAATTTGAAGCATTATATATCATTTTTTATTTAATTTTTGGGTTAAGGATCATAACAAGTAGGAAAACCATAATTATTACACACTGGATCATATCTTAACCATAACCATAACTTAAACTTAACCCACTTGATCCTTAACCCATTGGATCATAACTTGACAAGTGAGTCATGGAGAGTTTGGGAAAGCCATGATTATAAAAGAAGATATCACTAGATGGTGGTAGTTGATTTACCAAAAAAAGATAAAGGGACTTTCAGATGAAGCATATGAACATGTACTTTTAAATAGGTGGTGTCATACTATGAAGAAGGATGAAGAAAAAATTAAATGTTTATTTTATGCACAAACCTCTTACTATATGTTTATAGATATATTCGGCAGGAAAATGTTGTTATTTATATAAACCTTAGTATAAAGCATAATTTATCAATGTCAATTTGGATAAACTATTACAATCCCTAAAAATCATATTCAAAGTACATAGTATGAAGGTGAGAATGTTCAAATTTCTAAATATTTGAAGATTACTATGGATAAACATGTGTTACATTCAAATTTTCATTATATATATGTGAATGATGTGGATATTGTTTCAGTATATACTTGGATGGAATTAGTTGGTATACTTAACATTGAACTGCAAAATAATTTTATGAATCTTTTTTGTATAAGAAAAAGAAAATTTGATTGCAATATTTTTGTATTACTAAGGAACAAGGGACTAAGGGGTCACATGATGGATTCCTTGTAGGTAAAATAGTTTAAGTACCTATAAATACAATAAATGAAGAGATTGAGTTCAAATTAGAAGAAGGTGTTACAAAATTGCATCAATAAAATCCCCAACAAGGGAATATAAATGTAGGAGAATATAAGGAGCTACATGAATCAAAGGAACCCTAGGTTTTGGATTCAGAGAAATAATAACAAATATATAAGGTTAATATATAATGCCACCCACATAACTAATAGAAATAACGTTCATTAGTGCAAGGTTGGGAGCATTAGAAAAATTTAAATAAAATAGGAAACCAATATGGAGGCATAGGGAGGACTAAAACAATACATGGAGATATTAGAGTATCATAGGGCAAACATGGTACGAAAGGAGGAACTAAAATTAATGTCAATGTTTAAATAAAGTAGATGGAACCAATGTCCACATTTCACTAGGATGGATGGATTCCCATGGTTGGTGCTAGCTAGCTGCATTTCTTAGTAGATGTTATTGTTTTTCTTCCTCCCATATTTTGAGGATGAAACATGAAAAGGGAGATGGAATGTAATGTACCTAAGGAGGATAATATGGTGTACCTAGGGAGGTACCCAAGGGGATAATGTATATAATATTTTCATAATCATGGAATAAGAACACTTAGAAGTTGGTGGGTAGTAGATAAGGCCTCTAGGTAGTTAGAGGAAATAATACAATCATAAAGGGTAGTTGGAATAAAACTCTTAGGAATATTCATGGAAATTTATAATTATTCATGAATATATTCATATGAGGTATGTTCGATATATTGTTTTATAGCAATCATAACTGTGCACTAATTCCTCCATAAAAAAAATTTGACGGTGTTACCTTAGATTAGGGGTTCTTTCCATATTTGTGTGTTCAATATTGCGTGAATATATTGGTATTATTTCTAAATTTAAGGGTTTTATATCATGTTTTATTCAATCTATTTTATTCAATATTTGGGTTAAGGATCATAACAAAAAAAAAACCCTAACCCCCAGAAGATCCATACATTGAAATAAATCAAAGATTATATGAGCTTGGAAACTTAATTGGGGAGCTTAGGAACACAAAAGAACAGTCCCATGTTTCACCAACCACTTACTTTGACACCATCATTTCTATTATTGGCCATGCCCATGGAAAAATTATATGGTATATATGAATTTCGATCCAAGATGAGAGAGTTTTAATAAAGTGGAATTATTAAGGAATAGGTCATAAAAATGGATATAATCATAGACTCAATTGTTTAGTTGTTCTTTGACCCTATAAAAAAATAACCACCTAATAGAAGAAAGATGCATATTTGCAAGAACTCATGCACATTCCAACCATGAAGAGATCTGTTGGGCCAAGGGACAGCATGTCAAAATTCATGTAGAATTATGCCTATGGAAAAGAACATAAAGGAGAAGAGGAAGGAGATACGACAAAGGAAGCATCATAAAGAAAAATGGAAAGGATGTTGTGACATAAGAAGTAAAGGAGAAGAAGAAGACAAAGAGAAGGCGTTGGAAGAGGAAGTTTTGCCAGATGAGTAAGCCACAACAGAAGAACAGAATGAGATACAAGATGACATGGCAGAATATCAACAGTAGTAGGCATGCAAATAACGCAACGACTGGAAAATGACAGTAAGCAATAATGCTAAGAAAGAAACAATACTTAACGAGTATGAGTACGAGCTCGGCTGGAGCCGATGGAAACCACACACGTGAAGGAATATTTGTAATTCACGTCGATAATGCTTCTCATTATGTGTTGGTAGAATAGGAAAGACATCCTATTGGCTGGTTATAGTAAGTCGTCTGAGATAGCGATAGGAGAAGAGTATGTAATGAGTCTTTTAGAGTTTGTATCAGTTCGGTATTGAGTTTGTAACAAGCATGTATGAGAGTTGTATCGATTCTGTAATGATGCTATAAAAGAAGGAACCTAAGCTGTAGATGGGTTAGACAATATAGCATCTAATTAATTTGTATACTCTTGGTAATACGCTTGAGCTAGACTTGAGGTAGGAATTCTGGTTAATGACTTTGTATCACTAAGTGCATCACAGTATAGGTTCTACAACTAAGTGCACAGACAAGTAGAGAAAGTTGAGTCGATCTAGGCTATGTGCGGATCGCTAGTAGGAGTAGAGTAGGAAGAGAGAAGAGAGAAGATTAGAGAGCATGAGAGGGAGGAAGATTCTATAAAGATAGAAGAGAATATCTTGAATAGAGTCTACATCTTTGTGCACAGGAAAAAGTTGCATCTATTTCCTCATGCTAGATGAAGAGCACCTTGTGGTTTTCACCTAGATGGGATTCCATGCTATATTTTGTGTATCTATGTGAATGTTGAAGTAGCTTAGATATATGTGTTAATATTGTGTTGAATGAATGGTTGATTATTGTGTTTGAAAATGGAAAAATGTAATATGACCGCATTACATTAAGGAATATGATTATGTTGTATTTTCACTGTTATTTACATAAGTCGCATAAAGAAGGGTTGGATCACAACATAGTGTTAAAGTACTATGCATAAAAGTAACCCACCTTCTCCGACTTCATTGGAATCCTTGGAGCAGAGCCAAGGTACTAAAACACCCTCTCACACAACTACATAAATGTGGTTCTGGAATTTACCCATAGAAACAAATATATCTTGGGTGAGGTGGCATCTATGTCACAAGTGCTGCCGACTGAGCTCTACTCCGTTGAGATGATATATCGTGATTTGTTGTGCTGAGAAGAAGGGACTAAACCTCAGTCCAAGGAAAAATAAAGGGAAAAATCCAACAAATGGTTATGTTGTCGGGACCTTAAAGTGTTGTGGTGGGGGATATGTTGTGGAATCCCATGAAACTAGATATCTAGGACTGGGTGGAATTCAAAAAGTTTGAGTTTTCAAGGGAAGAAAGTAAAGGATCCCATTGGAACCCAACAAAGTGGTTTGGCCGGTACATTTATTCAGACATTTACAATATTTTCTTTTATGATTTTTCCATCGTGTTGCATGAATGGTTGTGCTACCACCTAAGTTGTACTTAGTGGTTTTTATCAAGTGAGCCCGGTGAACCGGACAGGGCTAACTTGTTCAAACTTCAAAAAGACCTTTGGAAGTACTTATGGGAAGTCCTTGTTGTATCATATCACATGTTCATACCCCATGATGGAATTGTAATAAATGTTCTAGCATGATAGTGTCTGTAAAAGATTCGGTCTCTTAGACTTCATTTGTCAATTCGATCAGCCCAAGGTGTTTTTTCCCTTGGTTATTATTGGTTGTTGAACAAACGACTGATAATTTCTGAGTTTTTCACTCCATACCTCCAAAGTTGGGGTGGTGGGCTTGGCATTCAGGCCTATTGAGGTTATTAGAGTCTATGTGTCAATGTATAAACATGATAGACATCATTTTTGAGTCATATGAACATGTCTAAGTCCCCCTAGGTGTTTTTCAATTTTTCAATTTTTTAGTTTTTTCAGTGATTTTTATTAAATTCTAATTTTTCCAAAACTTAGGCTATTTTTTAATAGTTTAATTGGAAAAATTGATTTTGTAATAAAAGTGGGCCAAATAATCAGTTTCAGTCATGTAGGTGCTCATTTTCAAGCTAAGAGCACCATGTAAACCCATGGACCCGCTATTTCCTAGTTTTGAGTGATTTTCCATCACTCAGGTCAGAAAGCCCCAAAAATGAATTATTGATTATTTTAATTAATAAATTGATGAATAATGGAGCAAATCCAAAAACAATAAATCAATGGATTCTCAGCCGATTTGATTGAAATCAGTTAGATCTGAAGCAGATTGACTGGATCTGACAAATCCTTGACTGAAGGAGGTGATCAAATCAGATCTAGAGTTGATCTTGAGCATCCTTTATGGGGAATTTCACCCTCCCTCTCTCCTCAACACGTTTTGGCTCATCTGGATGATTTTTGGGTCGATGTGTCAGTGTATGGGTTGATGTGTCAGCCAGATCAGGCCCCTGGTTGACAAGTAGGCTTAGTCCAGCTTCAGTTGTGCATTGATGAACTCTCCATCAGTTGATTTCACTTGATTCCATGAGGCATTGCACCCTGCCTAGGATAGATGGCCTGCAAATTGTATATATCCTGATGGAGGCTCCCTCTTCCAAGCTAGTGAGAGCTGGACTGAAGGGCTTGCCATTGTAATACTGTTGTAATATTTCGATTGTTGAAATAAAGAAGCATTGGAGGCTAAATGGTGTAATGCTCTCATATGTGTGGATTAAGCATTGTCTTATGGCTATTGATGTTGTCGGCTTTTCTCTCAATTTCTGCATCTGAACCCTGTCTGGCTTGAACAATTCAGCTGAATCAATAGGAGTATAGTTGGGCAAGTAAGGTTACTTGTTTTTCTTATATCTCATAGAATATATGTTAGAATATCTTGATTATACATGTTTAATAAGTTTATTTGCATGTAATCCTTGTTTATTTTTCATATATATATCCAGATCTCATGAGGTTTCGTGCAGGATTGTGTGTTTAGCTTTTAGGTAGCAAGGATTGGACAAGTTGTGGATCTAAGGATTGGATGAGCTGTGGATCTATTTTGAATCCACTACACATCCAAATTTTTGTGAAGACATTGTCCCTCTGCATTCCACTAACAAGTTTCCTCTGCAGATCTGCTTCAACAACAAGCACCTTTCTTCCCCTTTCTCTCCTTTAAAATCTAAAATTTTCCTCAAATCGGTTACTTAAAAGGTTTCTTATTACTCTGATCTATCTCGCTAAGAAAAATACACATATATATAATCAGTAATATCCCTCCCAAATTCTATATCTTAGTTTTTTTTTGCACCTAAAGTTCAATTTCAAGAGATCTAGCTAAAAGTACCTTATTTTCGCAAGCAATTTAGTGAAAATTCATAGCTTGCTGTTAAGGTTGTTTCATTTGCTGTTCGATAAATTTAATATTATGAAATATCAGTGCATTTAATTGGCTGCAAAAAAATCAAGCCAAGATCCCAAGGAAATCTTGCTTTCCTTGGTTCCTTTTTCGCTGATTTAGCTAGTTCAATTTCATTACTTTTTGAGATAAAGTAGGCTGACCCAAAGGTACTCCTAAATTTATTTTGGGAATTTGTTATTCTAACATGCTCGCTTTCCTTTAGCAGGTATGACAGAGAATAATGGAAGCTGCTACCCAAAGTGGCTTTTGGAGCACTCAAATCCCCCCAGGGGTCTCCCTTTTGTCACAAAATTCTTAAAATTTGTGTATAACTGTAAGATCTTGGTTTCAGCTTGTATAAGGACCAAGAAGAACTGATATATCAGTCCTATTATTTTTTAACCAATAATAAATAAAATTTCCTTTGGAATAGGCTCTTTCGAGCCCATTCCCCATCCCCCCTGGGGGGATTCGCGTCGGTGCCATTTTCGTCGTTTTCTACTTATTTCTTTTTAACTAGAATTGATTTGATTTGAAGGTTAGTATACTTGATCTTGTTATTGATTCCATACTCCATATATTACATTTCAAAGTAATCATAATACTTACCCCACGATTTCCCGAGTGACCCGAAAGGGGAAAGAGATTCGTGGTAGGATTAATCAGAAAACCAGATTTGTGTAGTTGTTTTATTTTTCATATTTTTTTTATCATAAAATTTAAAACTAACCCCTCCTCGATTCCCCGATTGAGATCCACTTGGATCGAAATAGGTTCTTGGATGCTTTTCTTTTAAACAAGAACACATCTTTTAAAAACTTATTAAAATTTACAAGGCTCCAGTGTGTATGCTCTGCACTTGGCTGCGGTTCATCCGATCAGTCAAGTTGTATCAAAAGCACTTGGGTGACTAGTATAATTAGGACTCACTCTCCCCAACTGACAAACCATCAGGTGAAAATCCAACACCTCGATCAAACCTTTACGGTGGCAAAATACCCAAAGGAAGCGGGAACTTCTGAAAAGTGACCTCGGGGCACCGATCTCTGTCACACCCTAATGGGTGTGTTACGAACAATAGCCCTAGAGAATCCATTTCAGCCCACATATTCCTTAGGGGTATCCATGAAGGTTTTGTTTTGGACATACTCCAAGTACTCTCGGGTATATCTGGAGTCCCCCCTTAGCCTAATTTAATCAACTCATACTTCAATTTTAACTTAAAACATACCAAGATGCAATCGCAAAACATTCACTCCGAGCACATGCAAGCACATTGATCTTGTTGTTTTGACTCCATTTTAAGGCACTGGTCTTTTTTGCTTCATATATAGATTGTGTATCAGCTTTGTGCTTTCGTATGTTTATCTTCATATATTGTCATCTTTAATTGTCTATAGTTAAAATATTCAAACTCCTAAATAACTGATTCAGTTTAACATCACCACACTAAGAAATCATCCTTAGTAACTTAATAGGGTCTACCCCCCTTGGCTTCATTAGGAGTTGAGCCTAAACGGAGGAGTCAAGAACAAGGTGACAGCCTTGACTCGAGACTTGCCCCCAAGGACACACCGAGTGGCTTGAATATTTCGGCCATGTGACCCAGGTGTGTGAAAAGGTGGCAACACTTTTTGGCACCATTGCCGGGGATAAATATTTTTATTCCCGGGTACGACTTAGCTTAACTTTTTTCTAAACAACTAAAAAGATAAAAAAAATTTGATTGATCTAGTATTTAAAAAACATAAAAATTAAAACTCGATCCATCTGGCGACTCCACTGTCTAACATCCCTTCAAGAATTTCTACTCGAAGAAACCGCCGACAATTATTCAATCCTCTCCCTGATCCCGAAAGTTTTATTAGGGAAATATTGAATAGGTAGACTTCTTGTAGAAACCTTGAAGAGTTAGGAGACCAATCCCTCTCAGATATCCATCACATATTTGTAGAGAGTCATGCTCACCAATCTCAAGAAATGACGGCATTATTCAAACCCCTTGAATTTTCTCAAATAGCAGGTGCTCCCCATGCCATTCCGAAAGATGCTATCAAGAAGCTCCCCAGGTTCGAGGGAAATAATGCCACCATTGCCAAGACTCATCCCCAAAAGTTTGAAAGGCACCTAGTCAGTTATTGTGATGATGTTGCCTCTAACCATGAAGATATCAAAATGAAGCTCCTTGCTTTATCCTTAGAGGATGATGCTGTGGAGTGGTATGAAAACCTTGTTGATGATTCGTAAAAAACTCTTAGTGATTTCCTAGAGGGTTTTAAGAAGAAATGGGGGGGAAAGAAAGAACCAAGACATCTGCTTGCTGCCCTCCATAACATAAAGAAGATGGAGAATGAAACCATTGATGAATTTAATACTAAGTTCAGGCGTGTGGTTGCGGACTTCCCTAGAGAAATCAAGCCAAGGGATGCCTCCATCCTCATATATTACATCGAAGCTTTCACTGGTGATTTGAGGTACCAGTTAAGGGACAAAGAGCCAACCGATCTAAAAACTGCTCAGGAATTGGCTAAGAAAATAGAAAAGAATATGCAGTCTTCAGGCAAATCCAGCATTCCAGGTTACACTAGGGGAAACACTTCATACAACAAAGAAAAGGGAAAAGCCTTTGAATCAAAAGAAAAGCGAGCTTCTAAAGACCCCATGGAAAAGATAGCTATCATGTTGGAAAAAGTGATGACTAGTCACGACCAATTCATGACAAAAATCCAAAACAAAATAGTCACACTGGAGAGAAATAGTGGACCTAGGAATTTTCAGCCAAAACAGAATCAAGTGTATCAAAGGAAGTTTCCTCATCGAGAGCCTAGGATTCCAAACCAATTATACTCAACTAACATGGTAGATGAAGTAATTCCTTGGTGTAGACCTTGTGAGCAATTCCACCCAGAAAGCACTTGCTACATAGCAAATCAGATTATAGAACATGGGATGGCGGAGGTCAGTAATCAGGAAACAGCATCAGGCGAGTCTGATCATATATACATGGAAGGCCAGGCTTACCCTTTGTCACCATCTAAATAGTACAAGCTTGAGGATGAAACCATTGCAGAATCTTATAGTGAAACTTATGATGAAAACTGTGATATACATGATGGGACTCCTATGTGTTCTCCATATAATGATGACAGCCTGGAAGGTCTACTACCTTGTGACCTTTTCTCTGAAGAAGATGAGTATGAAAATGAGGATAAGTATAGCTTGGAGCATGATACAAGTGATGAAGACTCCCTTATCCCTGACAAAGATGTTGATGAGGAGTCCTGGACATTCATGGAAAATCCAGTCTATGACATGAATAAAGAGGAAAATAATGAACCAAAAACTTTTGATGGTTTTGTTGATGGCATATCTAAAGAAGAGAGGATGTACCATGTGGCCTTGGGAAACTTTGATATGAAAAAGGAGCATGTAGTTTATCCACATGATCAGTCTGAGACATATATCGATATCAGTAGTGAAGACAAAGAGAACTCGATATCGAAACCTAATATCAGCAATGGGGAATCCATCACATTTAACATAGATGGTGGTGATGACTATTGGGATTTTTGTGGATATCTTATTAAGAATCCTATCTATGCTATATCCAGCAAGGGGAGTGTCTGTTTAGAGATTTGTGGAAGTCCAATCTACTATACTTCCATAGAGGGAAGCATGAATCTGGAGACCTTGGAAAATCCTAGTATGGAAAAGCAGCATTCAAAACTCTTATATGATCATTCAGAGTCATATCATGCAGAGCCGCACAAGAGTATTAGTAATGAAGACATGGAGAAGCAGTTTTGTGAAAAGACAGATGTGATGCAATTATTAGAATATCAATCTCAACTATCATCTTCACATATAGAGTTTCCTCATGACTTGGAGCTGCTTGGGGCTTATACAGTGAATTATCATCTGGTAAGCCTTGATGATCAATATAATGGTGTAGTCAATCTGCCTCATCATTCCAATTTGTACATCAACCCTATCCAGTCATGGATAGAAGCAGCCTGCGCAGGCACTTACCAGTTTGGGAGGAAGTTTGACAACATTATTCATGCCTATGATTTCTCATCCATCCCACCCATTCTGAATCATCACGCAGGTTTGCATTTTCTAAATAAATTATCCTTACTTTGGCTGGTAACAAAAAGACAAGGAAAAAAAATTTATGTCAATAAAATGCTTAGGTGGTTACATTGGATTTCTGATTACACTTAACCCTTTTTCTATCATGCTTAGAGTAGGAAAATAAGCTATTTGAAAGAGAGCATTTACTTTCTGCATTTCTATTTTTAGCTATAATAAAACTTTGCTTCTTTTAGTTAGTTACATCTATTTTCTTTAAATAAATCAACTTAATGGTTCATTTGGTTTTTCATAAAACTTGTGCTACTGAGGTTTTTCTTGTCAAGTTGAGATGTTTTTGCAGGGTATATAAACTAGAGATTCTGGTGTTCTCATATCCTCTCCTTTCCTTAAAGACCAGATCAAGCACATGTCCCACAATTGGAGCCAGAATGTTACCACCTAAGTTGTACTTAGTGGTTTTTATCAAGTGAGCCCGGTGAACCGGACAAGGCTAACTTGTTCGGACTTCAAAAAGACCTTTGGAAGTACTTCTGGGAAGTGATTGTTGTATCATATCACATGTTCATACCCCATGAGGGAATTGTAATAAATTTTCTAGCATGATAGTGTCTGTAAAATATTCGGTCTCTTAGACTTCATTTGTCAATCCGATCAGCCTAGGGTGTTTTTTCCCTTGGTTATTATTGGTTGTTGAACAAACGACTGATAATTTCTGAGTTTTTCACTCCATACCTCCAAAGTTGGGGTGGTGGGCTTGGCATTCAGGCCTATTGAGGTTATTAGATTCTATGTGTCAATGTATAAACATGTTAGACATCATTTTTGAGTCATATGAACATGTCTAAGTCCCCCTAGGTGTTTTTCAATTTTTCAATTTTTTAGTTTTTTAGTTTTTTCAGTGATTTTTATTAAATTTTAATTTTTCCAAAACTTAGGCTATTTTTTAATAGTTTAATTGGAAAAATTGATTTTGTAATAAAAGTGGGCCAAATAATCAGTTTCAGTCATGTAGGTGCTCATTTTCAAGCTAAGAGCACCATGTAAACCCATGGACCTGCTATTTCCTAGTTTTGAGTGATTTTCCATCACTCAGGTCAGAAAGCCCCAAAAATGAATTATTGATTATTTTAATTAATAAATTGATGAATAATGGAGCAAATCCAAAAACAATAAATCAATGGATTCTCAACCGATTTGATTGAAATCAGTCAGATCTGAAGCAGATTGATTGGATCTGACAAATCCTTGACTGAAGGAGGTGATCAAATCATATACAAAGTTGATCTTGAGCATCCTTTATGGGGAATTTCACCCTCCCTCTCTCCTCAACACGTTTTGGCTCATCTGGATGAGTTTTGGGCCGATGTGTCAGTGTATGGATTGATGTGTCAGCCAGATCAGGCCCCTAGTTGACAAGTAGGCTCAATCCAACTTCAGTTGTGCATTGATGAACTTTCCATCAGTTGATTTCACTTGATTCCATGAGGAATTGCGCCCCACCTAGGCTAGATGGCCTGCAAATTGTATATATCTTGCTGGAGGCTCCCTCTTCCAAGCTAGTGAGAGCTGAACTGAAGGGCTTGCCATTGTAATACTGTTGTAATATTTCGATTGATGAAATAAAGAAGCTTTGGAGGATAAATGGTGTAATTCTCTCATATGTGTGGATTAAGCATTGTCTTACGGCTATTGATGTTGCTGGCTTTTCTCTCAATTTCTGCATCTGAACCCTGTCTAGCTTGCACGATTTAGCTGAATCAATAGGAGTATAGTTGGGCAAGTAAGGTTACTTGTTTTTCTTATATCTCATAGAATATATTTTAGAATATCTTGATTATACATGTTTAATAAGTTTATTTGCATGTAATCCTTGTTTCATTTTCATATATATATCCAGATATTATGAGGTTTCGTGCAGGATTGTGTGTTTAGCTTTCAGGTAGCAAGGATTGGACAAGCTGTGGATCTAAGGATTGGATGAGCTATGGATATAGTTTGACTCCACTACACATCCAAATTTTTTTGAATACATTGCCCCTCTACATTCCACTAACAAGTTTCCTCTGCAGATCTGCTTCAACAACAAGCACCTTTCTTCCCCTTTCTCTCCTTTAAAATCTAAAATTTTCCTCAAATCGGTTACTTAAAAGGTTTCTTATTACTCTGATATATATCACTAAGAAAAATAAACATAGATATAATTAGTAATATCCCTCCCAAATTCTTCTTAGTTTTTTTTTGCACCTAAAGTTCAATTTCAAGAGATCTAGCTAAAAGTACCTTATTTTCACAAGCAATTTAGTGAAAATTCATAGCTTGCTGTTAAGGTAGTTTCATTTGCTGTTCGATGAATTTAATATTCTGTAATATCAGTGTATTTAATTGGCTTCACAAACAGCAAGCCAATATCCCAAGGAAAGCTTTCTTTCCTTGGTTCCTTTTTCGCCGATTTAGCTAGTTCAATTTCATTACTTTTTGAGATAAAGTAGGCTGACCCAAGGGTACTCTTAAAGTGATTTTGGGAATTTTTTATTCTAACATGCTCACTTTCCTTTAGCAGGTATGACAGAGAAGAATGGAATCTGCTGTCCAAAGTGGCTTTTGGAGCGCTCAAATCCCCCCAGGGGTCTCCCTTTTGTCACAAAATTCTTAAAAATTTTGTATAACTGTAAGATATTGGTTTCAGCCTGTATAAGGACCAAGAAGAACTTATATATCATTACTCTTATTTTTTAACCAATAATAAATAAAATTTCCTTTGGAATAGGCTCTTTCGAGCCCATTCCCCATCCCCCCTGGGGGGATTCGCGTCGGTGCCATTTTCATCGTTTTCTGCATATTTCTTTTTTACTAGAATTGATATGATTTGCAGGGTAGTATAATTGATCTTGTTATTAATTCCATACTCCATATCTTACATTTCAAAGTAATCATAATACTTACCCCACGATTTCCCGAGTGACTCGAAAGGGGAAAGAGATTCGTGGTAGGATTAATCAGAAAACCAGATTTCTGTAGTTGTTTTATTTTTCATCTTTTTTTTATCAGCAAATTTAAAATTAACCCCTCATCGATACCCCGATTGAGATCCACTTGGATCGAAAGAGGTTCTTGGAGGCTTTTCTTTTAAACAAGAACACATCTTTTAAAAACTTATTAAAATTTACAAGACTCCAGTGTGTATGCTCTGCACTTAGCTCTGGTTCATTCGATCAGTCAAGCTGTATCAAAAGCACTTGGGTGACTAGTATAATTAAGACTCACTCTCCCCAACTGACAAACCATCAGGTGAAAATCCAACACCTTGATCAAACCTTTACGGTGGCAAAATACCCAAAGGAAGCGGGAAATTCTGAAAAGTGACCTCGGGGCACCGATCTCTGTCACACCCTAATGGGTGCATTATGAAAAATAGCCCCAGAGACTCCATTTCAGCCCACATATTCCTTGCGGGTAGCCATGAAGGTTTTTTTTTGGACATACTCCAAGTACTCTCGAGTATATTTGGAGTCCCCCCTTAGCCTAATTTAATCAACTCATACTTCAATTTTAACTTAAAACATGCCAAGATGCAATCGCAAAACATTCACTCTGAGCACATGCAAGCACATTGGTCTTGTTGATTAGACTCCATTTTAAGGCACTGGTCTTTTTTGCTTCATATATATATTGCGTATCAGCTTTGTGCTTTCATGTGTTTATCTTCGTATATTGTCATCTTTAATTGTCTATAGTTAAAATATTCAAAATCCTAAATAACTGATTCAGTTTAACATCACCACACTAAGAAATCATCCTTAGTAACTTAATAGGGCCTACCCCCCTTGGCTTCATTAGGAGTTGAGCCTAAACGGAGGAGTCAAGAACAAGGTGACAGCCTTGACTTGAGACTTGCTCCCAAGGAAACACCGAGTGGCTTGAAGATTTCTGCCACGTGACCCAGGTGTGTGAAAAGGTGGCAATAGGTTGTATAAGTTGGAAACCCAACAAAGAAAATTCCAAAGAGGATTACTGAGAGAGTGGAATCTGTAATTGATTAAGTGGATGAAAAGATTAATAAACCCTATATCAAGGGCTACGTATTTTTGGGTGGACAAAATCCTAGAATGATATATTACTAAGTTCGTTGTTGACACAATAACCTCATATAGTGAGGCAGAGCGAAAATTTTCTCGATGACCTACATCAAATACCTGCCATCTTTAAATGCGTGGATAATGTTTGAATATATTAAACCCATTCATAACATATGATAAAATAATTAATCATTATTTGATTAATTATTCACCCACTAGCTTAATTAGTTGGCATCCTCTTGCACCTTAAAGTCAATGCATTCCATCTATATCCTATGAATGATTTATTTCTAGTTGTGGTTTGATCTTGACCACCATTTGACCATCTAGAATTAGTATACAACACTTTACAGCAGATTCTGCTTTATTATGCTTTTCCTGCATTTTTGTGGATAAGGTAAAGCTAGTCAAACTTGGAAATTGGGTCCTTTTGTTTCCAACCCATCCTTCATGAATTTTCCTCCATTTTCTAGGATTAGCATGTTTTTTCCATCTCCTTTACAACTCACTAATTCTTTTGTCAATTTTTGAGGTCCTTGATAGATTTGGGAAGTGCTTTAGCCACCTATGGGGGTTTGCTATATTTTGGTAAGTCAACCTTTTTGAGTTTTATGAGTTGTCTCCATACAACTTGATTTTCCTATGAGGGATGTAATATTTATGTACAATATTATTCATCATTATTCAATGGAAGGATATAGACCAATATTCTTCTCTTCATTCATGTGATTCAGTCTCTTTTCTTCTCTTTATGTTTCCTTTGTATGCTTGTGAGAATTCTTAGTAGCAATATCTATTTCCTATGCCTATTCTTAGCATCATTGCTCATAGCATTGATATATTAATTATACATGCTATCAGAGATACAAGGAGCACAACCTTGCCATATTCTACATGGTATCGGAACAGCAAGGTTGATAAAGTTCTACAGAGTTGAGGAGTGGATCCAATCTCTTATACCTCTCTGAAGAAGAGCTTGTCTAGCTTACAAGATTTTCTCCTAGTTTTTTTTGTAGGTTGCAGAGAGTATCTCCTAGATCATTGATCCGAAAACAAGATCTTTGCTACTCTATGACGTTAACATGAGTTGCATAAAGAGCATGAACGGATCTCACAAATCCATAAGAAGAGAACCAAATAGCATAGACAACACGCACATAAAGACAACAAGTTGATAACGGAGTTCGTCTAGGATGGACTACGTCTCCAGGCCTACTTCTCAATAGGAGGGCCGATCTATAATCTCAATATAAGGCAAAATACATGGCAATGATACAATGATACCTTGGCGACAATGTTCAGGAAGAGAACCGCTGCCCAAAACACAACAAGACTGCTTCCAGCAACTCCGAAGCCTGAAGACGGTGTAAAACAAGTATAAACACTCGTACCTTCCTCCTACAGAGCTACGCAATCTCCCTGCTCTCCTTTAGCTACAAAGTCTCCACTCCAAAGCATGAGTGGGAAATGGCAAATGAATGGGTTTATATAGCTTGAGAAGACCCCCTTCACATGTTTCTCATGAATTCTTAGTTACAACAAATTTTCCTACTTGGGCATATGGTTGAAAACCTCCAAGTTGGTTAGGCTCTTAAATTCCAACCATCCATTGGTTATAGTTTAAAACTATACCAATTATAGGTTAAAACACATTACATATGTTATAAGGTTTTAAAAACCCACTTTTTAAAAACCATAACCAATGAACCCACTTTAAAAGTCATAACTAAAGTGTTAAATGACACATGTGTTTAAAGAGTGGCCATAACCAATTCGAGCCCCTTTAAAAACTTAACCCAAAGTTTGTTATGCCACATGCGATGGCGCTCCACAAACCCACTTTTAGTCTTAACCCAAAGTTTGTTATGCAAGGGTGGCGCTCCAACCCTATGGCATGTAATCCATTGAAAGTTGTTATAGCACATGTTCCAACCCATATTAGATGGCACGTGGTCTCCAACCCATTTTACAACCATAACAAAGTTCTTAAAAAGCACATGGTGGCTCCCCCATGTGGAATACAAGTTAAGGCGCGAGCTCCACGTGATTGGTTGGAGTTTTAGCAAACTCCGCATTGAATCCCATGGGTTGGGGCTTGCCCCGGCCCCTTTTGTGCCCTTATAAATTCCTTTTCGAGTTTAAATATAAAAATGTTACCACCCATACCACGAACCACCTTGTGGCCCAATGGTAAGGCGGAGCGCTTGTGCATGAGAGGTCACAGTGTCAAACCCTGTGGAGGCCATAATTTTTGCAATGAACATTTTGGCAAATCCCGTGCTACCACGTGGCGGCCTGCAATTGGTCCACCTCATGCCCAGTCAGTGTCCAGTCAACCTCCCAGTCACTGCCACGTCACCATCCGTACGCCCAGTCAGCAGTATGCCAGCTCAGATCGTATTGCCATGTGTCACCTTGTGATTGATCCGTACACTTGCCATGTCACATTGTCTGTATAGTATGGATTCCACGTGTCACCCTGTCAGTGTTGCCACGTGGCACCTCCATTTTGCCAAATTTGTCTGTTTCACCAATACAACAGAACGCGATAACTTTCTCATACGAAGTCTGTTTGAGGTGAAACGAATGTCGTTGGAATCGTCTCGACGACCCCTTTGATCTGGTTCTAGTTTTGTTGAGATTGGAGGAATTCAAAAAAATTTCCTTCTTGGATCCTCCTGGATCAATCATATCAAGAAATTATATATGGATTCAAAATTTCCTCTACTATCTCCTTTCAACTATGCTGATTGGAATCCAAAGATGAGCACATACTTGAAGAGGCAATGTCTCTTTGATGTCTCAGTGGTGCATAGAGCGAACCTGATTCTTATGAAGAGAAGATTTATTGGATTAATAATTGTGATAGAGCTTATGGAATTATTTGTTTGGTAATGTCTCCAAATATATATCATCTCATAGATTTTTTTGAGTATCCATTTGAGCTTTGGAAGAATTTGGACAAAGCTTTTGGTTTGCAGGAAATAAAAGATGAAGCATGGAGCGAACCCAACATCTCCTCTTGTTCTCTCTCTAAAGATTTATTGGCATCTACATTCTATGATGAATTTGATCATGATGAATAAGTTTCTCATACATTTCATGTTTCTGCTACTCTCCTTGATTCAAATGCTTCCTCCTTCAATGAAGAAGCAAATATTGAATAGCCATCTTTTTCTGTGTATCTTGAAGGTGATTTTTCTTCTTGTGATACTAATGATGAAAAATGAGTAACATATGGAGCTTATATTTATATTTATGATGATCCTATAACCCATTCATTGTTCTCTAAATCTTATATATTATATTATGAGATCTATGTGCCAGATCCTTCACACTTTGTGCGTACCTCTCTCATTGATGGTGCGCAACCCAATGATTTCCAGGATGTTTTCTTAGTCAAATCAAGACTTATTTGTGCCACACCACTTACCTTACTTGATCTAATATGCTTCACAATATCCTCCTTTTTTCTTGTCATCAATACTTAGAACCTCCTTGAATATTATGAACATCTCATTCTTTCCTCCTTTCATACAGAGGATTCATTACCAGTGTATTCCCATAAGTTTACTGATATTATTATATGTGATCCTTTGGATTCTGATTTAGAATAATATTTCCAGGTTGATACACATATCATACCACCATCCATACCATCTACCATACCTCTGAATAATCCTATAACTATAAAAATCCCAAGTTCACTAGTCAATTCCTCATTGGTCTCTTATGCAGTGATATTTATCTTACATGGTTTGACACATTTCCTATCTTTTAGTGGCTGGTTATCCATGTACTTAGTCATATTTGGACTGATATTAAACATATTTGCATCTGTTATAAACACATATGGTTCAGATCTTATTCCCATCCATCATTCATATTTTTACACCTATAAGTTTTCCCCAGTTGCTCATAATTTTCCTAGTCTAGCCCTATATCCTCATGGAGCCACTAAAGCCTTTGTCTTTTCTGTTCCATATGCTAATATTTCTGATATATCAGAGTTTTATTAGCCTCATATCATAGCTGTAAAGGTGCTACATCATATTGGAATATTGATATGTGATTCACATCACAATTTTGTAGCTATTTAGGGAATTGGGTGTGAAATAAATTGTCTTAATTTTTGTACTCTTTGGGAAGGAGTATGCATAGATCTCTTTTCCGTTTCAGATTAGGTTTGCAGATCAAAGTTTGAAGGCAAAAAGAATCATTCATATAATTCTCCCACTTCATTAGTTGAAGAGATACAAGGAGTCTCTCCTCTTCCTTCTTGCAGGTTCTACACCCTAGCGCATGATCATGGAGTTCATGATTTATTCAGCAAATCCTTCATCCAGAAGTAGTTCATTCAGCTCATTAAAGTGAATATGGGGGTATGTTGAAGACATATTTCAAATTTTGTGCCTTTTCCTATCTTGAGGGAGGATTTTCCCCATGTGGTTTTGCCTCTTTCCTCACTTTTCTTGACATAATAATTGTTAAAGGGTGACCATAGCCTTGTTGTTGGGCCCTATATGCATCCATATTTTTTTGTCATACCATCATAAATTCAGACCTATAGGGGGGTTTTGGAATATATTAAACCCACTCATAACTTAGGATAAAATAATTAATCATTATTTGATTAATTATTCACCCACTAGCTTAATTAGTTGGCATACACTTCCACCTTAAAGTCAATACATTCCATATATATCCTAGGAATGATTTGTTTCTAATTCTGGGTTGATCTTGACCACCTTTTGACCATCCAGAATTTGTATACAACACTTTACAATAGATTATGCTTTATTCTGCTCTTCCTACTTTTCTGTGGATAAGGTAAAGATAATAAAACTAGGAAGCTGGGTCCTTTTGTGGCCAACCCATACTTCATGAATTTTTCTCCATTTTCTAGGATTAGCATGTTTTTTCCATATCCTTGACAAATCACTCATGATTTTTCCAATTCGTGAGGTCCTTGATATATTTGGGAAGTGTTTTAACCACCTATGGGGGTTTGCTATATTTTGTTAAGTCAACCTTTTTGGGCTTTATGATTTGTCTCCATACAACTCGATTTTCCTATCAGGGATGCCCTATTTATGTACACTATTATTCATGATTATTAAATGGAAGGATACACACCAATATTCATCTCTTCATTCACATGATTCAGTCTCTTTTCTTCTCTCTATTTTTCCTGTGTATGCTTGTGAGAATGCTTTGTAGAAAGATCTATTTCCTATGCTTATTTTTAGCATCATTGCTCATAACATTGATCTATTATTTCTACAGATAGAAATTATTTTATGTGAAAAAGGAATTCTATAAATGAAACAATATTAAATATGAAATAGTGGTTATGTCTCAGCAAAATCCTAGAGTGAGATGTTCCCAGGAGATAGCAGAACTGAACTAGAGTCAGGATTTTTAAGAAACGGAAGGAGATTTGGGTTCATAAAAAGAAGAAAAACTCTGTTAGAATGAGGGAGTTGCACCACATATCGAGAAGAAGAAGGATACGAGTTTGCATCATACTTAGACAAAGGGTATTGTGACAAAGAAGAAGAATATCAACTGATATTAGAAGGAGAAAAAGACTCAGAATATACGACTGAAGCCCTAGAACAAGAGCATGCTTACAACTCACCTACAGTACCAGAGGTAATATTGTGAGACCTATCTCCAAGTAATTATGTAAAAATGACTACTACTCAAACTGTAATAGCAGACAAGGAAGTCCGACTAGTCCAAATTTTGTTTCGAATGTACCAACAACAAATACAATGGTTGGAGCTCACATTAAGCTACCAATATTCAATGGAAATGGGTTGGAAGACCTAGAACAACATTGGATTCTTTGTGAATTTGTATGTACTTTATGATAGATCTAGGATGAGAATATCAAGAAAGCACAGATAATCACGACTTTGTGAGGTCGTGCACTGGAATGGTAAATGAAATTTTCCATAGTACTAGCAGGAGTTGTACCAAAAACACTCAACTAAATTCGAGTATGTTTGATAGATGAATTCAAAAACCGATTTTTGAATCACAATGCATCACTGAAATCAAAGAGATTAAGAAGCTACCAACATTATCTATTTGGGACTTTGAACAAATATTTAAGACATTAATGGCCAACATGAGTTTCCAAATGTCAGATGTGCAACACAAGGAATGTTTTATTTCCTCTTTGTTACCACATATCCCAACCCTATTGATGAAAAATAAACTCATGTCATAGATAGAGGCTCTTGAAATAGAAATGAAATTAGAAGCCTCACAGGTTGGAGACGCTGGCTCAAGAATGACTCAAATTCATTCACAGCTGGCCAATCTTATGATGCAGATATAGGACATCAAAAGAGGAAAGGAATTTCATGAAGAACTACTGTGTACAAGATATATAACAGATGGACACCATAAAGAAAATTCCCTGGAACTCATGAACTATGTCGCATTAGGTGCGTCAAACCCATTAAACACCCAAGGAATACCTTGGTGTAGAATATTTCAAACTAGGGGCCGCAAGTCCGAGGAATTTTTGTACTTACATAATATTGTAAGCGCACTCACTAGTCTGTATTGTAAATTTTGCAAATCAGTAGGTCGCGATGAAAAAGACTGCAAAGCACTTCAACTACTACAAGAAAAGACAATGGATACCTACTTAATGAAAAATTATGAGAGAATGCAAGTTGATCAATCACAGCCTCAATGTCATCCTTCGCAATATCAACAACAACAATATCCTCAACTGTAATACCAGTAGAATCAGTATCCTCAACAATAACAATACCCTCCGCAAATGGGGGGTGGGAATTTTAGAGGTTGAGGATAACAACCAGGAGGAGGATTTGGTTGAGGAAGAGGCCAAGTCGTATCTTATAATTGTGGCCAGGCAGGAAATGTTTTACCAAGATTGTCAAAGTCCTACGAAAATTTGTATTTATTGTAAAGCATTTGATCACACTGTTGAACAGTGTCCATAGATTATTGCGAAATGGAAGGATAGAACTGTCGTTAACCCCAAAACAATGCAGATTTTGGATCTAAATCCCAATCATAATATTCAGATGATTTATGACGAACCAAGACAGCTGCACATTGTTGTAGTTAAAAGAGGAGTTTTGTGATGGGAGCAGACCAAAATACATAGCAAGGACAACCATATGTGAGACCCGTGACACAAAAGAGAGCTCTTCTAGATGTCCATCACGAGAAAGAAGTCTTCTTGAAGGTGTGACCATACTTTGTTGACACTAATCAGTTGTCGACATCTGGACAAATTAGAGTTATGCACGAACAATTTGAACAACTAATTAAGAAACTGCCAATGAAAAAGGTTAGTAAGCTTAAAGAATTTCTCAATTTTTTTTTAGCACTAATCAATGATAAATATGTTGATGAAAAACTAACAACACTCATAGAATAAACCATAGAAGACTTGTGACCTAAAAAAAGAGTTAACCATATCGGAAGAAAATTGAAGAAACGCTAAGAGCTTCGAATGACTGCACATATAAGAGATTATGATATGGATTATATCATATTATATTTGGAATTGGATGTCAATATATTAACAAGACAAACATGGGAGATAATGAATAAGTTGTGATTGGATTGGTATCCCATTCAATTAATACTTGTGAACTAGTCAAAGGTTCTACCAATCAGTAGACTAACTCAAGTACCTATGGAAGTCAAAGGCTTAAGAACATATGGCGACTTTGAATTTATTGATATTTTCGATGACACAAACCCATATCCTACACGTCTAGTAATTTATTGGGCAATATAAAACCAAACTATTATAAACTTCAAGAAAATGATCTTGTCTTTCGAAGATTCTAAAATAAGAGTGGTCGCGCCAACTGATTCGCTTGAAGGAAAAAGATGCGTTGAGCCTGTACATAGTGAACGGCGACAATTATTTAGATCAGTTGTATAGCATCATGTATTCAAAGGAAGACTATATTAACCCAACAACTAATGGAAACCTGAGTTGGCAGAGTGTAAGCTCATGCACGTCTGACTCAGGTGATGCTCTAGAGAACTGGCAGAACAAACTACATGAAGTCTCCATGAGAATATGTGCAAGAATCACAAGAGATGTCCAAAGGGTAGGAGACAAAGAAATCTCCTTGCCTATGTTTGAACGATTACCTAACCTTGCAACTTTTTTGGTTTTGAATAAAAATTCACAAAATCACAACAATTTTTCACTTTGGACTATGTGTTGAAAGCCATGCCCACTAGATGGTGGGGTATACATAAACAATCTATATCCGAATGGCCACAATGTTGAAGATTAATGGAGATCATATTTGGGGAAGATATCAATTTCCTTGATCAGAAATATACAGGACTGACAGATCCTGGAAAGCATGTTGAGCACTGTCAAAAAGCAAGCAAGTCACAAGGAGCATGACAACAGGGTGGGAGAGCTCAAAAGAAAAGCAGAAGTTTCAAATGAAATGACACTATCATAAATCGATGCCATGATTGGCACAGTAATTAAGTAAGTTACTAATAAGATACTCGTCATTCATTAATATGTAAGTCTCGACACAATCGAATGGCATACCTTGGGGTCATGTCCACTATAAATAACAATAATCGCCTTTATTGATTCCATCTAAGTGATGGTGTGCTGAAATGTTTCCCTTAAATAACCTACATTGTCACCCCGGGACATTTAAAATAGGAAGTAATTTCTAAGTACAAACTGCTCATGTGAGAGACAACTATCAAGCAGCTATTGTTTCATAGTATACATTGTTAGTATATCTAGAATCATTGTGCGTAGAATAAGAAAGAGTTTTGTATGTAAACCAATGAGAAAAA
This sequence comes from Pseudotsuga menziesii, assembly GCA_001517045.1. NCBI lineage: Eukaryota > Viridiplantae > Streptophyta > Pinopsida > Pinales > Pinaceae > Pseudotsuga > Pseudotsuga menziesii. The sequence continues at coordinate 465,201 of LPNX010791901.1, forward strand.
ACCAGTTTATCTCGATTACGATAGTGAGTGCTACCCCTCCCGTGAGACCTATATATGCTACTCCCCCGATGGAACACGATACCAGACATAGAACCCCAAGGAAATATCTTAGGCTAGATGCTGGCCAAGTTCCACCTCAATCTTCAAAAAAAATTAGAACGCAGGAACAAATATCAACACCAATTACAAAGGGGAAGCAACCGATGAAGAAGCCGAGGAAGGAGAAATCCACAACATCACCACCGATCCAGGAAGAGCAAGAGGACTTCAAAACCAGGAACTTATTTTTTCCATACATTCCCCCAAGGAGGACAGATGCACCATGGGTTAACATCCCTGCTAAGGGATATGCTATGCTAATAGCACCTAAAAATCCAAAAGGTATGAAACTACTAGATGATATCCTGCCTCAATTAGAAAAAATATCCTTTGAGGATTCAGACACAAGTAAACTAAATGACCATGATAGACATAATTACATGAAGCTGGTCAAAGATACACCAAAATCACCAAACTGGCTCATTGCCATGCAATGGGAAAAAGGACTAGAATAGTTATGGATACTATCACTCCTCTTCATGCCGCACTTTGGTCAGACCACAGAGGTGGACAATTACGTAAAACAATTGATGGTATTTTTTCATGCAAGTTTTCTTTGGTTTAGCAAACTATATTCAATTGATGTCGACCTAATATCAACAACTAGGGGAATTCTGAGAGCTAGTTCAGACCCATTATCAATATTCGAGAAGGGGAAGAACCCAACCTACATTGCGAAAATCAAGGAAAAATATGACCTGGTCAGTACTGGAAAAGAATTTTCAATACCATCTATCAGTGACCATGCTACTCGTATGGAATCAATGATTTTAACACTCAAATAGATCCATATTTATGCAGGAACACAACAGAATACACAAATAACCATAGAAACAAATATGCAATGGAAATAACACTTCATTTCATTAATCAATAACTAAAACTTGTTTACATACAGAATGGAAATAAACTAGCTAGAGTGCTGGTAGCTTATCTCTGAGAAGAGATGTGGTGGCTACATGCCTCTAAACTCTGTGTTACATTGAGGCTCGAAGGCCTATATATTATTGAGAAACAATGGAAACCCTACACATCCAAAAACCTAACCCATGAGTTGAAACGCCATAATGTGGGCCCCATTGGGTAACTTGGTACATCAATTTCTTGGGGTCATAAATTTAGCATACTACCTCTGTTTGACGCGCATCATACATCGTTAGAAAGATCTGTTTAAGGACTACATCCAAAAGTGAAAAATATTAAGTCTAGATCGGCTCCGAAAGTTTAGGACCCAAAAACTGCCAAAAATAGTAAATTGTGCTACAATTAAGGAAATTGGAAAACTGAAAGAAACAATGGTGGGGGTCCAAGTGGAATAGGTGGGTGGCCACCAATATCCTCCTAGATCATTCCTCCCCCCTTAGGAAGAAATGGTCCCCATTGTGTTGAGTTCCTCCATGAGATGAGGAAACTTCTGCTGAACTTGCTCTTTAGTGAGCCACTTTCCCTAGTGAAGGAGTTGGCCTGCTTTGACAACTCGATATAGCTGGATCTTCTACTGGAAGGTGTTCTTGATCTATGTGTCCATAATTTGATCAGTTGCAGCTTGTTCCATGCAGTTGGGGTTTAACTATGTTGGTGTGAGTTGTTTTTCCATGACTGATGTGTTTAGTAGAGGTGGAAAGTAGGGTCGAAGGCAGTCCACATTGAACACTGGGTGCGAACCAAGGAATGGTGGAATACTAAGCTCGAAGGCATTTTCCCCAATAGCCTTGGTGATGGTGTATGGCCCATATCAAAGTGGGTGAAGCTTGCGGTGGGGTCCAGTCAGGAACTCCTTCTGCAAATGCAGCCACACTTTGTCGCCCACTTGGAAGTTGTGTTGCCCCCAATGCTGATCATGTCGTTGCTTGTACTTAGAATTGGATCTGTCCAATATGTCATGAACCTATTGGTGAATATGTTGAATGCGCTCAATGAAGTTGTTCGCCTTGGAAACTTCAGACTGGATATGAGATGAATTAGCCTGAGCAGTTGTAAATTGCATGGCTACGTTAATGGGACATAGTGGCTGGAATCCCAAGCCCACCTAAAAGGGGTTGTGGTTGGTTGAGCTATGGAGGGATTGGTTATAGATGTGTTGTACATAGGGGAGGCTCTCAACCCATGTGCATAGATGCTTTGAGTTGTACATGTGAAAAATGTGTACAATCATCCTGTTGACGACCTCTGTCTTGCCATCAGTCCGGGGAATGAAAGATGTGGACTTAGTGAGCTTGGTGTCTAGAATTAACCATAGGATAGACTAGAATGTACTAAGGAATATGTTGTCCCAATATAATATTATAGACTGTGGGATCCCAAAGTGTACCTACACTTATTCAAAGAAGAGTTTAGCGGTGGCTTCTGCTGTGATATTCTTCTTGCAGGCTGCCATTATGGCCATCCTTGAGAATATGTCAATGACCACAAACACATAATTGTTGTCCTGTTTAGTAGAAGCAAGGACCAACATATAATCCATGGATATGGATTCCCAAGGTTGACTAGGGGTAGGAAACAGAGTATAGAGGCCTTGCTTCTTGATGGATGGTTTGGCAATGGCACAGGTAGTGTAGGATCAGATGTACTTCGCGACGTCCTATCGAAGGTTCGGATAATATAAATACTTCTACAGTACAACCACTATTTTCTCGAACTTGAAATTCCCAGTGACCGACTATAGTGCGCTTCTCAAATCATCTTGGCACGCTCTCTTGAAGGAACACAAAGGTGTCCCATGTGACATAGTAGTACACTCTGGAGGTGAAATTTTGGAACTTGGTTTCCCTCCAAGAGTGTCTGGTATGTTTGGCTGAATTCTGGATTGCTCTTGTAGAGAAGCAGCCAATCAGAAGTCTCATGGCCATAAGAGTTGAGCACGGTGGTTATTACCATGATCGGTGGTCCCGTGCTGAGGTAGTCTGCAACATTATTGGTGCTTCCCTTCTTGTATTTGATGTTAAAATGAAACTCTTGTAGATATGTGGACCACTTCTGATGGAGATCGTTCTATAACTTCCCTTGTGCCTGTATGAACTACAGGGGTCAGTGGTCTTTGTGGATGATCGTTTCCTTCCCCAAAATGTAATTCTTCCATTGTTGGCAAGCCTATACAATGGAATGCATCTATTTGTCATAAGTGGTATATTTGCAGACTATGTCAAACAATGTCTCACTGTGATATGCAACTGGATTCCCTTGTTGAGTAAGGACTACCCCAATTGCATAGTCAGAGGCATATGTCTCAATGTCAAATGGTTATTGCAAGTCTAGTAATGTGAGCACGGGGGCACAACAGAGGCGATGTTTCAATTCTGCAAACACTTGCTATTGAGTTTTGACCAAAATAATTTTGCTTTCTCTCCTCCCTTGGTGACTTGACTCAAGGGCCAAGTGATATGAGAGAATACCAACACAAACCTGTGGTAGAAATTAGCAAGGCCTAGAAAGCTGCGAAGCTCTATTAGAGTAGTCGAGGTTGGCCAATCCCGAATGAATTGGATCCTGTTTGGATCCAAATGTACCCCAAACTCATCAATAATGTATCCCAGATACTGAACCTAGGTCATGCAAACAATGCACTTGTCCAAATTGGCACATAACTTGTGCTGCCACAGTGTTTGGAGGATCTGTCGGATGTGGTGGAGGTGCTCTTCCCAAGTCTAGCTGCATATCAGGATGTCATCCAAGTACACTACTGTAAATGAGTTGGTGAATGGCCACAAGATGTCTTCCATTAGTCTCATGAAGGTTGCAAGAGCATCCATAAGCCCGAAAGGCATGACCAACCATTTGAAAAGGCCCTCCTTGGATTTGAAGGTTTTCTTCCACACATCGGTCAGTTCGATCGGTACCTGGTGATACCCAGACTTTAAGTCGATCTTGCTAAAATATTTCCCCAATTTAAGCTGGTCTAGGAGGTCATCAATCCTTGGGATCGGGTACCTATTCCGGACAGTGATCTTGTTCAGTTCCCGATAGTCAATACATAATTTCCAAGTCCCATCCTTCTTTTGTACCAACATGATCAGGCTCCCACAGGGTGATGAACTTGGTCAGATGTGACCCTTTTGCAGCAGATCCTGAATTTGCCTCTTGATTTCGTCATTCTCTAGAACAGAGTGTGGATAGATTGGTCCATTGGGAAGTGGTGCACATGGGGTCAGATTGATGGGGTGCTTGACCTGACAGTGGAGAGGCACCCCAAGGGGTGAGGTGAATATGTCCTGGTACTCCTCCATGACCTTGTCCATTTGTTGTTTTCATGTGAAGGGGACCTATGTGGAGGTCATGGCCATGATATTATTCTTTCCTTGAGGGTGGATCATCAAGAAAACAATCTTCCTGGTTTTGGAAATGAGCTTACTGCATTGTTTTCCAGTAACCAAAGAGATAGAGGCAGGAGGTTTTACCTCAAGTATCCTGTACAAATTATTTCCCAACATAATAATAATAGTGCGAGGCCAGGACTCATACACAACATGTTGCTTCCATAAGTATGGTTTACCTAATAATACATCACTAACATCAAGAGGATAAATATCACATAATACCTCATCATTGAAGGGCTTGATGCTATAGGGAAGGCAGCACTACTGGCTGACACGGAGGTCCCGTCCTTGGTGAAGCCACCCGATGGTGTACAGCTGCAGGTGTGCTGTGGTCGTAAAACCCAATAGCTTCATGACCTCTGCTGAAATTAGGTTCTTTTGGCTCCCATTGTCGACAATGAACTGTAGCAGGGAACTCTTTACCCACATCTGGGAATGGAACAGACGCTCCTCATCCTCTGAATATTCTGGTTCTTCCTTTTGAATATTCGTGGTGGCAACGGTGGTGTTGGGCTCTGCATTGATAATATTCTTCCCTTTTTCATTCCCCTTCTCGGGTTGTGATTCAGTGTAAGAGTATGCATCTGATTCAGAAGCCTTTATCTCAGCCACTGTTAGTTTTTCAACATTAAGCTAGCATTATGTTAGGATCTTAACGGAGAGAATAACAAGTACAGCAATCAAACACAAGAGAAAATGAACACAGTGTTTTGATCGGGGAAAACATAAAGGAGAAAACTCCGCAACTTCCTCAGAGATAGAATCAGCACCAAAACAGTAACAGCCCCAAAACAATAAGATGCACTCCCGACAGCAGTAGTTTTCTTCTTGTTTAGTCCCAGTGTATTTCCTTCCTCACTAATGCGCCACACTTGAGTGAGTGAGTGATGTGTGTGATAAATAGAGAGGATCACTCTCTATTTATTTTCTTTCATTCACTTGAAGTGCACTCAATCATGTCGGCCTCACTTAACAATTACTTACTAGAGCCGACATCTCTATGAGTGTCTAATAACCCTAGTGCCCTGAAACTATGTGGACTTTAACAATGAATTGACATGACTTATTTACATTATTGATCCTCCCGATCGGAACATCGGGGTATGAAAACATGACTCAAATACATAATAGATACATCCTAAAATAAACATCGGGTTACAATACATAAGATACATATATGAATACATTCCAAAGTTACAAATACATCAATACTCCCTCTTAACTAGGAAGGTATTCTTTCGACACAATTTTCAACACTGGTCTTCTTCTCTGTATCAACTAGATCATCTCGTCTTCAAGTCATCTTCATATTCAAGTCATCTTCATCTTCAAGTCATCTTCGTCTTCAAGTCATATTCATCATCGGATATGGATCATCTCTCGATCTGGATCATCATGGGACATCATCACTAGAACTAGATCATCTCTCGATCTGGATCATCATGGGACATCATCACTGGATCTATATCATCTCTCGATCTGGATCATCTTCACTGGAGTGGATCTGGATCATCACTCGATCTAGATTATCTTCACTGGCTGTCATAACTGGATCTGGATCATCACTGGCTATCATCATTGGATCTGGATCATCACTCGATCTAGATCATCCCTGGTGTTATCTCATGATTCTTCTCGTCACAGGAAGTTCTACAAAGCCAGCCCTTTTTCATGCTAGTTGTAGGCCTAGCCTCCATGTAGGTCTTCGCCCAGCACTTACATCTGACCTACTCATCAGAAAGGCATGCCCAACACTCACATTCACCAGCATGATAGGAAATCATTATCATCTGTGAAAAGGCTTCAACACTTATATCTGACTTGCTCGTCAGAAAGGCACATCCATCCAGGCAGAAACACATCCTACCACAGTGATGAATGACTCTCACCCAGGATGGAACACATCCTACCACAATGATGAAATATTTCCAAAAATTCACCCAGGCCGGAACACATCCTACCACAATGATGAATGAATCTCACCGAGGCCAGAACACATCCTACCACAATGATGAAATATTTCCACACATTCACCCAGGACAGAACACATCCTACCACAATGATGAAATATTTCCACAGATTCACCCAGGCCGAAACACATCCTACCACAATGATGAAATATTTCCGCACTTACATTCACCCAGGCTAGAACACATCCTACCACAATGATGAAAGGACCTGCACTTACATCCACCCAGGTGGGAACACATCCTGCTCACAATGATGGAAAGGCTCTGCACTTACATCCACCCAGGCAGGAACACATCCTGCTCACAATTATGGGAAGGCTTGCACTCACATCTGATCTTGTAGGAACCAATCCTACAATCATATCAGAATGGCCCCTAGTCCTCCTCGACTAAGCTACTTGGTAACTGACCATGTGCCTCCATTCTCCTAGAGAATGGAAGTTGGCCTTACATCCGACCTGCTCGTCGGAATGGCCAACACTCACAGCTAACATGGAAGGAACTTAATCCTTTAGCCATGACAGAATGGTTCAGCCCTTACATATGATCAAGTGGGAACACATCCCTCTATCACATCAGAATGGCTACTTAGTCTTGCACTGAGTGATCCTGGTAACTGACCAAGTGCCTCCATTCCTAGAATGGCAATTTCCCTTACATCTATCCTACTCGACAGAATGGCCAACACTCATATATAAAATGGAAGGGAGCAACCCTATCACCATGACAGAATGGCTCAACCCTTACATCTGACCATGGAAGGAACCAATACTCTCACCATGTCAGAATGGCTATGGGTCTCATCACTTTCTCTTGGAGGAAACCTCGATCTGGAGAACACCAAGATTCTCCCTGAAGTACTCGAACTTCAGCCTAGCCAATGGCTTCATCAATACATCAGCTATCTGTTCCTCCGTCGCAACATACTGGAACTTCACTGCTCCTCTCTACACCATATCCCTGATATAGTGACACTTGATCTCGATATGCTTCAACTTGTCATGGAACACTGGATTCTCTGACAACTTCACGTAACTCTTGTTGTCACAATGTATACCAGTAGCATCCAACTGGAGATCAAATATATCAGACAGTAGCTTCCGCAACCATACTACCTCACAACTAGCTGAACAAGCTGCGACATACTCTTCTTCAGCTGTACTCAGTGCCACACATGATTGTTTCCTGCTAAACCAAGATATCACACCTGATCCCATACTGAAGCAACATCCTGAAGTACTCTTCCTGTCAATGACACTGCCTGCCCAATCCGAATCAACATAACCCTCTAGGTTAATCTTTTGATTCAACTCGTACTTGAGCCCATAATCAATTCTACCCTTCAGGTACCTCAGAACATGCTTTACAGCAATCAAGTGAACACTTCTCAGATCTATCAAGTACTGGCTCAAGGTGTTCACAGCAAAGCAAATGTCTATTCTCATGTTCGTCAGGTACATCAATGACCCAATCATCTGACGATACATCGTAGCATCAACAGACTCTGATGAAGCATCATTCAATAGCTTCATGTTCGATGCCATGCGTGTGGCCATAGCTTTGCAGTCCATCATCCAAAACCTCTTTAGGATCTCTACTGCATACTTCCCTTGTCCAAGGAAGATTCCATCTGTACTCTGCCACACCTCCATACCTAGAAAGTAATGCATCATCCCCAAGTCCTTCATTTCAAACTCAGCAGCAAGCTTTCTCTTTCTATCAAGAATCAACCCATCTGTACCTGTTACAAATAGATCATCTACATACTGTAGGAGCATCACCGGGTTTCCATCTTCAACCTTGTAGTAAAGGTTGGAATCTGCTTTACTCTTGGTAAAGCCCAAACTAGATAGAAAGCTGTCAATTCTGCCGTACTAGGTCCGGGTGCCTGTTTCAAACCATACAGGGATTTCTTCAATCTGCATACATGAGACTTTCTGTCATGTGTCTCAAAACTGAGTGGCTATTCTACATACACTTCCTCTTCTACTACACCATTCAAGAAGGTAGTTTTGACATCCATCTGGTGTATCTTCCATTTCATCACTGTAGCCAGAGCAAGTACTGATCTGATGGAAGTGTATCTGGCTACAGGTGGAAAGGTTTCTTCATATTCTATTCCTTCTTTTTGAGAGAAACCCCGAGCTACAAATCTTGCCTTATACTTTTCAATGCTGCCATCTGCAGCATGCTTGATCTTGTAGATCCATTTGGAAGTGACAACTAACTTCCCTTCTGGTGTTGGGACAACATCCCAAACATCATTCTTCATGATCGATTGATATTCTTCGATCATAGCATCCTTCAATTCTTTTTGTTTTACTACTTCTTCATAACTGGAAGGTTCTTTATCAATGAAATCACATAGTAAGGCTACATACCCAGAATTGGATATGGTTCTCTTCCTTTCTCTATGATTCTCTTCTGAAACCCCATATCTTTCTGTACCTTGGATAAGTTCACGTACCCAAGCAAGTTTCCTCTTATGAGGATTCTTCTCCAGAGGTGGATCTACAGGTATTTGTGGTTCCTCGAACTCTCGATCTTCTTGTTGAGCTTCTTCGTCCATGATTGTATCATGAATTCTGGGTACTTCTGCTTCTACTTCTTCAGGTTCTTCAGCAGGTCTCTTTCTGGATTTGTTGTAAGTTGTCCCTTCATCAAATGTCACATACCTGCTGATGTCAATCTTCTTGTATCCTGGGAAATAGATTCTGTAAGCCTTCGAGCTTTCAGAGTATCTCACAAATATGCCCTTCCTTCCTGAAGGATCTAATTTTGTTCTCTTCCCTTTTGGAATGTGTATGTACACAGGACAGCCAAATATTCTGAGATGGCTGACTTCTGGTTTCTTGCCGAAGAAGACTTCTTCAGGAGTCTTGCTCTCGAGTACTCTATGTGGAGTACGGTTCTGTACATACACCGTTGTTCTGGCAGCTTCAGCCCAAAGATGCATAGGAAGGTCTTGATCATGAAGCATTTCTCTTGCAACTTCCATGATGGTTCTATTCTTCCATTCCACAATCCCATTTTGTTGTGGATTATAAGGAGTAGACAACTCCCTCTTAATACATGATTCTTTACATAGCTCTTTGAATTCATTCGAAGTGAATTCTCCACCATTATTTGATCGAAGAGTCTTGATCTTATTTTGCAGTATGGTTCTCGATCAAGGCTTTGAATTCCTTGAACGTACTGAATACTTCATCTTTGTTCTTCATAAAGTAAATCTATGTCTTTCTAGAAAAATCATCAATAAAAGAAACATAGTATGCATACCTGCTTAGTGAGTTCGATGACATAGGACCGCATACATCGGAGTGGCTGATTTCTAGAATACCTTTGGCTTTGCTTTCACTGCTGGGAAATGTCTTCTTTATATTCTTCCCTTCCGCACATCCTTTGCAAACTCCATCATGTTTTGCTTGGAATTCTGGAAAACCTTCAACAGCTTTGCTTGCAATAGGTAGTGCTCTGTAATGCACATGTGCAAGCCTTCTATGCCAAAGCTCATTTGGCTCTACTGTTTCATGGATCAAGGCTTGTTCTGGATGGCCCTTCAATTTGTACAAGCCTCCTTCTTGTTCTCCAATCACTACCACATCATCGATAGTCTTCCCATTTGGCCACATAATGACTTGAACATCTATGAATGAAACCCGCATTCCTTTTGCATCCAATGCTGAAATGGAGAGAAGGTTCTTCTTGAGTCCTAGCACAAACAATACTTCTTTCATTGTTAGAGACTTACCATAGTCTAGCTTATATGAATATTCCCCACTACCTTTTATTGGATATTGGTAGTCATATCCTAGTTTCACCTTGTGAGGTGATTCATGTTCTGACAGTCTTACAAAGGATTCCTTGAATCCCGTCATATGTTTGGAAGCCCCACTGTCTATAAGCCAATCATCACTTCCATGAGTAATGTTACCTGTGAGAGATGATATCAGAACATATTCATCCTCGCTTGAAGAATCTTCACTTTCATATCTGGATCTCTTCTTGGATGGTTAGTCATCCTCTGGAGCATGAGCATGATGTCTTCTTTTGTTCCCCTTCTTCTTATGAGAGTGAATCTTGTTCTTAGGACAGTCTTTTGCAAAGTGTCCTACGTCATCACATGTATAAGATCTTGATCTAGACATGTTCTTTCTAATATTATCTCTATGATGAGTATTCTTACCTTTTGAGTGGTGACTTCCTTTCCTGCCTTTCTTGGAGTGAACTGTGAGGGCTTGATCTTCACTTCCCATCTTCTCTTCTCGAGCTACTATCCGTGCTTATTCTTGAGAATGATCTTCCCATAGTCTACTGAACTTGACTAACTTCTTTCTTGCACATATTCCTTGGATGAAAGCATCCCTTGACCTAGGGAGGCCATTCAAGGTAGTCATCACAATCTCTACATTTTCCACTTCTTCATCAATAGCTTCTAATTGTTCCTTCAACTGAGAAACCCTTGTGAAGTAAGACTGGATAGTTCTTGCATTCTGAATCTTCACATTCTTTAGTTGGTTCCTCAGGGTCATCTTCTGATTGATGTTCTTTCCTTCAAACAATTTGGTTAGGGAATCAAACATAGCTTTAGGTGTCTTGAGAGAGGACACCTATGGGATAAGGTGATCCTTAATGGAATCAGCAATGATCCTCTTTGCCATAACCATATTCTTCTTATGTAAGGACTTTGCCTCATCTCCCTCTGGAACTGGAACCTCCTCATGAATGTAGGATTCTAATTCATTCTCTTCTAGGACCAGGGAGACCCTATACTTCCAGGCTCGGAAGTTATCATCTCCCTCAAGCTTTTCATCAAGCTTGGTATGATGAGACATCTTAAATGAGAACCTCAAATGGAAATACAAATATTTTAGATCTTACTAGGTTCAAGATGTCCGATCTGAAACTTGAGTTGAAATCTTGCAGAGCTGTTTCAGGAGCAAATTAGGGTTTTGCTTTTTCAGAGTTCTGTCCACCCAAATGCCTTGAAATTATTCCCTAACTTCAATTTTGGGGAGGATATCAATCTATGCCTGGGCTCATTGAAAAATTCCTTTTCTATAAAAAGCCCTAATTTTCGACAGTAGTGATAGGTCCAAAAATGAAAAACCTCAGAATTGGATTATGTTTCGACAGAAAGATGCACCCCAAGGAGGAGAGTTGTTTCACCTTACTTATGCTGAAAATATGTGGAGGAAGGTCCACAAATGAGGAAGCCCTAGTTCCCGCAGCTGCACAGTGTCTTCTTCTCAGGTTAGCTCTGATACCATGTTAGTTTTTCAACATTAAGCTAGCATTATGTTAGGATCTTAACTGAGAGAATAACAAGTACAACAATCAAACACAAGAGACAATGAACACAGTGTTTTGATTGGGGAAAACATAAAGGATAAAACCCCGCAACTTCCTCAGAGATAGAATCAGCACCAAAATAGTAAATGCCCCAAAACAATAAGATGCACTCCCGACAACAGTAGTCTTCTTCTTGTCTAGTCCCAGTGTATTTCCTTCCTCACTAATGCGCCACACTTGAGTGAGTGAGTGATGTGTGTGATAAATAGAGAGGCTCACTCTCTATTTATATTCTTTCATTCACTTGAAGTGCACTCAATCATGTTTGCCTCACTTAACAATTACTTACTAGAGCCGACATCTCTATCAGTGTCTAACAACCCTAGTGCCCCGAAACTGTGGGGACTTTAACAATGACTTGACATGACTTATTTACATTATTGGTCCTCCCAATCGAAACATCGGGGTATGACAACATGACTCAAATACACAATAGATACATCCCAGAATAAACATCGGGTTACAATACATAAGATACATAGATGAATATATTCCTAAGTTACAAATACATCAACAACCACTAGTGACTGCTTAGCCCGACACTCACTTGTGTTGTGAGTGGGGCTCTTATGGAACTCGCACCACTTTCCCACTTCCTTCTTTGGATTTGCAATGTTTCTCTTTGCTTGCAGCTTTGGAAATTTTTCTTAAGTCACCATGCCTTGGTTGTGTCCTTGGTTCTACGGTTTGGGCGCACCTTTCCCTTCTTTTGATTCATAGATCCAAAAGTCTCACTCTCTCTATTTGAATTTTTGGTCAATTTTGGCAGCATACCGATATGTCGTACCAAGCGAAGAGATGTCGAGGAACTCCATTTCCTCCTAAATGTATCTGTGCAAACAACTGCAATACTTCAACACCAAATGTTTCTATGAATCTTTGATACCCAACTTGGTGCGCAGGGTATGGAACATATTCATCAGCTCATGCACATCTTAATCCCTTTGTTGTCGCAGCGTAGTCCATTGTATGTACTTGTCCTCATAGCTCCCCACCGGATAATATTGTCCCTTTATGGAATCTCAAAAACAATTTTGAGTGGGTACAGCCGAGAACAGAGAGGGTTCCTCCTCTGCCTTTCTCTCACACTAGGTTTCCCACCAGTCCTTGACATGGGGGCGAATTTGAGTAGAGAAAAAGTAATCTTTTCCCAGTCAAAAAAGTCATGAATCGAGAAATATCCTTCTAATAGATTCAACCATCTATCTATGATGTCTACATATATTTAGCCATCAAATATGGGAATGTCGAATTTTACTTGTACCTTAAAAGGGGTTGTGCCTCCAGAGTGGCTGCTAGATGCAAATGCGCCACCAGTGCAAAGTCGTTGAAGGATCTAAGCGAAGTTATCCATCATCACGTTCCTTTGTTTTTAAAGGGCATCCTCAAACAAAATTTTGATAGGATCTTCTACACCCTCTTCTTTCTTTTCATCCCCAATGGGTGGCCATCGGATTTTCAATGCTGATCTTGCAAAGGTTCAACCAGATAGAGCCCTAACTCTTTATAACCCGCGCTCGTTGGGGACATGCAAAGAAGGATCGAGAAAGAGAAGATTGCTCTGATACCACTGATCCATATTTATGTAGGAACACAAAAGAATACACAAATAACCAAAGAAACAAATATGTAGCAGAAATAACACTTCATTTCATTAATCAATAACTGAAACTTGTTTAGATACAGAATGGTAATAAACTAGCTAGAGTGCTGGTAGCTTATCTCTGAGAAGAGATGTGGCAGCTACATGCCTCTGAAGCCTGTGTTACATTGAGGCTCGAAGTTCTATATATTATTGAGAAACAATGGAAACCCTACACATCCAAAAGCCTAACCCTAAGAGGTGAAACACCAAAATGTGGGCCCCGTTGGGTAACTTGGTACATCAATTTCCCGGGCTCGTAACTTTAGAATACTACCTTCGTTTGACATGCATGATACATCGTTAGAAATATATATTTAAGGAATACATATATAAGTGGAAAATATTGATACCCCCACCATTTGATGCCGAAAAAACATCATTTAGGGCCTCAAAACGGCTCCAGAAGTTTAGGACCTGAAAACTGCCAAAAATAGTAAATTGTGATACAATTAAGGAAACTGAAAAAATGAAAGCAACAATGGTGGGAGTCCAAGTGGAATAGGTGGGTGGCCACCAATATCCTCCTGGATCACAAATTGTTGTGTGTATCTTTCCCAAATCAATGTAATGCATGTACAATAATGTTTCCTGCACTTTGTGCAGAGGGAGTCCAAATCAACTGGTCCCAATTCTTGCTTAATTAATTACTACAAGATGTAGCTTCAAAATAAGAAGAAGGTACTCCTTTCCATTATGATTGGTTTTTAATTTTAAACTCATTTATTGTGTGGGATGAGCCAGGAGATTATCAACTAGTCGACTTACTCGTTCCTTGTAGAGGTGTGAGCACGGTGTGAGATACCAAAAACTGTGGTTCTTGCAAGATAAAAATAGATAGCTAAGTAGAAACAATGATTTTTTTGTTCATACTGAAGCTTTAAATAATTTGATAAAGCACCAGGTAAGACTTAATGCAACTACGATATCCAAATTTCAACAAACTGTCAATTTTCAAATATAGTATTCATCCAACCACGACGAGATCCCCAAGGATAGTGGTTGGTGACACAATATGTGCTAATGGAAGAAGATCTAGAAAAATTTGTCAGTGATTGGCTAGAAGAATGGAAACATGAAGGATCACCAACTTCAGGAGAAGAGGATAAGCAACCCGTAGATGCCACAATGCCAGATAAAAATCATCCTAATCAGCCTCAAAATGAGTCGCCGCGAGAGCAACAAAAACATGAAGCGAAGAATGAAGAGGCACAAAGAGAACCTTCACACAAGAAATGAAAGGCCAATAATAAAACCAGTACCTCTTGAATGAATGATGAGGAAATTTCAGCCCTAACATAAGCTCTACAACAAGATTCCCAAACAAGCTTTCACAACCTCGGAAGACTACATAACCAATTTATTGCTACTACCACAAACAGGAAGAATAAACTCAAAAAAAATGTTGTGGATGGCACTTCACATGTACTGTAGTCACAAGAAACACCTGGTATGTTTGAAGAATAGGAACCCCCAAGACCCATAGGATATCACCTCAATAAAGTACAATTAAGCAGAGACGTACTGGATATAGAAACCTGAGACTCCAAGGAGGTTGCAGAAATACTGGCCAGATATTCTTAGATTTCTCAAAGATGCGATTGAAGTATGTGCATGCTTTACAGAAAGCAATAGTTGCATAAATTTGAGTAAGGGGAAATACCCTTGAAATGAAGTTGAATCACTTAGAAAAGGCTATGAGTAAAATCAAGGCAAAGATGCACAGAACCACACAAGAAGCGAGAAAAGAATAAGTAAGTAAGAAAAAGCTTAAAAATGTCATTAATATCTTTTGTTCGAATATCAATGATGTCAAAATATCACAAGACCTACCATTAGAAGACAAGGTCCTCAGGATAGGAAAGATAGAGGCTGACCTTTAGAAAAAAGTAACAAAGTTAGAAGAGAAAAGGAGGCCCAACACACCCCCGGAGGTGTGTTATCAGGCAAAATGGCACTTCTCCATTTTAGTACCAACATTCCTCATGTTGGTACAAAAAAGGAAAAAAATTGGATTGAGGTGGCCAAAACACTATAGATGGGTATGACCTTTGATGCATTATCCTCAAACCAGCCTTGTATATTTTTATTATGAGATTTGGGTTGTATACGTGACTATATGCATTGCAACTCGTGTATCATACACAAGTATTTGTATTGCAACCCGCATATACTTGCATACGTGAGTTCCCTTTGAGAAAGTCATGTATCATACGTGAGTTGCCTATATTAATACCCATGTATACCTTAATTAGACATTAAAACATATAAATCAAGATTAGATGAGATTAGTTTGGGCCTAATCCATAACTATCCCAACCATCTCAACCATCCCAACCTTCCAAGCCACTCTATTTCCCAAAGTATAAATATAGGCCTTGGGGTGGGGGCTAATCAATAAATTTTGGAGAGAAAAGTTATGCTGGTGGTATACCTTCAGAGTCTTGGAGCAGTAGAACTCAAATTCCTTTGGTTGTAGAAGATTCCTTGTCTCAGAAGCTGGGTTGTATTCATATCTTATTCATCGATTGTTAATAAAGAGAATTCTTCTTCCAATCTCATATTGTGTATATTTCATGTGTATTGGTTAATGAATATGTTTGTTTATATCATTAGTGTGCTTTTCATCTAACCTATGATATATATATGCATGAGATATTACTTGAAGTATTTTTTCTTTCCAGGTGAAGAGGTACATCCCTAGAAGCTTTGGAAACGAGTGGAGTGAGAGAAGATCAAGCTTGGATCAACTGTCGTTAATCGGGTAAGTCAAGATTTTCTTCCTATTATCTTTCCATTCCTTGTAAAAATCTGATTATCTACAAGTTAGTAGTAATTTGGTAACCCCAAACCCTAGGTTACAAGGGTCCTTTATCCTGAACAACAGAATTGGTGACTCCATTGGGGAGTCGAGCCTACTGTGGGTTCATCATGTAGGTTCTTGACCAGTATTTGCTCTGATTCTGAGTGTGGTTCTTTTATCTTTCCTTTGATTTGCAATATAGTATGTCCAGAGACCTTTTTCTATATTTTTCTTTGAAAATTTTTTGTTGTATACATGGGTTGTTGTTATACACAGTCGCGTCTAGCGACTTGTAAACATGGGTTTCTCTATACGACAGTCGCATATGGTATGCAAGTTGCTTTATAAGACAATCGTGTATATCCTGTAGCAACATAAAATTTTGGTAGGGTTTGCTTGTCCTTGTCTTGGATGATTTTTTTGTCTACTTATGGATCTTCTGTTGTTGGCATAATTCTATAAGTCCAAAGTCCTATATGCCAAACTTTTTGCTTGTTGATTAAGCCTTTGAGTTTGATCTGTTTGAATCTTCTTTCATCCAGTGACTTAAAGTTAGCCCTCCTTATTGGTATATGAGTTCAGTGTTGTGTGTCTGAGTCAGTGATCAGGGCTTTAGATAACTTATTCTTTCTACTTCTTTGTGTAGTGTCAGTTAGACACTTGTTCTTTAGTAAATCTAGTGGATTTTATTCATTAGTTTTTTCCAAGTCAGGATTTTCACCAATTTTTCTTCTTGTTTGGGTTGAATTTGGTCATTGTAGGTCCTCTGTACTTCATTTTTATTTTTATATGTCGTGATCATTCAAAATCACTCAAAAATTTGCATTTAGATGCATTGTAGTTTTTGAAGAATTTGAAAAAAATGAACGAAAAACATTTTATGCATTTGCATTAGTTGCACTTAGCAGTTTTCTTTTTGGTATTTTCAAATAAAATTTCAAAAATTATAAAAAGTCTTAGTTTTCCAACACATAGTTTTAATTTCATTAGCTTACATTTACAAAAATAAAAGAATCTTGGTTTAAGTAGTTGTGTTTTGCTTTGGAAGTTGATTTATACATCATTTTACTTTTCTTATCGAGTCTATAATAACATCACAGTATTTCACGTCATTTACCTTCTGACTAAGAACAACCCTTAAAATGAATGACATAATTTAAAAAATTATTAGTAAATTTTTATTTTATGGGCTCATACACCAACTAGCTTAGGCTAGACTTGTGGAATAGGGGTTTAACTCTCCACAAGTGTTTAAATTCAGACGTAGTTGGCCAATCGTTAAGTAAATCCTTTTCTATATCGATTGTATCTAGGAATCTCCTCTCAAATGGGAGTTAAAAAAGAGGCCGCATGGAGGCTTGGACTGAGGAGGTAGCCCTCTGATTCCTTGTCAAAACATAGACCAAGGTTTTTGTGCATCTAGGGATTCTGTCTTAGACAGGGTTTCAGGATTTGCTACCCTACCCATGCATACAAACCAGGCTTGTGAATGTCCCCCCAGACTGTCGGTGTAGTTACGGTGGCCTTTATCCTCTTTTGACATCTAGGGTTTATACACAAGTACACCGAAAGGCTATTTTTGGTTGACCTTGGGCGGGCTTGGAAGGTAACCCTTGTGGAAAGTTTGGCAGGGCAGTGGGTGATTCCTTCGCTTGTGCCTAAGAACATCTTCAAGGATGCCAAGTAACTATCTTTTAGCTTTCTTCTGGAAAGCATATCCTATACCCTTGTGTTTGTTGTGGCTTTAGGAATTTTTTGTAGTGATTGCTCTATGGTTTTCTTTTGTTTAGCCGACCTTAGGGTGTGAAGAGTCAAATTTTCAATCATGGAGGACCAACCTCTTAGAAGTTCAAGAAGGTTGTAAAACCTTCCTATGCTCACTACAATGGAGCCTCTACCGCCCCCTGAAAAGCAGAGATTAGACACAGGAGGTTCTTTCGAACCGGTAGGAATTAGTGAAGTTCCAGGTGAACCAGTACTTAGGACAAACCAGGTTGATACAACCACAGTAGAGATAGAATACTTGCAAGCTGACGAGTTTGCAAGAAATTTTAATTCACTTCTTACTAACCTAAATGATCTTGTGATCATCAAGGTTCATCCTTTCAATTCACCTGTGATTGGTGTTCCTATAGGAAGACTCATGGTTAGTGCAGGAGAAAGTCCATCTACCCCCATCCCATTTGTTCCAGCTGAAGGATTACCACCTCCCCCAGTTGTTCCTCCTAGAAAAAACATACCTGCTACTCCTTTAACTCCAACTAGTTGGGTGGTTCAACCTGCAGCTTCCACAAATGTAGCAGGCTCTTCTGGTGGGGTGGTCACTAGGATTCCTAGTGTACCTTCTGCTTCACCTTCTTTTGCACACACTGCTCAGAGTGGCCCTATTGGATCCTCTTCATTTGTCTAGGGTTATCCTAGGAATGGGGGGCACATTTTCCCATCCACTCCATATGTAGGCCCCACACCTACATATGTAGGGGTGCAGTTTGGAAACACTAACCCTTATGTTCAAGGTTTTCAAATGCAGGTTTCATCTCCTTTCATGAGCTCTCCTGTCACGCTTTTTAGTAGAGGGATACCTACTCCTATTTTTGAAACTCTAGTTTCATTTGTAGTAGCTCAAACCAGATACACTGCACCACATATGAACAATCCACTGGCTTATGGGTGGAATCCTTTCCAAAGTGGTCTGACTACCTCACAACCGGTAGCTGGGGGAAACTCTGCCTTTACTTTTGGGAATTAGGGGGCATGTCCCTCTACTTCCCAAGCTCATACTTTTCAGGCTCTGGTCAGACCCCAACTTCCTTTCCTGGCAACTTTGAACTTGCCAAATTTGGCCAAGTTGATGAATGACGCGATGAAACATGATGCCACTTGGCCACCTGTCTCTACCAAATTGCCCTTGGATATTCCAAAATTTGAAGGAAAAGTTGGTGAAGACCCAAGGGCTCATATCACCACCTTTCACTTGTGGTGCTCTTCCAACTCACTGAATAATGACATCGTTCAGTTGAGATCATTCTAGAGAAATCTAACTAGTGTCGCAGCAAAGTGGTACATTGAACTACCCTCTGCTACGTTTGATAGTTTTTGGGACTTATCTAATCTGTTCCTTAACCATTTCTAGCTTCCCATTCGATATGATGCTGGCACAAACTTATTGTCCACTTTTTAGCAGGACAAAGCCACTCACATTTTGGATCACATCCAATAGTGGCGACAGAGGAAAAGGATTATTAAGGAAACTATTCCTCTGGAGTTTTTGTTAGAATGGTTCCTTAAGTCCATATTGCCATATATATCTAAGGATGTATCCACTTCGAGAATAAATAATGAGGAAGAGGCTATCATCGGGGCCCAGCAGTTAGATTTGATATATTCTCAGTCTAGGATTCTATACGAAATCATCCCTGATGCACCGAGACCAACCCATAGTGTCAAAAAACCAAATCCTGGACCCCATGTCGATGGTGTGGTTAGTTCATTGAAATCTCCCACTGTGGAGTCTTTGGCTAAACAACTCCATGAGTTGTCTATCAAACACTCTATGGTGGAGGCATCAAAGGATTCCCCCTCACCCCAGAATGCAAATGTTTTTACACAATCTTCCCAAAATGGAAATCAGCTGCCCGATGGGAAAACGAAAAAGGGGAAGAAAGGTGAGGGAAACCAAAACAATCCGAAACCCAAAAACAATGTTGATGGGGGGGAAAAAGAAAATAAGAAGGTGAAATTTCCATGTAATTTGTGCTAGGAATACCACTTGGCCCATCAATGTCCCCTTATGGACCAAGCTCAGAAGCTGTTAAAAAGCCAACAACTGGCTATCCTAAAGGATCCTTTTCCCAAAAACAAAATTTTGCTTCAGCTTCAAATGTAGTAGGGGGCACCCCAAATGCCCCTGACCCAAATGATATAAACATGGTTCGATCCCAGCCATTACTCCAGACTAGGAACAAGAACTATGAGACAGAGGCTTTGGAGAAGGGTAAGTCTATAGGTGAAACTTCTAACCCTCTTGCAATTGAAAAACTTTCCAAAACTATGCCCAATATACTAAAAGGTGTCTTTAAGAAAACATTGCACAATCCTAATGCTAGGGCTGCAGCCAATTACTCTATAGTTGAATATTTAGCCCAAAACCCCTTGTGCGATGTTGGATTTAGAGGTGTTACAGAGTTGTCCCACCCAGTGAGATGCACTGTTAGCAACCTTAGGTAGTATGGATTCATCGAGCCTCATGGTGAAGTTTAATTTGTTTGACGTCAAAATTCACCTACCATATCATGTGGCCTTATCGATAGATGTCATCCATGTTGGAAAAACCATCGGAAGGGCAGTTGTCGATGAGTGTGTTTCCACATGTGTCATTTCCTTGTATTGCTAGAAGGCTCTTGGATCTCCAAAGCTAGTTCCATCGAACACCCTACTTATTGCTTTCGACGAAAGGTTATTTCATCCACATGGTATCCTACCAGGTTTCAAAATAAAGTTGGCAGGGAAGGCAGTGTCTATTGAGGTCGAGGTGATTGATGCACCATTGGATTCTAACTTGCTCCTGGGGAGAATTTGGACCTATGCCATGTCCTCTATTACATCAGTCGTTCTTCGGGTAGTATTGTTTCTGCATGAAGGGAAGTTGGTTACCATAGACCAACTCAATTTTACTCGAAAGGGCCACATGGAAACTAATGAGTCCACTATGCCATTGGTTGATCAAGTTAAACCTACTTCAAAGAGCTTAGGGGATGGAATGTATTCATTGTTGATGGGCACATTCTATTTTCCAGCTCTGATTAATTACTTAGGTTCTACTAGTGTAGGGAATTCTATTCCAATGGTTGTCGATAGAACAGACCCTTGGGTTCTTCCTTTCTATCATGAACCTGAAGTGACCTTATCGGCAGTAGAAGTAGCTTATCAAGCTGTCATTCATACCACTGTTGATCCCATTCCAGTCCCTCTCATAGTCTCAGAGGAGCTGAAATAATCCTATCTGCCTACTTGGGCAGAGAACTCTTTGCATACTGAAGATTGCTTAGATATGGTTTTTCCATTTGATGACGCCATTTTGGAAGCTATGTGTGGATGAGATAAGATATGCGAAGATCTTCACGATCGATCCTATTTTATTCCATAGTTAAGCAGGATTGAAAATCAAGAGTTCCATATGAGACTGGTAGGTGATGCCGATACACCGATTAATCCCTTACCTAGGGAGGGAATATTTGCTCAGGGGAATATGGAAAACATTTCTGTTACTATTCCTATAAACATCTCTGCAAATCCAAATGTTGTGGAAAATGTATATATCAGTGAAAACTGCTCTCTGGAGGAGATTACTATCTATACAACCTTGTTTAAGGAATTCTGTGATGTGTTTTCCTAGTCATATGAGGAGATTCTAGGAATTGATCCATCAAGAGTTGAACATGAAATCCGAAACTATCCTGATGCCAAAATGGTTCGACAAAAACTTAGACCTATCAATCCACGTAAAGCGGCATCTATTAAAGTTGAAGTTGAAAAACTGCTGAAAGCTGGTTTCATTTACTCGATAGCTTTGACAGAATGGGTATCCAACCCTGTTCCTGTCGATAAAAAGCAAGGGACGATACGCATTTGTACTAACTTTTGTGATTTAAATAAATACTGTCCTAAGGATAACTACCCCACACCATTCATAAATCAAATCATTGATGTTTGTGCGGGGAGTGAAGTATTTTCATTTATGGATGGTTTCTTGGGGTATAATCAGATTCAAATTAAACCAGAAGACCAACATAAAATAGCTTCCATTTGTCCTTGGGGTACATTTTCATACAAGAAAATGCCTTTTGGATTTAAAAATGCAGCGGCAACCTTTCAACGGGAAATGAATATTTCCTTTCATGACATCAAGTCTATTGTCGAATCCTACCTAGATGATCTACCAACACATTCTTGAAAGAGGATTGATCACCCAAATCACTTGCGTTTAATTTTTGAAAGATGCAGACATTATAAAATACATTTGAATCCCCACAAATTTGTTTTCTGTGTTGATTCAGGTAGGCTACTCGGGTTCATTATTTCTAACAAAGGTATTTAGGTGGATCCTTTGAAATTCAAGGCCATAGTAAATCTGCCTCCTCCTCGTTCTGTCAAGCAGCTTCAAAGCCTACAAGGGCAGTCCAACTTCCTTCGACGTTTTATCGTGAATTATGCCAAGATCACTAAAGTTTTCATGCACCTATTGAAGTAGGATACCCTATTTGTATGGGATGAAACCACACAACTTGCATTCAAGGCATTACAGAAAGCTTGGTTGTCGGCACCTTTACTGCGTCCGCTAGATTACACTCGAGATTTTATATTGTATCTGGTCACATCCGAGTCAACCATAGGGGTAGTACTAGTCCAGGAGGATGATAAGCTGCAATAGCATGTTGTCTACTATCTTAGTCATGCTTTAGGTAGCTTTGAACTTAAGTATTCCCACGTCGAAAAATTGGCATTAGCAGTTGTGTATGTTGTTCAAAGCTTGCGTCACTACATCTTATTGAGGACTACGACAGTAGTGGCAGATGTTAATCCTTTCCAGTATGTTTTTTCCCAATGGATAGTTGGAGGCAAATTCAACAAATGGATAGTCATTCTCCAAGAGTTTGACTTAGATTTCCAATCCACCAAATCCCAAAAATTCTTAGTTTTTGCAGAGCTCATTGCATAATTTCCAGCTGAAGAATATGTAGCAATTGAAGAAGAATCATTCCCATATGAGAACATATTTTTTATTTCCACCTCTGACGCTTGGTATGGATATATACTTGTCTATCTCTAGACTCTAAAGTTCCCTGCAACCTTTTTGCAAGAAGAATGACGCAAATTACTCTTACATGCAAAAAACTACCTCATTATTGGAGATACTTTATATCGTAGAGGGGTAGACTCAGTTTTGCGTTAATGTCTTACCCATGAAGAGGCCTAGATTGTCCTAAATGGTGCCCATAGTGGAGCGTGTGTGAGTCATTTATCTGGGTTAGCAACAGCCCAGAATATTTTACGTGTCGGTAATTTATGGCCCATGATCTTTAAAGATTGTGTGGAAGCTGTGAAGCGTTGTCATCCTTGTCAGCTTTACACCAGAAAGATGCGGTCACATTCTGCTCCATTATTTCCCGTCATCTCATTGGGCCCCTTTACTAAGTGGGGGATAGATTACGTGATGTGCAACCCAGTTTCAGCTGGGGGGCACAAATACATCATTTTCGCTGTAGATTACTTCACAAAATGGGCAGAGGAAATGGCTGG
This sequence comes from Pseudotsuga menziesii, assembly GCA_001517045.1. Taxonomy (NCBI): domain Eukaryota; kingdom Viridiplantae; phylum Streptophyta; class Pinopsida; order Pinales; family Pinaceae; genus Pseudotsuga; species Pseudotsuga menziesii. The sequence continues at coordinate 488,679 of LPNX010791901.1, forward strand.
TGGGGAAACTGCAGCTTTTTTCGTTTTCAACCAAATTATCGCACATTTTGGTATTCCTAAATAGATTGTCACTAACCATGGAAGTCACTTCCAAAACAAAATGATGACTAGATTGACCACTATGCTAGGGTTTAAACAAGAACATTCATCTTCTTTCTACCCGCAAGCAAATGGTCAAGTTGAGGCAGTAAATAAGACCTTGAAGACTATTCTAAAGCGTACTATTAATGCAGCTCGATAAAATTGGCACATCATGTTCTATCCCTCACTTTGGGCTTATTGAACCAATGTGAAAATTTCCACAGGGTTTTCTCCTTTCCAAATCGTTCATGGGGTGGAAGCAGTAATTACAGTTGAAAGCAAAATCCCATCTTTAAATATTTCTATTCATGTGCTACTTGATACGACTAAGCTGGAAGAATGTTTGTTACACTTATAACATCTAGATGAATAGTGTAGGGATGCACTGATAGCAAACGAGGCTCATAAAAAAAAGGTAAAAAATCAATACGATAAATCGGTCAAACCTAGGATTTTTTCTGAAGGGGAGCTTGTCTTGCTTTGGGATCAGGACAAAGAACCCCTGGGGGAAGGGAAATTCAGGTCTATGTGGTTAGGAACTTATGTCATGTCAAAAATTTTGAAGAAAGGTGCATATGAATTAACTGATTTCGAGGGAAATAAGCTTCCTTATCCTAGAAATGGGATATACCTGAAAAAGTACTATGCTTAGGCTTAGCACTTTTTCTTGTATTTTTATTGTATGTAACTTTATGTACAATAGTTCATCAGTTTGTGTTCTTATATCATTTGTTGCCTATTACAGGCGTCTTTTGAGTGGTTTGTAGGTTTTGCAGATGGCGCTAGTCATCGCACTTGCAACCTGCCATCATCCACATGGGTTATTTACTCACCCTTAGGACAACTAGTTTCCTCTGGAGGCACTTGCCTAGGTCCTACTACCAATAATGTGGCCGAGTATAGGTTCATCATTGAGATATTATGGGATGCTTTGTCACGAGGCATTACCCAGCTGGAAGTCAGGATTGACTCTCAACTGGTAGTTTCCCAACTCAATTGAGCTTATCAGGTGCAAAACCCTATTCTACTACGTCAGTTCATGCAAGTTAGGTTATTGGAAATAAATTTTGATTTTATTAAATTTAATCATATTCCAAGAACTCAAAATTCATTAACTGATGCATATGTGAATTATGTCTTGGATTGGAATTTAACACATATTTCATAAATATACACAACAGACACGTTGAAATACACATGCAAATAAACCGGCAATATATATGTGTGTGTGTGTGTGTGTGTGTGTGTGTGTGAATATCTATCCATATAGATAGGTCGATTTTTTGATCCTTATATCCAGTCATAACTGTATAATATACAAAAATTGGATTGTAATCCATAAAATGCTCCTAGGTCTGAGCTTGACCACCCTGGTCATCCTGCTCTTGGGCTTCTTAAGCTTGTTCAGCTATAGCAGCCTTAGTAGCCTCTATGTAAATAGGCACTGCTCTGGATATCCTTCTCATAAGGCATATCCAGATGGGTTGGATACCAACCACTAGTTCTTGCATAACGACAGGGATATGCTCAATACGTAAAATAGGTACTGTTTGGGTAAGCCTGGACAACTTCTCCTCAAGGACCCTAATCAAACCATGATCCTCTCCTGCCACTAGTTGCACATACATACGAGGATGCCGAACAAGGTGGACTAGTCCAATATCTGGATTTTTAAACGTTGAAAGGATTAAAACTCTTATACATATGTATATATCTTTATGACTAAAATTCATAAAAATTTAAAAACTTGAAAAACCAAAATACTTGACGCTCCCCATGCTCCTCTAGGAGGGAGGACAAGGTCATTGTCACCCTGAAAATTCATCCCAACATATGGAAATTGCTCCATTGCTGGTAGTTGTCACTCCCACCATAGGTAGAAGTCATCATCGTACACACTCTGAACTGATCCATCATCACCCTGGCGAAGGAATATTTCTCCCCACTTACTCAATCTACGCTGACATGGAGAGGAAGCTGGTAGAGGTACAGCAGGACTGAGACCGGGCACTCTCTCAAAGAAAAATGCCACAATATGCTAGAATAACCAAAAAAAAATTGTCGGCCTCTCTTGTAGTCAGAGAGTTGCTTCTTCATTATCACAATTACTCCTAAGCACCAGTCAAATAAGGCTCCCTGTATACATTCCACCACAATTCTCATTTGGTTTCGAGTTGCAATATGAAGTGATGATGATCCTACAACCCTCACTATTGTGCTTACCAACACCTATAATGGAAAGCTGCAAATATGAAAAATAGGGATGAAAGTACCTATTTTTTTAGTGCAAAACACACAGTAAGTGTCAATGTAGTTCTGAACACTTAGAAGGTCACTACCCCTATCAGTACCTTCCAAGTTGACAGGAGCTCCCCTCCATGATATGAAATAGATGTCTTCCAGTGTAATCTCTAGAATCTCACCCTGCAGGTCAAATGCACCTAGATCATGATCCCAGTAGTTTATCAAAAACTCCAGTAAGCGAACATTTGATTGCATAGGTGAGGTACAAAAGAATTTAAGCAACCCACTTTGCTGCAATGCATGCATCGTGGGGGAACTTTGAAGAGAATATTGGTCCATCTCTTCATATTCCATTTCCCTCCACTCCAACACCATATTTCATCCTTTCAATAAATCCATTTTCAAACATTAAATTTATTAAAAAAACTTTGATTTTGGCCCTAAATATCCTTTTCCTATGTCATGCAGTATACGCGACTATCCTTTGGACATGTTGCGTATCATACGTGACCTGCTTTCGGGAAAGCCACGTATAAAACATGTGTACATGACTGTCTACGTTGCATACCCGCGTATACACCACGACCTTCTTAAAACTAGCCTAAAACATCAAACTTTTCATAAGATTAAAAATTTGCTTGGATGAAATGAAAGAGCATGGAGAGTTGATTTACCTGGCACTTGTGGATTGGAAAACTGTCTAGCGGTTTGACCACACCAAGCAATTGAAGGAAGAGGTAAAACTTGTCTATATTGGGTAAAAATGTGAAATGGTGAATTTGATTTCTATTTTTGCACTATTTATAGAAATTATTTCAGAAAGTGGGTTTTTAACCTATAGTTTGTAATTTTTATTAAAATCAAACTAATGCCATGTCATGTTTACCTAATAAAATAGGTCCAAGGTTATTCAAAGTTGTTTTTCACTCATATATGGTAGGATTTTGATCATTTATATGCATTTTTGCATTTATACTTAATTCGCTTTAACCCTAGGATTACTACTTTGACCACAGACTATGGTATTTCAACCATTAGTACCTTGTCTATATGATTGTTCTTTCTTGGATAGGGCTTTCCTAACATGAGTACCCTAGCTTAGAACACATTTATTGTCTTTTGGTACTCATGCTACATTTGTCGTAGGTTCAGGGGAGCCTTCTTAGCTATTTTTCATGCCAAATTGAGCCTTATTTTGGTCTCATTTTACAAACTATCCCCTTTATAAGGCTCCCCACCCTTATGGAGTTTCTTTAGGCCCAGGTCTAACTCCTCAAAATAGACTTGACCGCCGAGTAAACTTGTCCATTTAGGCTCATTAAGAATATGTGAATGAGCATCCACATTGGTGGTAGGTTATCTCTTTCTCGGACCATGTGGAATAATACAAGAAAGGATCACTCTCTTTTCTATGGAATTGAGAAGAGTATTCTCAGGAATAGGTTTATCACTTTTTCAGACCTGAGGGTCTAAAATTATGGAAAATGAACACCTGGTATGAGCTTAGTTTTCTCTTTTTCGTGCTCTAGACCTAAAAATAAAAAAGATTCCGAGTGTACTTTATGTCTTTTTCATGCTCGTTAAACAACAAGAACAAAACATCAATTTTACTGTTGTAAGCCCCATTCCTCATACTCAAATGGATATTTCCCAATGATCTTTATTTCCTTCACAATCGTAAAACTCAAGCTATAAGATTCTCTTGAAGGAGCATTGGGTAGGTGGTAATTTAAGCTTTTTCGAACCTCCCTAACTACGTACAAAAAAGGTTCACATTTTCTTCTTTGAAAGTTAAGAGAGTTCTTCTGAGATATGTTTTATACTTTTTCGGTTTCAGGAGAGTAAATTGGATGAAAAAGGACCCCCCTAGAGTCTTCTTTGGAGTTTTCAATCTCTCTAAACATTGAAACACCAAGCGAGCATATACTAGTTCGGGCTCGTAAAATCCACAAATAAGTGACATTATCAAGCATTATTCCCTTTTCTCTTCAAGCTTGTCAAAAATGAGGAGAGACCTGAGTTTAATTTCCTGGACTCGTTAAAATTTAACAAGAAAGATAAGGAAGAAGTTTTCTTTTTTGGGTTACAGTCGGTGGCAGCATGTGCTCCTTGAACATAGCACTCTCTAAACTTTCCGATACTCATGTCTCAGTGTACACTTTCAGTTCAGCTATCACTTCGAGTTTCTTACTCCTCCACTTGTCATTTATGCCTGGGGAATCTGATCATGTCTCCTACATGGAGAAACCAAATCCGATTGGTTCGTTAGTAGTCGAATCTGACTATCATTTTAAATAATGAAATATGAATAATATATTAGATGATGAATATTACAATGATGTCTTGGCCTTAAATATGGCTTGTACATTCATGATGAGGAGACACCTCCTTTCATACTAACCTAACTATAAATTATTTTACTATTTAATTATAATCTTATTTTATGTTCATTACATTGCCACTCCCTTTAAGGGAGCTTTGTCCTCAAAGCTTAGATTATTGTCTTTTCATTCTCGTTTTGTGTTGAAATAGTGTCATTACTTCATTTATGTATTTCTTAGAACTTGTATTAGGTATGTGCTTGGTCTTTACGCAATAGTTTGTCATTTTCATTTCATTTGTAACTTGAATTTGTACCCCATTATGTTTATTATTGTTGTCCCATTTTGCATGTACATGAATACGAGGAATATTTTTGTGACTGGCCATATCAAGCGTTGTTTTAGAGATCGCTTGTCCCACAATACTCATGATGTCATCACATAATGATTCCATTTTATTATCCTTATGATTTATCTCGAGAAGTGGTGTTTCTTGAGGCTTCTCACACTCGAAGTCACCTGATAGTGTTACATTTAGGTTTCTTCAGGGTGGTAGAAGAGTTAAGGTATAAGATAAATCTACGATATCTGATTCCTTTAAATTCGATTCCTTTGCATATTGTAGGATCCATCATTTGTCATTGTATGGATCATCCTTATTGTCAATGATACTGGCTTGACTCTCATTATCATCTTGGTCAAGCTTATCTTATCAAATATATTATTGGTATTTTGGTCATCCCTTTGATATTTAGTCTCCTTGTCTTGTTTATTATCTTGCTCAATTTTGTTACTCTCATTTTTGTTGACATAGTGGTCCAAAATATCTGAGTTACCGATATGGTTTGTATTAGACCTTAGTTTTTGTAACATTTCCATTATCATGGTATTCTAGTTCTATGTCATGATGCTCAAGTTTTGTGCCATGGTGCTTATGTTCTGTGGATCATCACACACATCTCGTCATCTAACTCTTTTAATTTCTCATGCATGATGTCTACTCTGTCATCAAGTTTTCTTCCTACTACTAGAAAAACATCTTCTTTGATTTCTTTCTTAAGTTCCTTGTTATTTTTCGTTTCTTCTCTAAATATTTCTTGGTTGGCAACGAGGGCCTTGATGTCCTTCTCCAATTTCTCAAGTTTGTCTTTTAATTCTGTCATAGCCTCGGTCCTTTTATGCAAATGTGTGTATTTGGAAGTTTATTTTGACTTATGGAGGAATAAAAGACAACTAATGTCTTTGAAATAATTAATGAATTAATAATTATTATTATAATTAATTTATGTCTTGAAATAAAATAATAAATAAAAAATATTATATTTAAATATTTTATTAAAAGGTGGATTAATAAGTTTTAAAATATTATATAATAATATTAATATTATTATAATAATATTTGTTTTATTAATATTGTTTTTGTTTGTAGGGCTACGTGGAATGAGGGAGGGTGCAACCTAGGTTGAGTTGGAAAGCAAAACCATGTGTTGGTCTTACTTTATCTTTTTTTCTTTTTTTTTAACTTTCTTTTTCCTTTCTTTTGTTTTTTTTTCTTTTATCTTTTCTTTTTAACTTTCTTCTTTCTTTTCAATTCTTTACTTTTTTTTCCTTTTTTTTTCTTTTTTTTTAACCTTTTTTTTCTTTCTTTTTTACGTTTTTTGTTTTGTTTTTGGACAATGTCCTATATTATAGGGAAACCCTAAAAACTAAATTTACATAAAGTGTAAATAATGGAAAGGGAGTCAAGAAGATGGAGCAAAGGGAGGAGTGTGAAGTGATATGGGGTGTGGAAGCGGAGGGCAGCAGAGCGGAGAGAGATATTGGTGAAATGGATCAATAGAAGAAATTAGGAATTAATGATCTGAGTCTGAGCTCAAGTAGGAATTGATGAGCCGAGTCCGAGATCAGAGTGCAAGAGCAAATCCGCTCTGATACCAAATGGAGCAACCGAATCCGGTTGGTCCGTTAGTAATCGAATCCGACTATCATTTTAAATAATGAAATATGAATAATATATTAGATAATGAATATTATAATGATGTCTTGCCTTTAAATATGGCTTGGAAATTCATGATGATGAGAAACCTCCTTTCATACTAACTTAACTATAAATTATTTAATTATTTAATTATAATCTTATTTTATGTTCATTACACTACATGATAGATAAGTCTAGTTGTCCTATTTGCAAAGTTAAAATCTTCCTTGGGTCATCTTTGTGTTGTGCTTATTGTTCAAGGATTTATCCATGTTTCTGCTTATTATCCTGATTCCATCATTATCCTATCTAATATCATTTGTGTCTATCTTCCTTTATCTAGTTCCTAGTCACTCTTGTGATCCGTTGAAGGATCTATTGACTTCCTCATCACAGCATGGTTTCTCATCAGTATTTCCTACAGACGAAGACCTAGAGTTTTTACGATGGTACCCTAGGATTCAATTTCATCATTGGTGAATTCCTTTGCTTCAATTGTCAATTATCACCTATTTATTAACAATCTGTTGAATCCTTTCCATGTTCAACTTCGAAATATCTATTCACATGGCATGGATTGTACTGGTTCCTTTTGATTTTGACGAATACCTTAGGTTCACATCTATAACCTAAGTTGCACAAGATTGTGTTGTGTTCACCTACACAACTTCCAGATTTTTGAAGACTTTCATTATTGTATATTGTGGATTTGATCCACCTTTGTAATATACGTGGTATTGTACCCATATCATATGATGTACTCAAATATTGTAAAGGAGCTAGTGTTCCAGTATATTGAACATGGCATCCTCAAATATGATTTTGTATATGACATTGATATGTATTGTTTTCAGGTACTTCCTCTGCTTCCTTGTATTTCTAATTTCTCCAAGATAATGATTATAATGTATTTCATCCATTTCTTTCCTCTAACCTCACGCATTAGGGGGCATCTGTTATCAGCCAAAATGGCACTTCTCTGTTCGAGTACCGACATTCCTCATGTTGGTACAAAAAAGGACAAAATTTGGATTGAAGTGTCCAAAACACTATAGATGGGCATGACCTTTGATGCATTATCCTCAAACCATCCTTGTATATTTTTATTATGAGTTTTGGGTTGCATATGTGACTATATCCATTGCAACTCGCGTATCATATGTGAGTATTTGCATTGCAACCCACGTATACTTGCATACATGAGTTCCCTTTGAGCAACTCATGTATCATACGCGATTTGCCTATATTAATACCTGCGTATACCTTAATTCGACATTAAAAAATATAAATTTATATTAGATGAGATTAGTTGACAACTAATCCACAACTATCCCAACCATCTCAACCATCCCAACCTTCCAAACCACTCTATTTCCCAAAGTATAAATAGAGGCCTTCGGGTGGGGGCTAATCAATCAATTTTGGAGAGAAACGTTATGCTTGTGGTATACCTTCAGATTCTTGGCTCAGCAGAACTCAGAGTCCTTTGGTTGCAGAGGATTCTTTGTCTCAAAATCTGGGTTGTATTCTTATCTTATCCATCAATTGTTAATACAGAGAATTCTTCTTCCAATCTCGTATTGTGTATATTTCATGTGTATTGGTTAATGAATATTTTTGTTTATATCATTAATATGATTTTCATCTAACCTATGATATATATATATATATATATATATATATATATATGCATGTGATATTACTTGAAGGATTTGTTCTTTGCAGGTGAAGAGGTACATTCCTAGAATCTTTGAAAATGAGTGGAGCGAAAGAAGATCAAGCTTGGAACAACCGTCGTTAATAGTGTAAGTCAAGATTTTCTTCCTATTATCTTTCCATTCCTTGTAAAAAGATGATTGTTTTCAATTTAGTAGTAAGTTGGTAAACCCAAACCCTAGGTTACAAGGGTGCTTTATCCCAAACAACAAGGTGCTGGCAAGAAGAAGAGATGAAGCAAAGAATAGAAGAAGCAAAGCAAACATGTGATAAAGATGTGGACCAAGTCTCTCATACTTGGGAAGCCCTAATGGATGATGAGAAATCACACAGTATTTCAAGTGAGCTCATTGTGTTTGAAGCAAATATAACACAAATAAGAAGTGAGATGAAAAAACTACCCTTGACATAGAAAATGGTCAAGGCAAGAGCGTTGCGCAAATTACAACAACCAATGGTTGTGATGCTCACACAACAGTAGAAACTCGAAGAAAAGGTAGAGGAATTGCAGGCTGAAGAAAAGAGGGTTATAGGCCTAATTCATCCTTTAAATCATAAGGTCCATAAAGTAGTTGCATCCATATAAAATATTCATGCCAGAACACGTCAGTTCCGACTTGGTGGAGAACATGCAAACAACAAAGAAAGAAGTGCGCATGGAGACAGAGAAACTAGTGAAAATTGTGGAGTATTTTCAAAACAAAATCAGCATAAGTCATTCCATGGAGCAATATCTCATGTGGATCAGGTCGACCATAGGTGAGTGTTGGGGGCCTGTTGATCCTAGGGACAGTAGGGCAGATATCATGTAGAATTATTCCTAAGTATGGAAAAGAACATAAAGGAGAAGAGGAAGAAGCTACAATAGAGGAAGCAACATCAAGAAAAAGGGAAAGGATGGTGCAACAGAAGAAGTAAAGGAGAACAAGAAGACAAAGAGAAGGCACTAGAAGAGGAAGTTGTGCCAGAGGAGTAAGCCACGACAGAAAGACAATATGAGATATGAGATGACATGTCAGAATATCAGCAGAAGCAAGCGTGAAAATAGCGTAACGGCTGAAAAACGATAGTAAGGCATAACGTTGGGAAAGCAATAGTCCTTAATGATAATGGGTAGGAGATCAGCTGGAGCCAGTGGAAACCACACAAGTGAAGGTATCTTTGTAAGTCAGGCTGATAGTGCCTCTTACTATGTGTTGCTAGAATAGGAAAGATAGCCTGTTGGTTGGGTATAGTGAGTCGGTTGAGACAATGACATGAGAAGAGTCTGTAATGAGTCTGTTAGATTCTATATCAAGTTGGTATTGATTCTATAACAAGCATGTATGGGAGTTGTATCGAGTCTCTAATGACACTATAAAGAAGGAACCCAATTTGTATATGGGTTAGCCGATATAGCATCTAAGTAATTTCTAGATTCTTGGTAAGATGCTTGAGCTAAACTTGAGGTAGGCTTTATGGTTAATGAATCTATATCACTGAGTGCATTAGAGTAGAGGTTTTGCATATGAGTTCGCAAACAAGTTGGGAAGGTTGAGTCGATCTAGGATGTGTGTAGATTGCTAGTAGAAGTAGAGTAGGAAGAGAGAAGAGATAATATGAGAGAGCATGAGAGGGAGGAAGAGTCTGTAAAGATAGAAGAGAATATCTTGAACATATTCTACAGCTTTGTGCACAGAGAAAAGGTGCATCTATTTCCTCATGCCAGATGAAGAGCACCTTATGGTTTCAACTAGGATGGGTTTCCACATTATATGTTGTGTATCCATGTGAATGTTGAAGTAGCTTAGATATATGTGTGAATATTGTGTTAAATGACTAGTTTATTATTTTGTTTGCAAATGGATAAATGTATGACGGTTGCATTATATTAAGGAATATTATTATCTTGTATGTTCACTGTTATTTACTTAAGTCACATAACGAAGGGTTGGATCACAGCGTAGTGTTAAATTACTGTGCATACAAGTAACCCACATTCCCGGTCTTTGTTGGAAGCCTTGGCGCATATCCAAGGTACTAAAACACCCTCCCACACAACTCTAGAAACGTGGTTCTAGTAGTTACCCATAGAAACAGAGATATCTTAGGTGAGACGACATATGTGTCGTAGGTGTTTTCGGCTGAGCTATGCTCCGTTGGGCTAATATCGCGTTCTTTGTTGTGCTAATAAGAAGGGAGTGAAACTAGGTCCAGGGACATAAAGAGGAAAAAATCCAAGAATATCACTAGATGGTGATGGTTTATGGTATTTTATAAACCTCCCTCTTGGATAAAAAAGAGTCTCCCTTGTAATTTTATTTTTTTAAATTAGTACCAAGTTCATTATTGTTTATAATGTCAATTATTTTGACAGTAGTGAATTCTAGGGGTTTGGTCTTGTCTTTTCTTCATATTGAGAAACCACCATATAACACATTGAGAGGGAATTTTTATCCCATGTGTATGCCTAATTACCCCCTTAGTAAGGTTATCTCGAAGATATGATTTGAGCCATTATTATTCTAATATCATCCTTGACTTGCAATCTAGTTCTGTATAGTGGATTTGAGCAACTTTTATTCAAAGAAATATTTTGATGATGTTAGATCTACTGCTTTTGGGCCATCTTCTATCTAATGTGTCCATTATGGTTATAGGATAGTATTCCTCATCAATGCTCGCATTGCAAAGATACTTGTCATGTCTTGACAGGGGATCCTATTTAGGATAATGTATTGGACAAGATTAGTGTGACATAATTTTTTTTTAATTTTCATTTCTAATAATGTTGCATTTGACAAACATTTGGTACACAAATTTAAAGTATTTGTAATTCCTTTTTTTTGCATGTTCAACTATTGTGAGATGACACACTAACATCTAGGTGATAGGACACCTCATCTCTTGGACTTAATGTAGTGGTCATTGCAGTTTGTCTCCTTGGGGATCCTCACACCCAATTATTTAGGTGAATTTATGGTTTTTCCCCATATGTGTGTGTAAATGTTTTATATGTTAAATAAAAATATTCCTATCCTGAGTTAAAATACATGACCAACTAAGTAATGAAAACTTAGGATTTTATATAAATTTGGAAGTAGAATACTACATTATAAAAGGAATTATATAATAATAATAATAATAATAAAGTGAAAATATCTCTTGAATGGCCACCTAAATCACCTACATAAAAATGGAGTGACAACATAGTTTCCTTACCATATAAAGAGAATACACACCCTTTCAATATGCATTAAAATTAATTAAACTTTAAACCATTAATCTTAATCTAAATGGTGTAGCCTCTCATAAATCAAATTAATCATCCTTATTAAAAATAGCTTAATATTATTTCCATAAAACTAAGATTATGTACAACCTTATGGTGTTTCACTCCCCAACTAGTCTATCACATTATATATCTTTTCCCAAAATATACATTTTCTAATGAATAGGGATTAAAAAAATAATGACATCCTTAGCAGCAACCCAATCCTACATTACCCTAGCAACTCTACACTTTTGATGCATACCCTTAACAATTATTATTTTGCAAAAAAACATATTGTTGGAAAGATTGTCCTCATTGATGTCAAAGGAAAAGAAATATTATTGTCATTACTTCCAAAGAAAGGGGGATACTACAAATAGATATTGCAAGATGAATATTGTTGGAAGTATTGTTTTTGGATACCTAGGATACCTATCTTTGAAGTCATTTTTACTCTAGATACCTAGCTCAAATGGGAGTATAGTTTCATGGTTGAAAAGATTATTTTGATACCTTTCCAATGGTATTTGGAAGTCCCTATAACCCTATAAGAATGAGGAGATATGAAATGATTTGTAAAAACAACCCAACCATAATGTTATGTTGACCCTACCAAGATATTGAATAATGTTATATTCACTCAAAAAGTGAGTTAAGAACACTATTGATAAGTGGAGCACTCCCTCATTTGATTTTTTATTTAAGAATTTATTAAGCTCTGAAAAATGTTTCTAAGGTTCTGTTGAGGCCTGGAAATTCGCAGGCGACAACAGAAAGTTATTCTCCCCAATCAACGTTCCCAACTAGCCCGTTGACTATTTGGAATAGGGAATCCGTCCGGTTTACGGTCCGGCTACCGTAGGTCAAAGTAACTACAAGGGTTTATCGGTTGCGGCCTGGTCCACCGGAATTTGTATTTTGACTTAATGTATGCAATGCACATGCCTATCTTAAACATGCAAGGTGATAAAAATGCAAGGAACGACACAATGTGCTGCGCAAGTTCTTACCTCTCGTCTTAGGTTCTCGAACATCCAAACCACATATGCAACTATGAAGTAAGACAACTAACTATCTAAACACCTAACTACCTATCCCGGGGAGCTAGAAAATGATTATTAATGAGCAATGCATTATCTCCATGTATAATAAACCACATTACAGATAGCTGATATTTGCATTTACAACACATGAACAAGAAAATATTCTAACAATCAGATAGCTAACTGTTATATGAGCCACAAGCATTACTCTGAGTGAACTTTCCACACAATGAATCAGAAACCATTTAACAAGACATAGGTCATGAAGTTAGAACGATCTCACGAATTGTGGACACAAGCTGAAAAATAAAGTAGTTCATCTTTCCGCCATCCATTTGTTAGCATTTGGAAACTTCACATATCTTTCTCCAACGGGAAAACTAAAATCTTTATTGCAAAAGGAAGTAGTTCTTCTTACAATAGGTCCTCCAGTATTACTGGGAAAAATCCCCTTCATTATCTATGTCTCCTACTTTTATACAAAATGCAAGAAATGGTTGGGCTGCCCAAAGGGACCTTTGGGCATCCCAACCCTTGGTCTTCCTAACGCTTCCCCCTTTCCCAAAACCTTTTACAAATATTTTACAACATTACAATGACCGATTTCTCACTAAGAGGGTCCCGCTTGACTCTCTAGGAACTTCTTCCACGTTGCAACTTCACTGGCGAGATTTTCAAAAGAGTTGGGCTCCAAGAATTGGATATTAATCTCAAAATTTTCAGCCTTTTTCTTGATGGCCTCGGCCCTGGTTGCATTTAGTCTTACCTGTTCTTCTAGGAGCTGCAAACAAACGGCTGTATGGCATATTTCAATCTTCAAGGTTTGTTCATCAATGGATTTGATGCATTGTACTTTTGCCTCCTCCTCTTGTTGTCTTCTCTGCAACATTTCTATAAATGAGTCATGATCTGGGAACTCATGTAGCCTTTGCTCAGCTTCTACTTGACACCGGTTGTAAATGACTAAGGCTCTCCTGAAAAATTCGGTGCAAAGTCCCTTTGTTTTCTGGACAGTTTTCTTGAAGTCCTCTGTAGTAGTGATAGCGAACTCCATCAAGTCATAATCTCGCTGAAGGGTTTTTCTATTCTTGTCTGACAGTCCTGCTGGGACTTCCTCACCTTTCTCTACCCTTGCCATCCTGGTGGTCAACACTTCAAGGATATCTTGTGACCTATCAACAAAGTAAGAAGCAGTCTCCAGGATTTCTTCCAATCGGCTATCAACCTGGAGGATCTGGCATCTTTCTTCTTATAGAGCAGTTTGCAGGTACAGCACCTTAGCTTTCTGGGCCTGGATGTGTTCTTTGGTCAGATGCAGATCAACCTACTGTTCCTTTGCTACTTCCAGCTGCTCTTTTAGTTCTTTAACATATGCAGCATTGGACTCGTATATAACATTCTGTTGCTCTTCCAGGTCTTCTATCTTCGCCCTCATCTGTTCTCTTTCATTCTTCAAGTCCATAATTTCTTGCTGTGCTCTTTCCAGAGCTTCTTGTGTTGTTTCCTATGCATGTGTTGCTACCTGGATGGCGTAGATTTCACTCTTCGTAGCCTCCATTTTTCTGAGCACATGATCATATTTCCTTTTAAGTTTATTGCCCTCTTCTCTTTCCTTTCTCAGGGTGTCCTTCAGCTGAGAGGAGGTTTTCTTGGTATATTCTATTTCATTCATCATTCGATCTATGTTATCTTCCGAAGCATGTATGGCTGCCTTCCCGACACTTATGGTAAACCTCGGATCTACGTCTGTCCCTACCATCACAGCTTTATCTGATATCATCTTGCTAGTCATTCCTTCTGCTTCTATCTTTTTCTCTGTTCTCCTCATGATTCTTTTGGTAGCCCTGTCATAATATACCGTGGTAAAGTCAGGGACTTCCTCCCCCATTTTCTGCACGAAGGGTACTAACTGAAGCATAGAGGTTGAAGGAGTAATGGTGGCAGGCACTTGAAGGATCTGCACTTCAGGGTTTTCCTCTCCTTGGCTCTGCCCCGCTTGTGTTTCAGAAGCCTGCTGTTGTGTTCCTTCTATCTTTTCAGTTTCTTGCCTATGAAACTCTTCGTTCAACTTTCTCTGGGTCTCTTCGGCTACTTGCCTAGCAGCTCCTTCCTTTTCTCTGGCTGCTTCTTTTGCCAGTTCAGCTGCTTCCTGGGCAGCTTTCCTCTTTTCTTCTTCTCCTTTTCGCAGCCATTCTGCATCCCCTTCTTCCAACCTCTGAGCCTCTTCTCTTATTGTTCTGGCTGCTTCTTCAGCCCTAGCTTGTTCAGCCTTCTCTTGCTCAGATCCTTTTCCACCCTTGGTGGATTGCTTAGGTTTGAATCTCTTGCGGAGCTCTATCATATTTGGAGCCATCCTGTAAACCAATTCATCGCTATCGAAATAATGGCTGTATTCGTAGGTCACCTTGTGTTTCTTGCAGTGTTCCGCTACTCTGCCATGAGTGTCATTCCTTCGAAAAGCCATTTCGCCAAAGAGGAACTTCCCTAGTTCTTCTATGAACTCGGGCGCTTGTTTTACATTTGTGAATTTATAATTTCCCAGTTTAAATGGAAGGGGGGGATAGGCAGTCTTCTTGTACTGGAACAAGAAGTGACCAACTCCATCAATGTATACTTGTCTGACTGCCTCCTTGTGGATTATATAATTTGTAGCATATTTGGGCAGCAAAAAGGGGTCTTTGACCCTCCAAACATCCTGATATACATACCATTTTCAGTCAGAAAGTAATCTCCATATTCATCAATGACCTGCATAGCATCTTTTGACATGCAATCACATTATTTTCAGAAGATGAGTGCGTATAATGGCATGAGGAACTGCTCATAGACCTCTCTGTAGTGACTGTGATATAGATGAGCCCCTAGAGGTTTGTAGGCCGCATATACAGGCATTCTGTCTCTATCCCATACACACTGGAGGTCGGGGAAAGGCTGATGACAAAGTATGCAATCTATCAGGATCGAGCTCATATAAAACTCAGATCTCTTCCTGGCTTCTCCTTCCAAAGCTACAGCCACATAAGAGGAGAGACTGCTTGATACTATACTTGCCCAGTTGAAGATCGTGCCTTCCGTGGCCACATAGAACATCAGGGGTATCCACTCAAATTTGAATAGTCTGCCATTTGCTCTCCTGAATATCCTATTCAACATTAGAGCTATGAATCTGTAAGTAGGTCTGAGACTGGCTGTGTCATATTCTTCAGTTGCTCTATGTCGGTATAGCTTCCCTGGCAAGAGCATCCTCTTCATGGTTTCTACAAAATCCATCCTAAGGTTGTCTAGCCATTCATTTGTCAGGAAGAGCTGAGGCTCCGGCAGGTGGTAAGCTAAGGCCACATACCCAGGGCTAAAGGCGGCATAACCCTGGCCCTCGACATTACACATAAGAATTGAGTTGTGGTTGGTATTTGGTAGAACCCATCTCATCACCTCCGGGCATGGAAACAGCTCGGGCCTGGTGGCAACTTTCATAATGGCAGATTTTTCTATGTTTGTGTAAATGGGTGCTTCCTCAAGACCGGTGTCTGGGACTTCCCTACGGGAAATCATCATGTATATGTCTCCCCATTTATATTCAGGTTCAACCCCCGAGACACATTGAGTGTCTTCATAGATGTACTCAGTTTTTGCTTTTGTGTCTGGTGCTGGTACTTCCTCCACCACTGGGGCTTTCTTCTTCTTCCTCTTGGACATTGTAGATTCTTCCTACAATGTAAAACATTATAATATTAAGCATTTTCAGGCTTGTGAACATTTTGCAGCAGTTTTATCCTTTCTCAAGTGCATCAGAGCTATAACGGGATTTAGACTTAGGCCCTTCAGGATGAAAGATTTGAAATGGTCGTGCAATATTTTGCAACATACTATTATTCTATGTTAATATGTAAACAAGAAATAGGCCAACACATGTACACACAATCTCGCCATGCCTTGTCTATCAAAACTATCAGCACAAAATGGACTCAGTCTGCCACTGCACTATAATGAGCCAGGTCTTAATGTGGTGTAAAATCAAAAATGGAAATATTCATTAAATGGCCTAGCATCAAAATTACATTATTCCACATTTCTCCATTTTCCAATCAAACGATATGAAATGCAAATGCATAACTTTCAAACGCAAGGCGCGACTACAGCTCTCCGAATTCAGACATGGTTTTAGTAAGGATAACGCAAAAAATGGTGAAAGCTTATGTTGCTCACAGACATGGTATTTACATCGATGCGACTATAAACCGTGGGAATCCAAAACAACTTTTCACACAGGGGGCTCCCGCCAGCACCACTACTCATGCTACCCTCCGAACGCAAATACTAACAGCGGCACAGCCCTAGGATTTCAAGGTAGCCTGTAATGACGAACTAAGTGGCGCGGGTAGAGGTTAGGGCTCAAAAATGGGTAAACCAATTAGGGAAACTGACCGGCTAAGTATTCACTATCCAAACCCCCGTCATAAACCCTATCGAAACCACCGACGGATCTCATTATTACTAAACCAGGTGCAGGCGGCATGAAGGCCGCCTGCACCTTGTCTTCCTTTACTGTGCTCAGGGAGAAACTGAAATGGCAGAGACAAAAATGAAATGCGGGCTCTAC
Source organism: Pseudotsuga menziesii (assembly GCA_001517045.1). Classification (NCBI taxonomy): domain Eukaryota; kingdom Viridiplantae; phylum Streptophyta; class Pinopsida; order Pinales; family Pinaceae; genus Pseudotsuga; species Pseudotsuga menziesii. The sequence continues at coordinate 505,915 of LPNX010791901.1, forward strand.
AAAGGCAAGAATCCACCCCCTCTAACAGCAAAAACTATTCGGCCAGAAACCCTAACAAAACGGGCGCAAACCGCCGAGTGAACGGTTATGACAAACCTAGCTGTGGGCGAAAAATTCTTTGGGTGAGCGAAAAAGACTATGGGGATCTAATTCTAGCAATACTCGAACCAATACATAAATCCCTTAATCAAAACCTTGAAAAAACACGATGTTAGGGTGTAAAGATCCTACCTGGCAATCCAACAAATGAGTGAGCTGATGCCGGTTAGACTTCTCCTCCTGCCACTTGGACACTGGTACACCAACAGCTAGATCCTCACGCGTTCCTAAAATTGATAGCTCGACTTACCGCGACAGCGCTCAAATACAATACAAAACCCCATTTGTCGCCCTGTATATATTGAAAAACTGCCACACGTGCGGGAAAAATTCCATCGGGCGCGAACTGAAACCGGGTCGAGTGGCCAAAACTCCATTTCCTTCGCAACGGCGGATAACCCCCTGTACTCACTCACCCGCAACAGCTAAATAACATTTGAATCACCGTCGTCGGGCATCGGCGGACACCTTGATCGAATGATCAAGAGTTTGAACCCCTCCGCAACGTCGGGCCCTCAGAGTAAAATTTCGTCCGCAATGGGGAAGTAAGCGGTGGTCAATCGTTCCACTATCCAGCTGGGAGATAACCAAAATGTCGGAGCGCTACGGAAAGTCCTTTCCCGAAAACGATCCGCAACGTCGGGAGGGAAAAGCAACACACCGTCCGCAACGGCGGACGAGGAAGACTTCACATTCCTCCGATGAAGAACCAAAACCCATCCGCAATGGAGGAGAATCAAACAATCATGCGCAACGGTTAGAATATTCCAAAACCTCCCGAAACGGTCGGGACGAAAACGAAAGTCCAAGACTCGGAAACGGGACGCAACGGCGGGGAGGAAGATCATTAAACCACCCGCAATGGCGAAACAGACGAAAAACTTAACTCCCGATCGACAAGGTTTTGAAAAAACGGGCAAAACGACAATGAAATCAACTCAAGATGGAAATCTTTAAGGCACGAAATCTTCAGAACATGTAATGAGGAGAAAACCAATCGATGGGCAGCAACCAAAAAATGCTTCAAAATCCATAGGCCAAAAAATCGAGAGGCTGTAATCAAGAAAGAACCGACTAACTCAAAGTAAAAAAGGGGGTCCCAAAATTTTAGAATTTTGGGAAAATGTTGCAGCTGCAACAGGTTCTTTAGGTATGAAGATGCACATCTTGTGAAGAGGGTGGGATTTTTCTTGTAGGTTCTTATTTGGATGAAGTATAGAAGTTGAGAGTAGTGTATAATTTGAATATTGTGTAGTATTGAATATTGTAGTATGTAGAGTATAGTGTTATAGAATAGAATGTAAGAGTAATGAATATTGTCTTACATAGAGTATAGTAGAGTGTGATAGTAGTTAAGATTGCCATACACAAAGTAGAGTACGCCAAAACAAAGTGTGACAATAAGGAATATTGTCTTGCATACAAAACAATAGAGTGTGACAGTATTGAATATTGTCTTACATAGATAAGAGTGTGAAAAAACATAGTGTGATAGGAGGGAATGTTGTTTTCCTCAAAGAAAAGTGTGGCATTAAAGAAGAATGTGATAATATTGCATAGAGAAAAGTGCAATAGAGCAGAGTGTGATAGCAGTGAATATTATCTTGTGTAGAGAAGAGTGTGTCATAGCAGAGTGTGGTAGTAATCTTGCGCAGAGAAAAGTGTGACAAAAGAAAGTGCAACAAATAAAGAAGGTAAATTTGTGTAGAAAAGTTAGAATTATTTTGCAGCACAAAATAAGAACTCGTGAACAAGAGTTAGATGTGTTTTTCGAAGTGCGGTGCACAACATGAAAGTTGTTGTAAAAGAAAGACTTGAAGTAAGAAACAACATAGTATTGAATCTAGTGACAGGTAAATAGGAAGTTACAAAAATGCACAATTCATGTTGCAAGGACTCAACAAGGTTACCATATATAAATAACAACACATACAAAGAAATTAGGTGGGTGAATATGCAATATTTGTTCACTCGGTGCTTAGAGAGGGGGATTGGTGTCTCTGATAAGTTGGTGTTTGCTAACCATATAACAACAGGTTGGTGTCTGTAATTATTGTAATAGTAGTTTGGTTCCTACTCAAGATTCATAAAGATAAAAATAATTGTGGTTTTCCCTCAATAGGGTTCCCATGTTACACTTGTGCTATATGGTTTGAATCTACATGCATTGATTATTATGAATTGTTCGATGAATGAGTAAAGAAAGAAACAGTATGTTATATTGATTCGTGCCCCTTAGTATAACCATAAATACAACAATTTGTATCAGAGTGAGTTCCTTAGAAACAATTTAACCACTAGAAGTTAGATCATTGCACACTTTTGGATAGGCACGAAGGGTTCTTCACAAATACATCTCCTTTATTTGATGGATCAAATTATTCCTTCCATAGCATAAAAATGAGAGCATGTTTCATGGATCTAAGTTTTGAAATTTGGGTTATAGTCAAGAATGGTTATACAACTCCAACAACTTCACTTGTAGATGTATCTAGAAAGAAACTTAGTGAAAATAACGTTTATTTAGCCATGAATGCAATTTTGTGTGGATTGGGAGAATATGAATTTGTTAAGGTTATCAATTGTAAATCAACAAAAGATATATGGGACAAGCTACAAAATATATATGAAGTAGATAACAAGGTACCTTGTTGACAAGATTATCAACACCATGATAGGTTTGGGTGAAATGTTGATGAGAAACTCAAAGTGAAAAAAGTGCTTAGATCACTTCCTTTAATATTTGATTCCAAGATATATGCAATTGAGAAAATGAGGAATCTAGATGATCTCACAATGGATGAATTACAAGGAATTATTATTGTATACAAAATGAGGATTGAAAAAGACAATGAATAAAAACCAACAAAGAGAGAATAAACCTTCAAGGCATCAAAGAAAACAAAGAACAAAGAACACAAATCAAGTGACAACTCATACATTGAGTCAAATGAAGAAGAATACAATTTTGTGAGGAGTCACAAGAGAGGATCGGGCATATACAAAGGTAATATTCCCTTCAAATGTTTCAATAGTGGAGAAGTAGGACACTTTTCTACTAAATTTCCTTATGCAAAAAATATAAATGGATGAAGAAGACTCTAGATTCAAAAGTTATATTAAGGGAAATTAAGATTGTAAAGGAAATAAAGTACAATAGACAAAAGAAGAATCTATATGGAAATTAACATGACAAATATTTGATGATAGTGATATTAACAAAAGAATTTCACTTCATGGCCCTATAAAAGGACACCAATGTCTTGGAAAATAAAGCCTCAAATTTAGAAGAAGAAGAGAATCCAGAAATTGATGGATAAGTAATTTGGGAAGAAGAACTCATATGTGCTTTAAATTAAATAGATAGATTGAGGAAAAAGAAATGGTTGCAGAAAGAACAAATGAAGTATATAAATGAATTTCTCTATACAAAAGAGAAATATGATGAAACTAGAAAAATCATTATCAATCTAAAAATTCAAGTTGAAAAGGCCAAGACAATTGAAGAAGATTTGAGAGCTCTGTTAAAAGAAAAGGAGCATGTCCACAGCAGTCTAGAATTTGAGATAGTAAGTATAAGAATGAATTTTGAAAAATCAAACAATAATATCAAATTTGAGAAGATATATGAAACTATAGATGAGATCCTAAACCTTCAAAGTCCACCATCTGACAAAATTGGTCTTGGCTACAGCAAGGAGGAAACTGTGAAAAAGGAATCAACCTCTTCACAGAAATTGGGTGAAAGAAAGACCAAGAGGTATGCTAAAATACTCAAGAGTCCTATCAATGTTGAAGAAAACAAGGGAGAAGAACATGATGGTCCAAATAAGACATATCCTTCTCACAAATAAAAAATCAAGGAGACCTCCTCAGCAAGATGGAATGATACAATTAGGTACCAAAACTATTTTTTCTAGATATTGTTATTCTTACAATGGTTTTGGTCATAAAGCGACAGATTTTAGAATGAATGCAAGAAGCAGTTACATGAGTAATAACAATAGACATACCTATAGATTTTTAAGAATATTTCACAACTTAGTTTCTCCTTAATTGAACTATAACATTAGATGTCATAACTACAACAATTATGGGCATATAGAAAGGTTCTCTAGAAGTGGTTTTAGAAAAAATAAGAATGAAGAAATGCTAATAGTGATGAAGCGAAATTAGGAACAAAGGGGACATAAGAAAGAAAAATAATTGTTCAAATAGGCTACACTGTGTGCACAAAATAAAAGGATGAATGGTACATTGATAATGGTTGCTCAACTCATATGATAGGAGATAAAACAAAGTTTATTACCTTGAAGAAAAATGAAGGTAAATTAATGTTACTTTTTGGAATACTTGCACTTCAAAGATTATTGGAAATGGGACTCTTAATTTTGACAATAGGAGAGATAAGTTAGAAATGTTCTATCTATTGAATACTTGAAACAAACTCTTCTCATTGTTAGCGAGATGTGTCAAAGGTGGTTGAGATCTAACACATAGATTTTGGGCACATGATTTTGTGTATCCCATGGTATTTTCCATGGTATTGGTGGCCCATGGTATTTCCCTTTCATGTAAATAATTATTTATAAGGCTTGAGGAGGCTCCATTGTAACGTGTCTTGGAGACGAGTGGTGGCTAGCTCACTTGGGCTGGCTTGGATTGTTTAGGTCAAGGAATATAATATATCTATAATGGTGGTTTTCCCAATTTTGGATTTTCCACGTAAACATTGTGTGTCTATCTTTAATGGTTGCTTGTTTATTTTATTTCTCTGGCAAATATTATATTTTATTATGCTCATGATTCCTAATACATAATCTCACTTTTGATTCCCAAGAATGTGAGATTAGAAAGTAAAATTCAAGGAAAATAGTTTCTAGAGTAATCAAAACCTCGAGCAATGTGTATATTCTTGATGAGATTAGTGGAGAAAAAATATTCATGGGCCATATAGATGAAATATGGTTGTGGCATAAGATAATGGGCCATATGAAAATTGACAAGTTGGTAAAAATCAACAATAAATGTGCAACAAGGGATATCCCAAAGATCACAAACCCTCAAACATTGTGTGTAAGCAATGTCACCATGGAAATAAAAAAGGTAAGATTCAAGTCAAAGGAATACAAAACCTCTAATCCATTGGAATTTGTACATACAAATATTTATGGAACAACAAAAACACAAATCCTACAAGGAGAGAATTAATTTATGTTTTTTATTGATGATAATTTATACAAGAATGACTTGGGTATATTTTATTAGACATAAATATGAGGACTTTGAAAATTTCAAATATTTTATAGCTTTAGTTGAAAATGAAACTAACATGAAAATCAAATGTTTAAGGTCAGATAATGGAGGTGAAATTACATCTAATGTGAAACTTATGGAATAAGAAGACAATTTCTAGCTACAAGAACTCCTCAAAAAAATGAATTAGTTTTTCCCCAACCAATCATGTCATTTGGATCCTTGATTGACCTCAAATCGAGGCGAGACCATATTTTAATTTAGAAATTCTTATTTCCTTTGCTAAACTTTAACTAACTCAAACCCCTTAACCATAATTTGTTCTTTTATGTTGGGGCTTGGCGTGTCAAGCAGTATCAACTGCATGATATTTTGAGACTTGACATGCACTCATGGAAAATCCTTCCTTGTAATGTTGTGTGATTATAACATGCTCTTTCGATCTATATGCAATATGTATCATTCCCAAAGTTCAAAACTATTAATTGCGACGGCCTTGAATATGTACCCACAAGCTAGACATTTGTTAGTGTGCATGCATGTAACAGATACCTTCGCAAGTTTGAATTATTTAATGGAGATGGGGGCATAAATATGTCATCTTGTCATGTTCTCGATGCAGCCTTGTGGTATGGGTTTGGGTTTACATAACCATTGTGTTTTTTCTTATTTCAACTTGAATGAGTTTTTTTTCTTCCCCTTTGTTGGTGTTGTAGGAAAGAGTTGCAGGCTTGGCTTGGGCATAGAGGAGAGAAGCACGTCTGCACTGAGGAAGATAAGAGGATGGGTTGCATCTCTATGACAAAAATTAATGAGCTTTGGTCTCTCTCTGCATGGGTAAATTTCATCTCTATATTTTTCATTGGACATATTCTATTTTCAACTTGAAGGCCTCTCAAAATCAATGCTTTTCATGGAATTTCTAGCAATTTTCTCAATTAATGAAGCAAGTGGAAACTTGATTAAACACAAAGTAATATAACATAACATGAGAAATTATTTTAGATATGGAAAATTTGATCCACTACCGTAAGAAAACTCATAATATTATAACACTATTATAATGGGTTGAAACAAAAAAATTTAGACAATTGACATAAACAATCTCATTAATCAATTTCAATAAATCAACCATTTTATTTGATGAATGTGCCTCACTATGTTGCGACTATTAAGTATACTAGAAGAAAATCATAAAAAGTCTTGTATGTTTTATGCTTTGAGTTCCACTTGCATTCAATTATTTTCAAACACTATTATGTGGCATCTGAAGTAATGCGGACTAACTGCACTACTTATCACTAACACTACTTATCGTCGCTTCTAATTGAAAAGATACATATACCTATCCATGGAGGGTGCAAGAAAGAGGATATGATAATAATTTATAGAAAATTTAAACTTATTGGAAAAAGAAACATACAACTTAATAATAGAGTTGAATTTATAATACCTACTGATTATATCTTAGAATAAAAAATTGGTTCTCACAATCCGCACAACTATCATTTAAATCTATCTCCTACCTATCAATATCAGCGCGAGAAGAACAATTTATTCCTTCCAATATTAGAAGAAAAACAATTCCTTCCTACCAATATCAACGACAGAAAAAGAAAAGTAATTATCCATAGTCTGCAACCTTTTATCCTTGGGTGACTATCACTGAAATGTCCCCTCTAGAAGGCTCAGACAACATCATTCGTGTAGCCAAGAATGTTGGCATCTCATCGCATTCCGTTATGACACTCACTTTCTTGTCCATTTATTGATCATTAGATCATGAAACTCTCATCCCACCATTCTTTTCTCCATTTGCAATTGATTCTCCAAAGTTGTGTGCAAAGAAAATATTAGACTTGTTCCAATAAGACAGACCCAAAATTATCATAGCAATGACCACCAACAGTTTCCATAAAGAGGCCTAAGGACCTATTTAAACAAGCAGCAATCAAAGGAAGAGGTGGGAGAGGAGGGATACTCGATAGGTTGGAAGAAATTACTTTCCCGGTCTCTTATATTTTTCTCCTAAGGGTATCCTTTAGATAGAAGGAATTGTTTTTCTTCTATATTATTTTTTGTTTGTAAGTTTCATGAGATGATTGTGGAAAGGGATGGAGGTGCTCTAGTTAATGGATAACATGGATAACACTGAAGAATTTGTAAATACTTTGTTTGCATTCTCAACTTCAAATGAATTTGTTTCTAAAGTCTTGAACCTGTGAATAGTTATTTACCTATGTATAATATGAAGTTTTTATTTTGTTTCATACAACTTTCTTATGATTTAATCTTTCTTATTAAAATATTATCATGATCTTTTATGGTCTTGGTTTATACATATTTATTATCCATTGACAACCTCTTGAATCAATTTATTTCAATAGTTGTATTATCTAATAGTAATATTTTTTGTTACTAGTTTGTCAACACAAGTTATTTTATAAATGCATTTTGATTTGTATTTTGACTTTGTCTTTGAATCTCATCAACATGTAATTTATCTTTAAATCTAAATTGGTTTAACAGTATTATTGGTTTCTAAGTTGCTCCTACATGCGGGATAGGAAATAGATTAGATAGATTTATAGTTTTCAAATTAGAATTAGGATTTTGTTCCATAGAGGAAACTTATAGGTTTTTAGTAGTTGTTATAATTGTTTTTTGGCTTAATAGCTAGTAAACTGTTTGTTTTATCTATTGGAAACTACATCATAGTTAACCTTGTATTTCATTTTAGACTTGTAGTTCATCATTTAGGAAATTATTTAAATGTGATTGTGGGACTTTCTTATTGAGAGAAAACTATCAAGGTAGCAAGATCTATACCCTATGAGATTTATCTATTTCAAACACATTGGGGGCTATGTTAAGTTCCTTGTGTGGGATTTCTCTCCTTGTTGGCTGCAGGACAGAAAATACGACCAACAACTAGCTTTACCTTATCCACTCAAAAGAAGGAATAAAGCAATCTAAAGGAAGAATCTGCAAGAATCATGGTTGCTAATTCTAAATTCAATAAAGTTGGCAGGATCAAACCAGAATCAGGATAAAAGCACTCCTTGGTTATGTATGGCAAGTATTGACCAACTGGTGCAAGTGGATGCCAACTATCTAGGCTAGTGGGTAGGAAATTAATCAAATAATGATTAAATATTTTATCCTAAGTATTAAGTGGGCTTATTATATCCCAACACCCCCCCTCAAGTCTAACTTTATGATGATACCTATGATCTAATCATAAATATAGACGCATATAGGGCCCATCAACAAGGCTATGGACACCCTTTTACAATTTATCTTGTCCAAAGAATTGAGGAAAGAGGAAAAACCACATGGGGAAAATCCTCCCTCAGGAAAGGACATGAAACACAAACCAAAAATGTTGAACTGCTAATGTTGCTGCTACTTAAAAATAAATGTTGATGTCTATAGGAATCTTCATCTTGGGAAGAAGAGAAATCTACTCACCTAGATAAAAAAACATAAACAACTACAGGATGGAAACTGGGACCATGTTGAATAACTGAGATCCAATGATGTGTAAGCAAGACTAAAAGATATTGAGAGTTGTAATCTACTCCAAGATGATGAGATGAATTGAACTTTGAACCAGTAGAGATGAAATCAGCTCTAGATAGGTGAAATAAGTGTCCAAGCAAATGCATAAGATCTCCAACTTCATTTACACTAAGAGGATGTGTGCAAGTAATCATGTAGGAACATAGAAAAAGATTAGGATCAGAGAGTGAAAATGCATAGAATCCATAGATTGATCTAGGTTCCAAGGCATCCAAAGGAACACATACTATCACATCACTAGACTCATGAGAAGAAAATAGATCATCTTCTAGAGCATAAACTGATAAAGAATCCTCTATGGCGGAAGTATGTAAGGAGGGAAGAGAGTGATGTTCAAAATATTCAAGGATGATCTGAGAATAAGTGCCACAAATAAAGGAGTTGGAGAAGCACATGAGATCAAGTAGGTTGAGTGATATGACACATATAATACTTGATCTAGCTAAGCAAGCATCCAAGACAATACCGAGTTGCGCACCATCAAGGAGAGAGGTATGCACAAAGTGTGAAAGATCTGGCATATGGATCTCATAATCCATGGTAGAAAACACAAAGAACACTAAATGTGTGAGAGAATCACCAACAATTGCAACGACAGCTCCATTAGTCACTTATTCTTCATTATTAGCATCAAAAGAAGATGAATCGATATCTTCAACTTCCAAAGATACAGAAAAATATGTCTCTTCAATATTTACTTCTTGATAGAAAGAGGAAACATTTGAATCAAAGAAAATACTAGCAACAGGGACTGCATGAGATAACTATTCATCATGAACAACTTCTTCAGAGACTATAGATGCCAAGACATCTTGAGAGAGAGTAATAATTGAGGATCTAGAGGGGCTCTCCAAAGAGATAAAATAATCCTCTTGTGCTTGCCCAAAACTCTATCCAATGTTTTCTAGAAGTCCTTTGGGTATTTAGCAGAATCCATAAGGTAGCGCATGCTTGGAGAAATATCTTGACATATAACCCCAAAATCTCTATCATAATCATTCATCCGGTCACTTAGCTCTTCATAAGACTCTTCACCAACTCCAATAGTGATATGGATTTATGCAGGAACGCAACAGAATACACAAATAACCATAAAAACAAAGATGCAGTGGAAATAATACTTCATTTCATTAATCAAAGAACCGAAACTTGTTTACATACAGAATGGAATTAAACTAGCTAGATTGTTGGTACCTTATCTCTCAGAAGAGATGTGGCCACTACATGCCTCTGAACTCTGTGTTACAATGAGGCTCGAATGCCTATATATTATTGAGAAATAATAGAAACCCTACACATCCAAAAACCTAACCCTAGGAGGTGAAACACCAAAATATGGGCCCCATTGGGTAACTTGGTACATCCATTTCCTGGGGTCATAAATTTGGCATACTACCTTTGTTTGATGCACATGATACATCGTTAAAAATATCTATTCAAGGATTACTTTCATAAATAGCAAATATTGAGTCTAAAACAAACTCATATTTACTCGACCATTCGATGCCGAAAAAACATCGTTTAGGGCCTCAAAACAGCTCCAGAAGTTTAGGACCCGAAAACCACCAAAAATAGTAAATTGTGCTACAATTAAGGAAACTGAAAAACTGAAAGAAATAATGGTGGGGGTCCAAGTGTAATAGGTGGGTGGCCACCAATATCCTCCTGGATCAAATAGATATCTCATAAATATTTTGTCTCTTTAGAGATGAAATCATCTTCAATTTCCACTCTGAATAACTTGTGAATGGAGCAAGAAGAGGAACTTATACTCTCAAATCCATTTGAAATTATATCTTCAAAATAAACCTGCAAATCTAAAAAGAATGATTAATTAATGATCTCTCAAAGCTATGATGTCATGCAGATCTTTGATATCCTAGGAGCTCTGATACCATGTTAGAGATTTGACTTCCTAGGCTCTGATATCATGTTATAGATTTGATATCCTAGGATTTGATACCATGTCAAAATTCTAAATCCTTGATGGTAGCAAGAATTCTATAACTAAACTAAGTATCTAGGCACACAATAAACCTCACAGAGAATTGTAGAGAATTAGCATAAGGAGAGAGGAAGAAGAATCATGAACACACATTAGGAATGATCAACGAATGATGATTGATATTATTACATAGGTAATACATCCTTATAAAGGAAAATAGAGTTGCTAGGAGACAACTTATTCTAGCTAATAAAGAAGGGTTACTAAATATGATAAAACCCCATAGGTGATTAATGCAGTTTCCTAATTATACCAAGAGCTCACGAATTAGCTAAGGCATGAGTGAGTGATGATGTGTAAAGGAAAAGATGATAATCATGGAATGTGGAGAGAAAATCATGGAGGATGATTTGGCCAAAAAATATAGCAGTTTCCTAGTAGACTAGCTTAACCTTATCCACTGAAAAGCAGGAATAAAGTATTCTAAAGGAAAAATCTATAGGAAGGTGCAATTGCTAATTTTGGCAGTCAATAAAGTTGGCAGGATCAAACTAGAATTAGGATAAAAGTGCTACTGGGGTATATATGGAAAGTATTGAACCAAGTGGTGCAAGTGGATGCCAACTATATAGGCTAATGGGTAGGAAATTAATCAAATAATGATTAAATGTTTTATCCTAAGTATTAAGTGGGTATATTATATCCCAACACAATACTACATCGAGCCTACAAGGGCCTTTGCATGAACTCCCACGAAAGGAAATAGATCTTTTGTTTAAGTTTGATGGTGAAGGAAATGCTTTAGCTATTGAGAATGTTAGAAAATATTAGTCTATTGTATGCCTATGTAATCTTATTCATGAAGATATTGTTTTCAAGTTATTTCCTTTCACACTCGAAGGTAAGGTTTTTTATTGATTCAATATTTTAACTGTTAATTCAATTCATAATTGGTCACATTTCAAAAGGGTTTTTGAAGATGATTTTGATGATTATAATGCAATTAAATCTTATCATGATCTTATTCAAATGCAAGTGTATGATGGAGAATCCATCCGCGATTTCAATACTCATTTTTTATAGGTATATTATAACTTACACGAGACTCATAGACCTTTAGCAGACATCATTTTTGTATGTACAATCTCTTCCCAAAACCATCTCCATGTTCACTCTCCAAAAGGGCATAACAGACTCTAGAAGGAGCATGTGAACATTCCCTTAAACTTGAGAAAGATATTAAAAGGTATTATTTTGAAGTCTTTCTTTCTTCTTCTTCATATAATGAAAAGTGTGCTGAAGATAAGTCAAGGATTTCACAAGTTTCTTAGTTAGAGGAACCAATTAAGGCTTTATTTATAGAATTTTTATCTCTACAATAAGGAAGAGATTCTCAAATAATTACACATAAAAAAAAAGTGAAATAGTTTCAATTTTTATTAAAAGTTATGATCATAAATTGTCTTCCCCGAGTAGGTATACTAAATGTCTCACTTCTAATCTTCATTTTCTAGAATCATAATTTGAAATTTTAGAATAAATACTAGCTCCAATGCTTCTAATTTTCCAAATGAATATTTTGTCTTGTCTAAACATTTGAATTTTTCTAAATTTGATCATATCTATCTAATCTTGGGTGAGAATAGAGTTGGGAATAAAGAGGATTTATCATTTTCCTCTAATTATTCAAAAATTCATATTTTGATGACTTGTAGACATAAAGACAAATACTCTATCCCCTTTGATCAATCTATGAATCTTGGTGTAGATCAAAATACGGGAATCACTGATCATATCTTTGAAGAAACTAGTTCAAATGCATATTTCAAAATATATAAACTTGATCCTAACTATTTTGAGAAATCTGACTTAAAGGATCATTTATTTGAGTTTCCTTCCTCTACATCTGCTAGATTTAATTGTTATGAAGAAGATAGATGTTTGGAGGAAAATTTGATGAAATTGAAAATGAGTTTTAGAATATTTAATCTAAATACACCTTGCTTAAAAAACAGATTTCTAATTAAAAGTTAATACAAACAAATAATCTAAAAAATAAGAAATTCCATACCTCTGTTTGTTCAAAGAAAGAAGAGAATAGAAACATGTCAAGCTTTATTCCCAATAAAACACATACCTATGATATTTATTTGGTTGACCTGCAACAATGTACACTACAAGAAAATTGTAATTTATATAGTAATCTAGTATGCATCGATTCTGCAACATGAATTATTGTGGTCAATCATGAATTTCTCGGAATATGGTTGATAAAGATGTTGTGCATAACATTGAAATTTCTTTAAATGAAACATTCTCCATTATTCCTTTTAATGAATCCTCAAATCATGAGTTTCTATGTCATTATGATTATACATCTCGTCTATTCATTGAATCTTAACTAATTGACTTGATCCAATTTGATTTTCATGATCCATTTTATGCATGGTTAGAAGAATTGTCTTTTAAGAAGTTTTCATTTCATTTTTTACTTGTTGTAAATAGTAAATTTGATTCAATTCTTCCAATACTGATGTTTTCCCAGTTTCATTTTGTAGAATTGGTAATGCTCCAATGGTTTCATTGGTTGTTCGATTTTACTTGATCTTTTTATACATATGCAGTTTAGGAGTAGGTTTAGATTTAGTTTAATTAGTTTTAGTTTGTTTTCTTTTATTGCAGACTTTTTTTGTAAAGTTGCAGGACACATTTTCTATTAACAGAGGTAATAAAGAACAAAATACAAAAGCACTCATGTCCACTTACGATGGCCTCAAACTATTTGACCATTTGCCTAGTTGTTAAAAAAACCCAAATTTCTATTCAAATTTAACAAAACAAGCAGGAAAACCTGTCCATATATGTCCCACCCTACTGACATATTACATTTTGGACAGATTAAACGACAAATTGACATAGAAATAAAGTAACTATTTAGTAGAGAAAACTAAAAATGTTGAAAGATGTAGAGAGAACCCAGTACAGCCATGATCTTAAGTGGTAGCATCTACATGCATCGTGTTCGACGTTTCCTCCAGAATTGGGTAGTGTTCATAGTCATATTCCTGTGCTAAAGAGGGTTGGACAACCAGTTGAGGCTCTGTATGAGGTCTTGAAGTCTTGTCGCTTTTTGGTACTTCGTAGACCCTTTTTGCAAACAAGGGGCCAATTTTCATCGGAATCATGAGATGAATGTTTCCCGAAATCTCCTCATCTGGAGCAGTGGCCCTCTAGGATGCTCCATAATTCTTGTCAACCATACCTCATTTCTCTGTATTCCCACTTCCTTCCTTCTCCCTAGAACCACAAGCAATGGCATAATGCCTCCAGCTGAAATTGGCTTCCAGACTGTTCAATTGCTCATAAGTTTGAGTCAAGAATGTCCTAATTTCTTGCACTGTTTCTCTGGATCCACTCCATTTGTTTGTCAGATATTCCATTAATATTCCCATCATGTTTTTCATCATCTAGTAGTGGTTTATCCTACCCCCATTGTTCGCAGAAACCAAGTGCTCAGAGAACATGTGAGATTCCCAATCGTCAATCATACACCGCACCATAATTGAGACTTGTGCATCATATCCATTCATTGCACCTAGGTAGACCATTCTCTTGGAAAGACCATGCCCTGTTATGCTTCACCTCAGGGTGACTCTCTGCTTTGGAAGATCGTCATCATGTTCAACAACCTTAATGATAGAGGAGCATACCAACAACACCATGATAAATAACAGACCGAATTCCTTGAGGTTGAGGAGATCCATTTCCTTCATATTTATCCTCCCTAATCCTCTCCCAGCCACACGTGAGAGGGTTCCTCTCATTAAATTCTACAGAGACTCCAATAAACCTCGGCCCTGTAAATCGTCCCAGCAAAAATGACATTTCTGATGTCGAAGCTGGTAGATTAATGCTCAACGTCGTGAGAATTTAATTCTAGCGCGATCTTGGATCCATGTTCCTTTTCCTCTACATATTTTTAATTTTTATGGCCAGGTGTTCTCGTCAGCATATTCTTTGTGATATGTCCTCATGTCGTCTCCGGTGGGTCACCCACATCTGGGGTTCTTTTGTTGCAAACTTAGGTTGCTTCATTTTTAATAATGGCGGCATTTAGAAAGACATATGTTGATTTCAGGATGAGGACAAATTATCATCCAGGGAAGTACACATTACTCTTTATCTCTCTTAATTGTTTATTATCTTACTTTTGATTTTATCCATTAGATATCTCATTTTAAGTCCTATCTACAATCAACAATTAATAATTATTAGGACTTAATTATGAAATGCTTATATGTGATTGCTTAACTAAAAGTTCTAAAGCAAGAAGATTTGAAAAGAGTAAATCATAAATAATTTTATCATACATAATGGTTTGAGCTCTTCTTACATAAAACTTTATGAACATAGCTCATTCATTTTGTAATGCTTCTCATAAACTACACAGTTTAGGATTTGTCATTTTCCATTTTGGTTTTCCTTTTGTAAATAATGTTGAATAAAAGAATATGATTTATTCAATTTTATCATTCATTGATTAAATGAATTTTATCACAATCTTAAGGAAAGAAGGATTTTTATTAAATTTTATCAACTAAAATTTGTCGAATTTGTTTAGAATGAGAGTTCAATTATTCCTTTACTTTTTAACTTGCATATATATTTCTCCTTCTTGAGATGTTAGTTTATTCATGTTAACTTGTACATATCTTTTTTTTTATTTTGATTAAGTTTTTGCACTTTACTTTCTTTTTCTTTTCCCACGATTTTTGTTAGTTTTTCCAATGTAAATTGACCATTTGCAAGTTTCCTCTTTGTTTAAAAAAAATTGTTTTCCTTTACAATTGGAACACTTGGTAATTTATTTGTACCTGTCACCAACTGAAAAGGTTCATCACTTAGATTATTTTAATGAGTTTCATGATATATGATTGAATATATAGTTGTGGAGGAACCCCTATGTTCAACAAGTTCATTTTTTTATCAAAATCACAGTTAGGAACCCATGTCAACCCTTCTCTTTACTTCGTTAGTATATTGTTGTGGGATGCATATGCTTTGTAAGTCGTCCCATGAATATATTATATTATCCCACATTCATGGGGAGTAATCATTGTTTATATTAGAGTTAGTATATAAATATGTGTTGAGGCCAATGAAGGAATCCACAAGTTATTTGTATTGAGCTTTATTAAAGGAGGTTTCCCCCTCGAAGTGGCTTACGATTAATAAATTCCTTCTATGTTATGTTATTTATGTTATATCATCCATTTTAATTATTTATTACATGAGTTTTCTCTCATATGGTATCATAGCACCTTGTTAGTCTCGCTAGGTGGAATTTCTGCCAATTGTTTTTCATAGTGGCTTCTCGATGTTGGAATTTCTTCCAAGACGTTTTCACAATGGCTTCCTGACGTTGTGATTATTGCAGTAGTTCTTCTTCTTTGCATCCCTATTGTTCATTTCAATTGAAAGTTCAGATAAGGGAATAACTAGTATCTGCTTAACCGTGGGAAGTACCTAGGCATAGCCCTAATACTATTTTTGAGGAGTACCACATAAATCCCAAAGTATTTGTCCATTGAGAGGACCTGCCAACAAAAATGGAAATGACCACTATCTGATTGACTAGTTCCCACCCATGAGGAAAACTAAGAGTTGTCGTTTATGGTAAAGCATGTATTCATTTTACCTAAGCCATAGAGTGAGGGGTACCTCCCCAGTACGCAAGCCGTCAAACAACATTGGTCGCTGAGTGAATCCCCTGAACCTTTAGGAAACCAAACATTCCTAGGGTCCATATCTATTGTCAGTTGATAAATAGTAGATTGCATCTTCAGTTTGTAGATTTCTGCGGTGAGATAAGTTGTTGTAGGGTTTTTCCGGACAATCCGCAGTAGACATTTTTAGGTCAGATCAATTCCACAAAAACTATCACAGATTGCATCTGTCTATAACTATCACAGATCAATTCCACAAAAAAAGTATAAATTTCTATTTTTTCTCCATATCTTATTTGCTTTAATTTTATTTCCTGCGAAAATTTTATGGAACCCCTGCAATTCCATTCTCCATATTTCCTTCCTTGAAGTCCTTATCCCAAATTCCAATTTCTAAATCGAGAAATCCCACATTTTTCTATTTTCAAGGTTTTCCATAATGTATTTGATTCTCACTCAATCACCTTGAAATTTTTCTATAGTTTTCATTTCCTATTTATGCTTCCTTCTCCCTCTTTGACAAATTTCCCCATTCTTTCACCCCTCTTTCGAAATCCCCATTTTCTTCTTCCTCATCTCTTAGAAAGTGTCCAAAAGCTATTCAACCCCCAATTACCCATCAAAGTTTTTCCCAACTCCAAATTTTCCTAGTCTAATTTTTTTTTCTACCCATTCCCCCCCCTCCCCCCCAAAAAAACTCTTGGTTATGGTTTTCACCCACATAGGAGAAAACAAACAAATGGAATATGAACTTGTCGTCCTCAAGACCAAACTCTAAGATCTCGATGAAAATGCTCTAGGCCCCCATATTCAACATTCAACCATGAATAATAGACGACATATGGATTCTTTTACACACTAGGTTCTCTTCTTCCAGCTATTTTCATGAGCCGAAGATTGATTTTCAACACTTCAATGGTGATGATATCACTGGATGGATATGCATGATAGGACAATATCTCAATCTACATAACACTTTTTATGTCAACAAAGTCCCACTTGCATCCTTTCATTTTGAACATGAAGCCATTCAATGGTTCTGTTGGTACATCAAGGCTCATGAAGAGCCAAAATGGACATATTTTTTCCAACTCCTTTTTCAATGATTTGGCCCTAGTTCTTTTGATGACTTCACAAGAGCACTCACTAAACTTCACCAAACTGGCACTGTGAGAGAGTATAAGACATAATTTGAAAAACTGGTCAATAACACATAAGTATTTTCTGATGCATTCTACAGGAGTTATTTTATCAGTGGAATGAAGGATACAATATGATTTGAGGTTAAAATGTTATGTCCCAGGACAATGGTGGAATCCCTAGGGTTGTATAGGTTGGCAGAGGACAAGATCATAGCTCAACAACGCTCCAAATCCACTTTTGTTCCATTCAGAAATATGGTTTCCCAAATACCTCCAATCATGTTAGATCCTATAACCACTCCTATTAAGCCACATTTGTCTAAATCCAAGAAGAAGGCACATAGAGAAAAAGGGATTTGTTATCATTGTGATGAGAAATCCACCTGGGGACATAGATGTCTTGAACAAAATCTCTATCTCTTGGATGTAGATTCTCTGCTTGCACCTCAAATTTGTGAATATGCTCAATATCCAGTAGATTATCAGGTCTACATTCAGTAGCTTCTTGTTGACCCTCCTTCTCAAGATGACCACCTAGAGATATCTCTCCATGCATTAGTCGAAATCACCACCCCACAAAGCATGTGGGTCAAGGGTTTCTTCAATAATCTCCCTCTTACAATACTCATTGATTCTGGTAGCACTCGTAACGTCATTGACTCTCGTATCGCCAAACATTATTATTGTTTTGTTCATCCTTACTCCATCTTTGAAGTCACGATTTCCAAAGGAGGCACCTTACATTGAAAGGGGAAGTGTTGCAATGTGTGTATCTCTATTGTATTCTATAACTTGCGTTATGACATGTTTTTCTTTCCCTTAGGAGGAGGTAATGTGGTTTTGGGCACTCAATGGTTATGCACACTTGGACCCATCTTATGGGATCTTGCTTAAATTTGGATGCAGTTTACAGTCAATGGGAAAAAACACACATTGAAGGAACTACAACCAGGGTCTTTTTCCATAATCAGTTCACGTTGCATGGAAAATCTCCTTAAGAATAATTCACATGGTGTTATCGCTCAGCTCCATTCCATTCAGATGCAACCATCAGTGGTCTCCACTACTCCCTTGGATCTACAAAAAAATTTGGATCGATATGCATGTGTCTTTGTTGAACTAGTGGGATTGCTACCTTCAAGACTGGAGGGCCATCATATTCTGCTCCTTCGTAGAAGTGTCCCTCCCACCATCATGCCCTATCGCTACCCATTTCACCAAAAGACGGAGATTGAGATGCTCGTTCGAGACTTACTGAAGTAAGGTATTATTCAAGCTAGTACCAGTTCCTTTTCTTCACTAGTTCTTTTTGTCTAAAAAAAGGATGGGTCATGGAACCTCTACATTGACTTTCGAGAACTTAATCACATCACAATCAAGGACAAGTTTCCAATTCCTGTATTTAATGAGATTCTTTATGAGCTTCATAGTGCTCATTTTTTCTCCAGGTTGGATCTGTGTTCTAGGTATCACCAAATTCGAGTTCATGAGGATTATATCCCTAAAAAACCTTTTCACACACATGATGGCCACTATGATTTTTGGTCATTCCCTTTGGCCTCACTAATTCTCCTTCCACATTCTAGACATTGATGAATAAAATATTTTGGTCCTACATGCAGAACTTCATTCTGGTCTTCTTTGATGATATCCTCATCTATAGTAAAACATGGGCCGAGCATCTCCAACATCTGGATATTCTACTGCAACTTTTCTATGATCATCATCTCCATGCCAAACAATCTAAATGCATTTTTGGGTAGGAGGAAGAAAATTATCTTGGGCATATTGTTTCAGCACAAGTGGTTCACATGGATCCTGCCAAAATAGACACTATGAAAAATTGGCCCCATCCTCAGACACTCAAGAGCCTTCATGGTTTTTTGGGACTGACTGGCTACTACCGAAAGTTTGTGAAGGATCACGGGGAGATTGCAGCTCCATTAACAACTCTATTGAAAATTGATGTTTTTACATGGACACATGCTACTGAATGTGCATTTGACAAACTGAAACAAGCTATGTGTACCACTCAATATACATAATTCTAACCCTTCCACAATATTTATATGTTTTCAGTATAAAAAAAACACCCCTAGACCAATATATACTAAACAATATATTACTTCTATGTTTTAGAATTTTAAGCCTCCCGATATGAATTCATGTAATAATATTGTCTACTTAGTAAACTTCATTGTAGAAGTAGATGAAGGTAGATATTGAAGCTCTTAACTTCACTGTGGAAGTATATGAAGGTAGATATTGAAGCTCTTTAAAGGTATTGTAGATGACATAAAGAGTGTCTATTAATTATTCTTATCAAATCTAATAGTGATATGGTTCCTTCTTTTTAATGTCTATCCTAATCTTGTTTATGAATTACAGATGTTTAACACAGTTTATACCATAAGGTATTTGGTTTTGTTGGACATGTACAAAGTAAAGATTTATGCCAACAAAGGAAAACTCTCCAAGTTTAGACTGTGTGGGATAAAAAACAACCAAAATGCCTTGTTTCTCCAGCGGATTGGTTATGGAATCCAGTGAAAATTATGACTGTGAATTGCAGTTTTTGTTATTATTCAATTTTGCAATTGCAATTTCTTGTTATAGACTAAAAGCGGCATTTTAAAACCACCTAGATTGTTGAAATCTTCATTTAAACACTTGAAATCATATTTTCATAAATTCCTCCTCTGTCGAATTTCGGCGAGCAAGGGACTATTTTGTTAGCGCATATACTTCTCCGGTTTAGACAAATGAATGATAGGAACGTTTCATATGTCCTAGATTAAACATAGCAAGAGATTTGGTAGTAGTTATGTTACTGTTAGTCGTTCGACCATTTGGATTAATGCAATAAGATTTTGATGAACTTACAACAACTTAGAAAATTTTAAACTAAATCTACCCTTAACATTTTTGTTTATATAGTGAGGCACCCAATGCTAATGATGCATTGTGTGAAATCAATGGATGTAAAAAGAATAGAGATTTCCCAAAAAGTTATGTGCATTTTATGTCAAACGACAATGTTTAAAATTGATTGTATTTTAAAGTTAAGAGTTGCAAATTTACAAGTAGTAACACATTTTGAAAGTTAAATTGGAAGTTATTTATGAAAACGTATTGTTTTTTTTATTTGATTGCTTGTCACTTGGGGGTTAGATTCATAGCAATAAACCATTGGTTAAGTACTGCAACTCAAGGGCAAGGGCAGTGAGTTAATAGTGATTTATAATAAAAACATAAGTGATGATAAACTTCTTTTTTTTTCAAATTGTATTTAATTTTAATATTTTTATTAATCGTAATATTATTAAAAAATAAATTAAGATTAATTTCAAGTTGTTTTAAAGGAATTTCAATATTAATAAAATTTTAAAGGAATTTCAATATTAATAGATTTTGCACTGCAAAAATTAGAGTATTTTAAACCTTCAAACAAATTTAATAACATTTAATTAATTTATTTTCTCAAAACTTGTGTGTTTAATTTTTAATATTATTTATTAATCATAATCTTATTAAAAATTAAATTAAGACTTATTTCAAGTTGTTTTTTAAAAGAATTTTAAAGTCAACTCATTTTGCATTGCAAAAATGAGAGAGTTTTAAGCCTTCAAACAAATTTAATAACATTTCATTAATTTATGTTCTTAAAATTTATATTTATATGTTTAAATTTTAATATTTTTTATTAATCATAATATTATCAAAAAATAAATTGAAACTTTATTCAATTTTTTTTAAGAATTTTAATATCAATAGATTTTACACACAGAAAATCAAAATGTTTTAAACATTAAATAAATTTAGTAACGTTTAATTAATTTATTTTCTCAAAACTTATAAAGATGATATAGATTGATATACTTGAAAATATGTTGAAATGCAACATTGTGGATACTAATATCTTAGTAGTTTTATATGTTAATTACCTTGAAGGCTTGTTTAAGGGAATGGTTCCTCTTAAAGTTTTTTCGTATGTCACGAGCATATAAGGATCTTACTCCTATCCACGACTTAATTGAATGCCCCAAGTCATATCCAATTGCATTGGTTGACTTTCCTTCGGCTGGTTTTTGGGACTTGCCACATCCTATAGTTCCGGTACCTATAGTTTTGGTGTACCCTTTGCACATGCCTTCTCCAGTTTGAAGCGTCAAGTCTGATAGAAGCACTTCAAACTTACTTCATTTGTCATGTTTTTGTACATGTTCGCCAGTTTACTAGTCTTTGTAGGCCGAGTTCAGGGAAGCGTTCCTTATTGTACGAATCGAGTCTTTCTTGGTCCGTATGTCGGCCACAGGGGTTCACTCAGTGAACTTGTTACATAGCACGACTGTTCGTAGGATATTAAATAATATTCTTAATTTCAATAAATATTGGAAAATGCCTCTTAAAATTGTATTGTTGAACCCCCCTCCCAATATACCTTTCCAATTAAGAATAGCCCTGGTTTCACCAGATATTGTAGGTATCCATTTTTATCAACCCATTTTCAATACCCCCTTTATATCATATTATCAAGTTGTAACAAACAAGAGCCCTAATGCTTCTTAGTATAAGCAAACATGATGTTAAATAAAATAATATTATAATGCTAATAATGATCCCACTAGGATTGTAGGGGCGACTGATCAATTTGTAGCCTTGGATAGTGGAAGAACCAACATAATAGTAATGGGGTAGGAAAAATGCGTAAAAGTTAAACCATTCAAGAGATCAATGTAACAAAGAAAGTAAAAGACTAATAGACTAATAGTCATTGCAATGCTTAGAAAATATGAGAATTGCAGATGTTTCACACCACAGCGTACCAATCTAGCAATTTAATATCATGTAAATACAAATATAACCATATAGAGCTCATGTTTTATATAAGCTTAATAAAACAAAATCCATAAAAATGAAAAATTGAAACCTTTTTATGGATGGACTTCCATACCTTCCTATCAAAACAAACATCATTTATGTTTGAATCCAAATGAACATAAAAAAAAATCGTCACTTTCTAATAACATCATATGATCATGTGCATATCTTGGATTTGGGTCATTCACATGATGCAATTATTTGACTCCACTTCCTCTACATTTATTCTTACAATCAAGGTTAACAACATTTAGTTACCATTTCTTGGGTTATACCTAGTTTTTTAATCTTTACAAGAGAAGGAAAAATCTCCACTGTTAAGTTTCAAGCATGCAATAGTTATAAAGATATGTAGTTGGTGAAACTTATATGATACCATTTCATGGTAACTATAAAACATATGGTATGTAAATAACGATTTATATCTTCACCTATGTTCATGCCAGTTCCAATACAATATTAAAACGGATTCCTTGCATATAAGAATTGAAATTGCAATTATGAATGTGCCAAATATAACACAATCTAACAACTATTCCTAATTGGAAATGTTAGGATACAAAAGCTTGAAAGAAATAATTAGTCAAGAACGATTGATCTAATTTTCCTTAGTTCTAGTGAGCCAAGAAATATTGATCTCACTTTTATTGGTTGTCGCGAAGCAAGGTTTGATTGAATCTCAATACCCATCCAAACCCAAAAATTATTCATAAAAAATGAAGAGTTTATAAGTTCAATGATTTGGCAGTATAAATACATCCCATCATCTGGAAGTTATTCCTTAGAAGTAGTTAGGATTTATATGAATCCATCCCATGGTTTGTAGTTATGAATCTAGACGTCGATTTGGAGGTTATTCCTTAGCAAAAACTATGACTAATATGGATCCAAACCATGATTTAAAGGAATGAATTGATCCCATGATTTGGAGGTGTGAATCCATCCAACAATTTGGAGATTATTTCCCATCTTGCCCAAATAAAGTAACCCCCAATATGCATATTACTATGTCAAATTAAAAAAATCCCCGTTCACCCTTAATATGAGGCAATATATTTTTGAGGTTTCTAGGAGTATTCAAAACCCCAATATGAATGGATGTGATATGATTTTTCCCTGCTAGTGATCCCCCGTGATACTAGTGCAAAGGAGTGGACTCGAAACAAACTCAATCGTATTGTTGAAATAGTTTGCCACCAACTCTGGTTGTAGATCTAGAGCATTGAGCTGCAGCTGCTCCTGAAATATCCTGAAATAGGAGACGACAGAGGCATTGATGGGAAACTTGAAAACGGATGCATCTTTCAAATATTGAGCAAATTTTATGCCAAGCAAAATTCGAAACATCTAGCAGCAGTGGGCCTTATTAATCGCATCATGCATGATTCAAATGCACAGACATGGGATGTGTGTTGTTCAAGGAATAGCATCTATCATTCTCACTGAGATCATCTTTTTGGGCAGGTTTGTTTTTGAAGTCTTTTGAAATTAAATTGAAATGGAGGTTAATCGTTTTTACATATGTGATGGCTTAAGGCTCTAACGACACTTATCCACTAAATACAACGTGTTGGGAGGAGTTTTGATTGCAATAGGGCTATACACTGTTTTGTCCGGAAGCTGAAGAACAGCAAGTTGTCAATTCATAAAAAATTGTCGAAGCTGCCTTCCAATTCTCAAGTCATGCAATTCAAAACAAAGTGGATGACATTGAAGCTACCTCTAAAGTCTAAACAGCTAATTATTAAGTGACCTCAACCTCATCAATTCAATGATGAAGAAACGGTAATTTCTATTACCGGAAACAACATTAATCCAAATTGTTTTGCATTTCGTAACATTGCTTACAATTTGCTTGGATTGCCCTTCGTCCTCCTCAAACGCATCTATCGAATTCCAACAAACGATTCTTCAAATGTTAATATGTTCAACATTCCCCAATATATTAATTTTAATTTTCTTTCCTGAGGTTATACCTCTCAAAGTGGTGATTCAATCTTACCGTTTCCATCGTTGTCTGAGATCACAAGAGAGATGTATACAAAGTCTATTATTGTTGGTTAAAATTTCACGAGACAGATCTATACAAATAAAATATACGACTGTCGGTTAAAATTTCTCTTTCACTTGAACATAATTTAACCGAGACAATTTATTTATTCAAATATAAAATTAAAATACTCGATTTAAAATAATAAATACCAAGTAGGAAATCATTGGACTTTCTTTGTTGATAAAATACTCATGCATCTAAGCTATAGTTATAAATTCAAACAAAGTCTAATAATTAAAATGTAAATAAGTAGAAACTAAAGCATCCAAAAGTTTAATTACGGAGTGCATCCATAATTATTAAATAATATTTTAAATGATAAAAATAAAAATAAATAGTAATTTAAATTTAAACAAGGGATGCGAGCAACAAAGTCCATGCCTTTGGAAAATAATTAAAATGAGCATTTTGTTGAAGATAAATAGCACAATTATTAAAATGAACATTTTGCCGAAAATAAAAGCTCTTCTAAAAGCATAGGTTGTATTTTCTGAATATTTGTTTTAGAATTTAATATACTTATAGAGATTAGTAGTAATCTAAATGAAATAATGTAACAAAATATAAATTAAGTCACTTCTCAATGGGTCTTCTTGTCATGCATCATCAGTCATTCATCCATTCCAATGATAGCGTCATCATAATCATTTAATTCAAAACCAAAACCAGTTTGAAAATAAATGTTTAAATTTTATTGCATTTTCATTTGATATAGTAGCACCTAGTACCTTGTAGGTGAGTGTATGTAACACCCCGTTTTGACATTTCTACCTGAACTACTATTATATGTTGTATTTGTTTGATTGTGAGACCTCGTCGGTTTGACGACACTGTGGACAT
>LPNX010791901.1:531952-544410 GCA_001517045.1 Pseudotsuga menziesii
AAGTAGACATAGTCCATTGTTCCATTAGGGGGGTGGAGGCTTTACCCATCGTTTATCCCCGAAACCCAGAGTCATGGGAGGGCTGTGCTATGGCGCGCTCCCCAAGGTGCGTGATGATGACTGGTGATTGCCTGCTGGGGAAGCTTGGTCGATGTGGTCGACACTTCCGCTTACGGGTTCTAGCTGGAACCGGTCATGACTTGACATTCCAGGGTAGTCCAGCATAGGACAAGATAGGATGTGGAAGTTAGTAATGATGTAGGTAGATAGATGTAGCGTGAAGTAGGGGTGAAAACAAGATCTAACTGTAGGTGTGTAAAACCCTTGGTTAGTATGCATCGTAAATCAGTGATGTATGAATTGTCGTAACATGGATTTCAGTAAGCTAATGGATCATACCTTGTAAACTATGCTAAAACATGTGTCGGTAAATAATAAGTTCCTTGATTATGATTGATGTATGTGAATTATTACTTTTAGTGTACTTACGTGAGGAATGTAAGCAGTAGCTACGCTTACATAACTCGCCTACATATTATGAATTACATGAAATATTGTTAAGTAATAATGTCAATTAGTGTCGCTTAATATTAATTACTATCGTTTAGTAATTAACTATTGTTGATCAATGTTAATATTGTGGATTAAAGTTAATAATGATGATTAGGGTTAATAATGATTGATTAATAGTTAATTATTGTCCATTAATAATTAATTATGGTTGAATAATAAACAAAGCAATGGTTAACCTAGGTAGTGTCTAATGCAATTGATTAGAATGCTTGATTGATTGTTAATGAGTTAATTAGCCAGGACTAAGGGTTGAAATGTAACTACAAGGTTAAATAAGTTGATAGTAACTTGATCCCTTAAATTAATTATGTGTTAAATGATGTTAATTAATTTTAACAAGACTATGCTTATCTTTAGTAATGATTGTTAATTAGCTAATTACAAACTAAGGTGTAATTAAAATGGAAATAGGTATATGAGTCAAGTAAATCATAGTGAATTTTATTTAATTAATATGATTACACATTGATAATGTTATGATTTACATTGATAGGTTTATTGTTCATAATTGATAAATTGAATTAGTCAATTTATAATTAAAAGTAATTTACATATTATAAATGTTAGAAACCATTAATTAAATGATTAGGTAAGTGTAATTAATCAATTGACAATTACTGTTAATTAAATTAATTTGGTGAAGCATGCAAGTTTAAACTATATAATTTGTATAACATTTATCATTATTAATTAAATGGTCAAATATTGAAATATGAGCAAGGATATGTTTAAAATTATTATATTAAATCAAAGGATTAAATTTAATTGAATTAGAAATTTCGGTTGAGAAGTGACCCCAACCAACACCTTTTAAATATTAATTTAAATAATTAAATGAATCCAAGTCCAAGTTGAGGGCTCGAGGACTTACATGGTAGATGGAAAGGGGTGGGTAAATTTATGATGAAGATAGGGGTAGTAATGGGGAGAGGTCGGCAAACATGGGGATAAGAGGGAGAAAGGAGGGAGGAGAAGGGGATCATCCTTACCTTAGTATTTTTGAGAAGTTTTGGGAGAAGAGAGCTGCAAAGAAGGGGTTTTGTTGGAGATTGTTTTTTTGTTGAGGGGATACAACAGCTTAGGGCTTGTACTCGGTTTGGGATCGGGGGTCCAAAGGGGTACCTTTGGAGCTGGGTGGTTGGCGAGACCTCGCCAGTTGGCAGGGTGGCAAGACTGGTTTGGACTGGTTGAGTTTCAGAACTTGGGAAGGACTTTTGGCTGCAGGGAAAAGCAAGGGAAAAATGGCAAACAAGGGCAGCAACAAAGGTGGACCTACTAGCTACCTACAGGTATTTTCCAGCATTATTATGGAAAATTATGTTAATTAAATTTTAAAGGTTTATATGCTGTGATTATCTTTGCTACCTGCACAGTTAACAGTAAATTGTTAGAAGTAGAAAAAAAAAATAGATTTATAGATTTTCAAACTGTATATATAAAGTGAATTTTCTGACTGTAAATAAAAGTTAAAAGAGACCCAGTTGGGGGCTCTACACATGGTATCAGAGCCATGGTTCTAAATCTGGAACCAGAGGGCTTACCACCTTAAAAGTAAAACAGAGCAGAGTTGAAACTTATGAACTAAACAAGTGAAAATGTGCCCTTTGCTAGGTGGGAAAAACCCATGGCCACACCTGCAAAGCCACAAGGAAAACATAGTTAGAATGCAATAGATATATATAAAGGAAATGAAAATGCATACATATATTTATTTATATGTTTGCAAAAACATTTATGTTATTATTCTTACTTTGAAAATTAGGCCTCAAGACGCAAATCCCCAAACATGATAAAAGAAAAAAAAATATGAAACTAAACGATAAGCGTAGCATATTAAAAGCTAGGGCTGGCCTAAATTAAACCTCTGATTCTACCAGTAAAATTTAACATGAAATCACAGAGAACTGAAAAATGAATAAATCTCGGAATCTACATACAATTCATGCACTAGCCAGGGCTTTAAAAATTGGGGTTTAGGGTTGCTGCACGCATTAGGGGACATCCTGTAAAATATCTTAGGAAACCAACAACAAAACAAAAACAAAAAAATATCGCAAGAATGATAACAATACGTTTCGAACCCTCTACCACAAGCGCCGGGTCCTCCTCTTATGAAACTGAAATTTTAAAGATTGTGACTGGCCTTAATCGTGGCATAAGATACAGAGCATTCACAACTTTTTTTTTTTCACCTTTGCAAGCTCAGATTACAAAGTTCCAAACTTTGGACAGCACACATCTCAAAGTCTACAGTTTAGGCCTTCTGTACATATCTCGTAAAACTTTTTAAGATTTTTCGGGTATTGATCATATAATACAGGCATTCTTTTAAAGCTCAGGTTACAAAGAAGAAGAAATAGCTAAAACACTATGATATCTTCTTAACAGGATGAATTTATAAAGATTTTACATGGCCTTGATTATACGATACAGGCATTCAGAACAAACTTATTTAATCCTTGAAAGCTTAGTTTACAAAGGAGGAGAGTGAAACAAAACACGGGCAGAAAAAATTCGTTTCTTCCCATCAACGCATCACTGGTTGAGCTTTTAAAGAAGAGAAAGGGGTCGCTAAAAGAAGGATTAATTGTAGCATTATTCAAAAATATAATGAAACGCAACAAAAATCCTACATACATCGACTTCATCTCTACTTCTTAATTAATTAACCTAGTTCTTTCGATCTGAACTCACAACCCTTGCAAAAGAAAGCTTTAATCACAGAAAACTTTTAATGGAAGCATCTTACCAGATTTTTCCAAACGCAAAAGTTCTTCCTATGAATATATGACGAATCTACTGCGCAAAGAAGAGGACATCTGCTCTACACTAGGGCGCGGCCCACAGGGGCGCAGCCTGCAGGGCGCGGCCCGCAGGGAGTTGGGCGCAGCCCGGCCAGCAAGGCCGTGAGCCTACGGCCTGGGCACAGCTCGACCAACGGCCATGGGCCTGCGGCCTCGGCTCAGCCGGCCCAGTGGCCTACGGCAAGGGCAGCACACACAGAAAAAAAAAATTATACAAAGAAATTATATAGTTAAAAAAAAAAAAAATCTTCCGTCTAGGCGGGCTATGCCCTCTTTCAGGTCGCAGTGAAGGTTGGAAAAGGGAAAGCACTCGTAGAAGCCACCAATCAGGTAAACTAACAGCCAGAAACAAAAGGGGAAGAAAAAGCTATGAAGTAAACCTTTAGTTCTGTAGAAAACCTTCAGACTCATGTGTTGTGATGGAGCTGAGCTCGGGCTAGCTCTAGCATTCTGGTGCAACCATTTGTTGGGTCGAACGGGTAGCAGATGAGCCGAGCTAGAGTTGCAGAGCTCCTTCCTTGCTGAGCTAGGAAAAAAAAAATCGATTGAAAGGTGAGAAGCCGACATGGTTAGGGCTTTTATCCCTTTTTCCTTGCGTTGTGGGATGACGCGTGGTGGTCATGCGAGGGCCTTGGTAGATTAGGTTTAGGGTAGGTATGTTTAATATGATCGATTCTAATTTAAAATTAAATTATAATAAAAAAAAAATTATATATTATATAAATTAATTGTGTTTAGTATTTTTTTTTTTAAATGTGTAATTTAATTAGATATTGTTGTTTAGCATTATTAGATTTTGTAAAATAATTAATATTATTTAAAATTATTTAATATGTATACTCCGTTAAGTAAATGCCTAATATGTAATAAATTAATTAATTAAATTAAGTTGAAGGGTAAATATATGTTAATTTAAATTTAAAGTCAATTGTTTAAAGTCATGTTGAAAATGCTCCTTGCCGAAACTTCGACGTATAGTCGAAGGGGCAAGACCGACACAGAATCTTGAAAACGAGATACCATGGAGACCAACATGACGAGCTGATCGCTAGGACATGGATTCTATTTCATGACAAAATGTTGGGTAAACACAATGCTAAACTTAAAACTTAGGTTATTCTATTAGTAAATTATTAAATTATTAATTGTTAATAAGAGCGGGGCAATAAACATTAATTGAATATCTTGAAGAGTTGATGGCGACTCGATGAGGGTTGTGTGGAATCCAATACCTACACCTACGTAGAATTATTGCAGTATATCTAGTACCGGGTGGCCTCAAGATGGCCTGATCGAAACGTCCTGAACTATAGCTCTTAGAGTAAACGCTCATAAATTAGTCATGACGCATTTTGAATTAATTGTTGAGTTTGATGGTAAATTAGTCATGATGTCGTCATATGCTAATTATTTTATTATTCCATGTAGCAGGGATAACACATGATAACAACGCGAGCAGGTCGGGGGCGAGGTCAGGCTACGGCGTTACCTGAGCCGAATGTGCCAGCACCATCGCCAGAGACCATCCTTATACTGCGCTCGTTGGAAGCAATAAACGAAACACTCAGGGGACTAGCACAAAGAGGAAGTGCTACCTCAGAGGTAGAAGTGAATGCCCCTCCACTAAGTGAGGAAGTTCCTGTGGTAGAAGTGAATACAGTACCAAGAAATCCACACCAGGATATCAAGAGGGAGCTTCAGAAGATAAGGCTTCCAGAATTCTCAGGGGGTCGAACAGGGATATGAGCAGAGTCGTGGTTGGAAGAGATGACCAGGTGCTTGACCTTGCAGGAGTACACCTCCACGTCCAAGTCCAAACTGGCCATATTTAAACTAAAGGGGTCCGCTTTGAACTGGTGGGGAAACCAAGAAAGGCAGCTACACCTTACACCAGACACGATTCCATGGGAACTGTTTGTGGAAAAATTAAAAGGGAAGTACCTACCTGCATCCTACCAGGAAGAACAAGCAGGGGCTCTTCATGCCTTGGTACAAAGGCATCTATCGGTGGAGGAGTATGAAGAGAGGTTCATGGAGTTAGTGAAGTATGACCCTTACTTGGACAATGACGAACGCTAGGTTGAGCGCTTCGTGTATGGGCTCAATGCCAAGATTAGGGTTCAGGTACAGATGTGGAAACCGACTTCGGTCACCGAAGCAGTAGATTGTGGTCGTTACACTGAGGAGATGTTGGGTGCAAATCCCATTAGGTCATTCAACTCTTAGTAGTCAGGGTTTGCGGGGAAAGCCCCTCGAAGCTACCCTCGGGGAGGATATGCGAGGCCACCTCCCTACGGGAACAGGAGCACACCAAGAGTCGCAGCAATAGACAGATCAATGGAAACTAGGGCGGTGCCCCAGTCAGCCACAGGAACTCACCAGGGTGTGAGAAATTTCAGAGGATCAGCCGGTAGAGGAAGGGGTCCTAGGGGGAGGAGCCCCTCTCAAAGGTCTAAACATGTTATTTCTCCCACTCCATTACAGGTTGCTTGTTGGGGATGTGGAGGTCCACATTACCAGCATGATTGTCCCGAATTACGATCCGGTACAGTGCAGTGAGAAGGAAAAGCTACAATGGGGAGTGGGGGTAGTAGGCATCAGATCTCGGCTGCAGTAAACAACCATCAAGCATAGCACCAATCCACTGTGGTGGAATCATCAGGTACGGTCAATAATGTCAAGCTTAGAATATTGTTTGATCCTGGTGCTACTGATAGTTTTATTTCTCCATATGCATTAGATAAATGTGGGTTGGCAGCCTACGAACATGACGATTTCAACTTAGTCAAAATGGCTTCAGGGGTAAAGCAAGCAGTAGGACCTAGTGTCGATAAGTGTGTGGTGGATCTCGGGGTGTGTGTTACACAAGTCAAAGTGTACGTCACCACTCTCGGAACTTATGATCTCATCATCGGTATGAATTGGCTTGAGGAACATCGAGCTTTCTTGGACTGTTATGGAAAGAAGGTTCTTTGCATTAATGACAACGGAGAAGCCATCAAGATCCAGGGTATCAAACGGAAGGTGTCCCTACGTTTCATATCAACGATGAATGTAAAGTGATGTATGCGATAGGGATGCCAGTTGTACATTGTTGAAGCACTAAACAGTGAGAAGGGACCCTCCTTTGATGACTATCCAGTGTTAGCTGAGTTCAGTGATGTATTTCCAAAGGAATTACCTGGGTTACCTCCTAAGAGGGAACTTGATTTTACCATTGAGGTAAAACCCGGTGCAGAGCCAACATCGAAGACACCTTACAGGATGACGGCCCCATAACTTTGTGAGTTGCAAATGCAGTTGAAGGAATTGCTAGATCTAGGGCTCATCAGACCAAGTGTTTCACCGTGGGGTGCGCCAGTAATCTTTGTGAAGAAGAAGGATGGCTCCTTGTGTCTTTGTATGGATTACCGAGATTTGAATAGAGCCACTGTAAAGAATAGGTACCCGATACCTCGAATTGATGACCTCTTTGATCAAATGAAAGGGGCGACAGTCTTCTCAAAGATCGACTTACGATCAGGTTACCACCAGCTACGGATTAAGGAAAGTGATATACCTAAGACTGCTTTTCGAACAAGGTTTGGGCACTATGAGTTTGTGGTGGTACCCTTCAGTTTGACCAATTCCCCAGTCGTATTCATGAGTCTCATGAATAGCGTGTTCTGAAAATACTTAGATCAGTTTGTGCAAGTCTTCTTGGACGACATCCTCATCTACTCCAACAATGAACATGAGCACGAGGAACACTTGCGAATAGTGTTGTCATGCTTAAGGGAGCATCAGTTGTATGGTAAGTTGTCCAAATGTTCGTTCTATCAGAAGGAGATCCATTACCTAGGGCATATAATTTTCGGTGAGGGAATTTTTGTTGACCCTGAAAAGGTGAAGGCCATAATGCATTGGCCCGTGCCAAAGAATGCGCATGAAGTAAGGAGCTTCATGGGGTTAGCTGGGTATTATAGAAGGTTTGTTGAGGGTTTCTCAAAAATCATGAAACCCATAACTACCCTACAACGTAAGGGCACTAGGTACGAATGGACAGATGAATGCGATGCTGCATTCGCTGAGCAGAAAAGACTATTGACAAGTGCACCAATTCTATGAGTTCCAGATATGGAGAAGGAATTCACAGTTTGCACCGATGCTTCAAGGCAGGGTTTGGGTGCAGTATTGATGTAGGAAGGTGGGGTAATAGCTTATGCGTCGAGAAAGCTAAAACCACATGAAGAGAATTACCCTACTCATGACCTAGAGTTGGCTGCAGTGATGTTAGCTTTGAAGCTTTGGAGACATTACCTTGTGGGACGAAGCTTTGAGCTCAAGTCTGATCACCAAAGCTTAAGGTATATCTTCACTCAGAGATACCTAAATGCTAGGCAAAGGCGATGGAGTGAATTCATGAGTGAGTATGATTTTGGGATTTCCTACATCAAAGGGAAGGAGAATGTGGTAGCAGATGCCTTAAGCAGAAAACCAAGACTTTTCTCTCTTATACCTTTGAAGGTGGATTTGAGGGAAAGAATTTTAGGGCAGCTACTCAGAGATAGTTGGTACCTAAAGGTCACAGCGGCACTCCAGAATGGGAAACCAGTGGGACCAAAGTTTGAAGGCTATGAGTTGGAAGCCGATGGTTTGCTACAGTATCAAGGGAGGATGTACATTCCTGAGGAGGGAGATATTAGAGAGACTCATCCTTAAGGAGGCCCACAGAACAGTGTATTGTGCACACCCGGGTGTAAATAAGATGTATGCAGACATGAAGCAACTCTTCTTTTGGGCAGGGATGAAAAGCGACATGGTAAAATTTGTCGCTAGGTGCCTTGAGTGTCAGCAGGTAAAAGTTGATCATCACCACCCGGCAGGACTGTTACGGCCACATGACATTCCTATGTCGAAGTGGGAGGTTATCCCCATGGACTTCGTGGTGGGATTGCCTCTTACCTCTCATAGGCATGATTCCATTATGGTCATCGTTGACAAACTGACCAAAACTGCTCACTTCATTCCAGTTAAGGAGACCTATGATGTCACGGATGTAACACGTGTGTTCATAAATGAAGTTGTTCGTCTCCATGGGTTTCCCAAGAAGATTATATTGGATAGAGATTCCAGGTTTACATCCAGGTTTTGGACGAGTTTGCAGTCGGCGTTGGGTACTCAATTGAACCTAAGCACTGCTTACCATCCAGAGACAGATGGGCAAACAGAAAGAGTGAATCAGGTGATGGAGGACATGCTTAGAATGTATGTCATGGATAGACAAACTCATTGGGAAAAGCACTTACCTTTGGTGGAGTTTGCTTACAACAACAGTTACCATAGCTCAATTGGGATGCCTCCATATGAAGCTTTATATGGAAGGCCATGTAGGACACCATTGAGTTGGGAAAGGTTAGAGGATCGAGTAATTATAGGACCTGAGTTGATTTAGGAGATGGAAGAACAGGTTGTTCAGATTAGACAGCGGTTAAAGGAAGCACAGGATAGTCAGAAGAGTTATGCCGATGCGCATAAGGTTGACCAAAGCTATAAGGTTGGTGATGCAGTGTTCGTTCGCATCAGGCCTAGCAAAAGTACCATCAGGTTTGGGAAAGGGACAAAGTTGTCACCACGATTTATAGGACCCTTTGAAATTTTAGAAAAGGTTGGACCTATCGCGTATCGTCTTGCGCTGCCACCCCATTTGCACAAAACTCATAATGTTTTTCATGTATCTGTTTTACGACATTATGTAGCTGATGAGTCACATAAAATAAATTGGAAGGAACTGCAGGTTTTGGACGAGGGAACCATCAGGGTCGAACCATTACTTATATTGGACCGCAGGGTTAAACAGTTGAGGCACCGTTTGGTGGACCAAGTTAAGGTCCATTGGGACCGATATAGCCCAAGGTCTGCTACCTGGGAGGACGTAGAGACTATGCGTCATGATTATCCCACATTATTTTGATCATAACTTCGGGACAAAGTTTCCTGAAGGATGGGCGTATGTAACACCCCGTTTTGACATTTCTACCTGAACTACTATTATATGTTGTATTTGTTTGATTGTGAGACCTCGTCGGTTTGACGACACTGTGGACATATGGTTCTATTATTTTGCCGATATATATATGTGTGTGTGTGATGATAGTATTATGGTCGGTAGTCATGTTTAGATATGTATCATGTGTTAATTATGTCAAATATATGGAAATTATTGAATGATGGGTACGTGGATACCGTTACAGATATATGTTGAAATAGTGAATGTTATGCCAGGTGCATGGCGAATGAATGAGTTTATTGTTGTCATGTTATGATGAGATATATGTGTACATATCAAGGATTATGCACGATATCCTATATTGTATGTCGAGGACTGACTTACAGGTTGAAACGGCTAAGTGATAACTGGATCCTACGAGGTGGGAGGGCCTTGGGGACATGGACTTCTAAAGATAAAATGGTATGCGAGTGATGCATTATTTACTTTCGTATGGTTATTATGATGTTTATTATGATGTATGTTATGACATGGGTGGGGTAGGGTTCCAGGAAACTCAACTGCCCAGATCGGTTATACGATGACAGACCGAGTACAAGTGCAACACTGTTGTTATGTCGAGTAGACATAGTCCCTTGTTCCATTAGGGGGGTGGAGGCTTTACCCACCGTTTATCCCTAAAACCCAGAGTCATGGGAGGGCTGTGCTACGACGCGCTCCCCAAGGTGTGTGATGATGACTGGTGGTTTCCTGCTAGGGAAGCTTGGTCGATGTGGTCGACACTTTCGCTTACAGGTTCTAGCTGGAACCGGTCATGACTTGACATTCCAGGGTAGTCCAGCAGAGGACAGGATAGGATGTGGAAGTTAGTAATGATGTAGGTAGATAGATGTAGCGTGAATTAGGGGTGAAAACAAGATCTAACTGTAGGTGTGTAAAACCCTTGGTTAGTATGCGTCGTAAATCAGCGATGTATGAATTGTCGTAACATGGATTTCAGTAATCTAATGGATCATACCTTGTAAACTATGCTAAAACATGTGTCGGTAAATAATAAGTTCCTTGATTATGATTGATGTATGTGAATTATTACTTTTAGTGTACTTACGTGAGGAATGTAAGCAGTAGCTACGCTTACATAACTCGCCTACATATTATGAATTACATGAAATATTGTTGAGTAATAATGTCAATTAGTGTCGCTTAATATTAATTACTGTCGTTTAGTAATTAACTATTGTTGATCAATGTTAATAATGTGGATTAAAGTTAATAATGATGATTAGGGTTAATAATGATTGATTAATGGTTAATTATTGTCCATTAATAATTAATTATGGTTGAATAATAAACAAAGCAATGGTTAACCTAGGTAGTGACTAATGCAATTGATTAGAATGCTTGATTGATTGTTAATGAGTTAATTAGCCAGGACTAAGGGTTGAAATGTAACTACAAGGTTAAATAAGTTGATAGTAACTTGATCCCCTAAATTAATTATGTGTTAAATGATGTTAATTAATTTTAACAAGACTATGCTTATCTTTAGTAATGATTGTTAATTAGCTAATTACAAACTAAGGTGTAATTAAAATGGAAATAGGTATATGAGTCAAGTAAATCATAGTGAATTTTATTTAATTAATATGATTACACATTGATAATGTTATGATTTACATTGATAGGTTTATTGTTCATAATTGATAAATTGAATTAGTCAATTTATAATTAAAAGTAATTTACATATTATAAATGTTAGAAACCATTAATTAAATGATTAGGTAAGTGTAATTAATCAATTGACAATTACTGTTAATTAAATTAATTTGGTGAAGCGTGCAAGTTTAAACTATATAATATGTATAACATTTATCATTATTAATTAAATGGTCAAATATTGAAATATGAGCAAGGATATGTTTAAAATTATTATATTAAATCAAAGGATTAAATTTAATTGAATTAGAAATTTCAGTTGAGAAGTGACCCCAACCAACACCTTTTAAATATTAATTTAAATAATTAAATGAGTCCAAGTCCAAGTTGAGGGCTCGAGGACTTACATGGTAGATGGAAAGGGGTGGGTAAATTTATGATGAAGATAGGGGTAGTAATGGGGAGAGGTCGACAAACATGGGGATAAGAGGGAGAAAGGAGGGAGGAGAAGGGGATCATCCTTACCTTAGTTTTTTTGAGAAGTTTTGGGAGAAGAGAGCTGCAAAGAAGGGGTTTTGTTGGAGATTGTTTTTTTGTTGAGGGGATACAACAGCTTAGGGCTTGTACTCGGTTTGGGCTCGGGGGTCCAAAGGGGCACCTTTGGAGCTGGGTGGTCGGCGAGACCTCGCCAGTTGGCAGGGTGGCAAGACTGGTTTGGACTGGTTGAGTTTCAGAACTTGGGAAGGACTTTTGGCTGCGGGGAAAAGGAAGGGAAAAACAGCAAACAAGGGCAGCAACAAAAGTTGACCTACTAGCTACCTACAGGTATTTTCCAGCATTATTATGGTAAATTTTGTTAATTAAATTTTAAAGGTTTATATTCTTTGATTATCTTTGCTACCTGCACAGTTAACAGTAAATTGTTAGAAGTAGAAAAAAAAAACATATTTATAGATTTTCAAACTGTATATATAAAGTGAATTTTCTGACTGTAAATAAAAGTTAAAAGAGACCCAGTTGGGGGCTCTACACATGGTATCAGAGCCATGGTTCTAAATCTGGAACCAGAGGGCTTACCACCTTAAAAGTAAAACAGAGCAGAGTTGAAACTTATGAACTAAACAAGTGAAAATGTGCCCTCTGCTAGGGGGGAAAAACCCATGGCCACACCTGCAAAGCCACAAGGAAAACATAGTTAGAGTGCAATAGATATATATAAGTTAGAGGGTTGTTTAGAAGAAGCAGGTTGTGCTGGTACGATCTTAGCTGGAATAGTCATCATCCTTCTTCTTTATGCTGACGATATTGTCCTTATGGCAAGGTGTTCTTCAGATCTGGATAAGCAGCTTCGACTCCTCAAAGATTTCTGCTCTAACATGGGTATGACTGTTAACACTGACAAAACAAAAGTTATGATTATCAAATCCAAGAATGAT
>LPNX010791901.1:558030-580429 GCA_001517045.1 Pseudotsuga menziesii
AAGCCCATTTTAGACCCCAAAATTCCTCTAATGCATGTTGATGATGATGATGATGATGATGATGATGAGGAAGGTGATGATGATGAGGAGGAGGAGGAGGAGGATGATGATGATGATGATGATGATGATGATGATGACGATGATGATGATCGATGATCGATAATCAGTGATCATGGTGATGATGATGGTGATGATGAGGATGAGGATGGTGATGATGATGATGATGATGATGATGATGAAGATGTTTATGATGATGATGATGAGGATGGTGATGATGGTGATGATGATGGCGATGATGATGATGATGACAACGACGACGATGATGTTGATGATGACGATGATGATGATGATGATGACGACGATGATGGTGATGATGATGTTCATGATGTTGATTATGATGATAATGATCATGTTGATGATGATGATGATGATGACGACGATGATGATGATGATGACGACACTGGTGATGATGATGTTCATGATGTTAATGGTGATGATGATGATGATGTTGATTTTGATGATGATGTTGATGTTGATGATGATGACGATGATGATGATGATGATGATGAAGATGAAGATTATGATGACAACAATGGTGATGATGATCATGGCGATGTTGATGATGATGATCGACGATCAATGATCATGGTGATGATGAGGATGAGGATGATGATGATGATGATGACGATGGTGATGATGATGTTGATGTTGATGATGATGATGATGAAGATGAAGGTGATGATGATGATGATGGTGGTGGTGATGGTGATGGTGATGGTGATGATGATGATCGTGTTGATGATGAGGAGGAGGAGGAGGAGGAAGGTGATGATGAGGAGGAGGAGGAGGAGGAGGATGATGTTGACGATGATGATGGTGATGATAATGTTGATGATGATGATGATGATGATGATAATGATGAAGATGATGACGATGACGATGATGAAGATGAACATGATGATGATGATGATGAAGATGATGATGAAGATGATCATGATGATCATGGCGATGTTGATGATGATTATCGATGATCAATGATCATGGTGATGATGATAATGACGATGAGGATGAGGATGGTGATGATGATGATGATGATGATGATGTTTATGATGATGATGAGGAGGAGGATGAGGATGGTGACGATGGTGATGATGATGACGACGACGACGACGACGATGATGATGATGATTTTGATGATGACGACGACGATGGTGATGATGATGTTCATGATGTTAATGGTGAGGATGATGATGGTGATGATGGTGATGATGATGGTGATAAACATATAAGAAATGAATGAAAGCCACGTGTATATAAAATTTTGGAGTGAAACGAAATGTATATATTTTAGGATGCCCGTTAAACTACGTAAAGAAATGAATGAAAGACACTCGTACCCTAAGTTACGCAGAGATATCTTAACCAGCCAGCCATGATTTATAGGTATATTCTTCTGTACTATCAATGGGTTATTTGGGTTCAAACGGCGTGTATTTTTTAAGATGGGTGATAAATCAGTCTCCTTTCATGAAAAATAACTTAAATTAATACAACTTATTAATTAAGAAACTCTGTTATTCGCAAATTGTATCAAATTTGCGTCATTACGAAAAATTAGGGAGTCGTAATATCCTCTGGACAACACACCCCATGGGTGGGAAATGGGATTTAAGGATTTTAGTTTTTTCCCATAAAGAAAATATCTACGAAAAAACTATTGAAGATAAAAACTCTATAAATGGAATGGTAGCAATCCCAAATCCCAAATATTTTATGTGACTGCTACCATCGCTATGGATTTGGCTGTGGATCACGTAGAAAGACGCGTAGGCGATGATTTCATACAGTCTCTCTCAACGCCTTATGAGGTGCTCATTCTACCTTTCTTGATCTTCTTTCTTTCTTTCTTTGTAGTTGTAATTTACTATATTTGTAGTTTGGAATAATTCTCCCTTTTTACAGAGCACTGCAATTAACTGTAACTGTTTTGGCAGGCATCTTCATACCGTGAACGAGCTGAGAGACTTATTGGAGAAGTAAAGCAGATATTTGAACGTTTGGGTATCAGCAAACATTTCAAAAATGAGATAAAATCAGCCATTGAATATGTTTACAGGTCAAGATAGTCATAATTAATTGGATTTTTTTTTTATATTTTAAGATTATTTCTTTTTAAATTTCATTATGATTGTTAACACAAATCACTTTTAAGAAAAAAAGATTGATTAAAACATGGGAACATTTACCGAATCTACAAACATAAAATTGATAGAAATGGAGAAGGAGCAGAACAAAACTTAAAACATAAAACTATTATTCTATTAAGGTTGCTTCAGCTCTGAACTACTTACATTGCAAATAGAATATATATCAGTTTTTATATCAGTTCTATGGGGTTCGATGGCCTTTCACCAGGCTTCTAGAGCGTTCCAGTTGCTTCAGGCTTTCCAACTTGTCTCTCACCTAAGTTCATTACATTGCAAATAGCATATATATCAGTTTTTATATCAGTTCTATGGGGTTCGATGGCTTTTAACCAGGCTTTTAGAGCGTTCCAGTTGCTTCTGGCTTTCCAGCTTGTCTTTCACCTAAGTACATTACATCTTCAGCTATTACATTTAATACCTTCAATACCTCTACTGATTGCTTGTTGAAATTACCTTCCAACAAAAATTACCTAATCAAATGTAACAGGTGTAACAGTAGTCTAAACATGCAGTTTTTTTAATTTTTTCTTGGCCATTTCTTTCATTGAATCGTGCAACGAATTTGGAAATTTCAGATTTGGCAGGTCAAATGTATATTTAAAATTAGGATGCCTTAAACGTTCTTAAGACTGCTGAATCTATTTCTACAGTTAAAAACTATTTCAATTAAGTAAAAAATCTAAATCAAATAAAAAATATTCCAACCAAATATTAACTGAAGGACAAAATGGTTGCTCTTACAACTCTTTGTTTAATATACAAATACTCCCTAACGATAAATTATTTGTCCAAACAGCTATTGGAATGATCAAGGCATTGGTTGTGGGCGAGATAGTGTTGTTCCTGATCTTAACTCTACTGCTTTGGGGTTTAGAACTCTTCGACTCCATGGATATGCTGTGTCTGCAGGTATATCTTCACAATATATCTATATTTCTATAAACATGCAATTTTTTTAATTTTTTCTTGGCCATTTCTTTCATTGAATCGTGCAACGAATTTGGAAATTTCAGATTTGATAGGTCAAATGTATATTTAAAATTAGAATGCCTTAACGGTTCTTAAGACTGCTGAATCTATTTCTACAGATAAAAACTATTTCAATTAAGTAAAAAATCTAAATCAAATAAAAAATATTCCAACCAAATATTAACAGAAGGACAA
The DNA here is from genome assembly GCA_001517045.1 of Pseudotsuga menziesii. NCBI lineage: Eukaryota > Viridiplantae > Streptophyta > Pinopsida > Pinales > Pinaceae > Pseudotsuga > Pseudotsuga menziesii. The sequence continues at coordinate 561,402 of LPNX010791901.1, forward strand.
AATGGTTGCTCTTTCAACTCTTTGTTTAATATACAAATACTCCCTAACGATAAATTATTTGTCCAAACAGCTATTGGAATGATAAAGGCATTGGTTGTGGGCGAGATAGTGTTGTTCCTGATCTTAACTCTACTGCTTTGGGGTTTAGAACTCTTTGACTCCATGGATATGCTGTCTCCAGGTATATCTATATTTCTATAACATATTTATCTCTCACACATGTAGAAAATTCAACTCATAACTTTGACTTTTATTTTAAGTTGAAAGTCAATCATTGACTTTGCTATGGATGAAAGTCCACTGCTAACTTTGGTAGCAGTCATGAAGTAGAGCACAAGAAATTTGAACTTTAGTACATGTAATTGGTCCACTTGCATATAGCATTTTGTTGGGACTTTAATAAAGTTATCATTTTATTTCAGATGTTTTGAAGGTTTTCCAAACCCAAAAGGGGGAGTTCGCCTGCTCTGTCATTCAGATAGAGGAAGATATCAAAAGCATTCTCAATTTACTGAGGGCCTCCCTCATTGCTTTTCCCGGGGAGAAAGTAATGGAAGAGGCTCAAATCTTCGCTACAACATATTTAAAAGAAGCCTTGCAAAAGATTGAGGTCTCCAGTCTTTCGCGAGAGGTGAGGCAGACGTAAAAACTGTGAAACCTCTTAATGCACATAATATCTATTTTGTCTTATAATGCCAGTTTTGTAAAAACTGTGAAACCTCTTAATTCACGTAATATCTATTTTGTCTTAATTCACATAATATCTATTTTGTCTTATAATATCTATTTTGTCTATTTTGTCACAAATTTTCCGAGATTAGAAGCCAGGAATTGCATTGACGTATTTGGAGAGAAGAGTATAGTACTCTGTTATAAATAATTTTGGTTGTATTAGAGTTACATGAGAGATATAATAAAATTCGTTATGAAAAAACAGGACAAATAAATAGGTTAGTCTTTATAGAAAAAGCGGTGGCACCGCGCTTTCATTATGTGAATGGTGCGGTGGTTCATAGGTATCACCGTTCACGCGCTTTTTTAGTCACTGCTTCTTAGTGTGTTTTTTATTGTGTGAAAAGTTTTACTCAAATAAGGATTAGGTCATAGGCTCTAATACCATGTTAAAGATTAGAAGAGTTATAAGAGACAGACCCTAAAAGCATATTGATTGCCTAAAGTTGCTTTCTCAATATTAAGGCAAGTATTTATAAGACTACATAACAACAAAACTATAGGTAAAGCTCATGGGTCATCAAATATTATGGGTCAATAATTCTACTTAATATGACCAAATCAACAATTCAACTAACTAACTAATTAATACTACATTATTAATAGTGATAAACCCACTAACTAATTAATACACTATTGATAGTAGTTTATTGAGCTTAAAAAACATGTTCCTTCGGTCCATCCAATGGACCAACAACGAAGTCAACCATTGACTTCGTTGTTGGTCGTTGGATGGATCGAACGTACATGTTTGTTAAGGATGGGCAGTTTATTGAGATTACAATTCTTAACAATTTTGAGTACAAGTTCAATTCTGACTTTTATGAGATGTCGATGTTAGCTTTCAATTCTAAGGTTTTATTGAATGAGGCCCAAGGTTTTCTTGAATGAGGCCCATTCAGTAGGCCCATCGTTTCAATGTCATGTCGTGACATATGTGAACTATTGAAATTTGAACGTTGTTCATTTTCTTTTCAGGGACCCACGTACTAAGGTTGAGAAACTTCTGGAACTTGCAAAATTGGAATTCAGTTTATTTCACTCTCTACAACAAAAAGAGTTAAAACATATCTCCAGGTGATAGAACTATCACTGTTTCATTGAATTTTACTGTCATTGAATTTTATCATGTTGGAAGAAAAACTTGTATTTGGTTGTTCCAATCTAATATTCATCCCTGAATTTTTTTTTGTAGGTGGTGGAAAGATTCTGGTTTCTCTCAACTTACATTCACTAGGCATCGTCACGTCGAATTTTACACATTGGCCTATTGCATTGCTATTGAACCCAAACATTCAGCATTCAGATTGGGCTTTGCCAAACAATGTTACCTTGGAATAGTTTTGGATGATATCTACGACACGTTTGGAAGGAAGGAGGAGCTTGAACTTTTCACAGCAGCAATTAAGAGGTGGGGATTACCATTTTACTAATAGGTGTTCACATAAGATTTAATTTTGCCAAAAAATTCTTCTTCTTCTTCATGTTTTTTCTTAAGTTATACGAAATTATAGTTTGCAAGAGTGTCTGTACAGAAAATTCCATGAATGCTAAAGAAGGAGTGTGTAATATTCATCCATTGATCACTTTTAGAACCAATAACTGAAACTGAAAGCTCAATATCAATCTCTAAGCAAAAACAAATAAAACATTACCATGAAAGTGAAAACAAAAATCACAATGTTTGATTGCAGAGTGAATGGACCAAAATTTGTAGGTATGAAAATACTATGTAGTAAATGATTTGCTATAATGTCAATATCTCGATTAACCATTGACTGACTTGATCAAAACTTGTGTTTGTAATGATCAGATGGGATCCCTCAGCCTCAGAGTGCCTTCCTGAATATATGAAAGGAATATACATGGCATTTTACGAATGTGTCAATGAACTGGCTCGACAGGCGGAGAAGACTCAAGGCCGAGACACAATAGACTATGCTCGAAAAACTGAATGAAAAACAATAAAACAAAATAGATAGATTGAGTTGTAGAGACAAAAAAAGCTTCATGTTAACTTTGCCAGTATTTGGTAATTTATGGCTAATTGAATTTTGTTTGCTGTTGTGCAGTGGGAAGCCTTATTTGATGCTTGTTTGGTTGAAGCAAAATGGATCTCAAGTGGTTATCTGCCGTCATTTAACAAATATTTAGAGAACGACAAGGTGAGCTTTGGGTATCGAGCAGCTACACTACAACCCATTCTCACATTGGATATTCCTTTTCCTCCTCAAATCTTGCAAGAAATTGATTTTCCATCGAAGTTCAATGATTTGGCATCTTCCATCCTTCGCTTACGAGGTGACGTCTGCGGCTACCAGGTAATTAACTGCCATGAAATCAAATCTGAATTGCACATTGTAAGGTTTTCCATAGTTGATGAACATTTGAAACTTAGCAAACAAGCCCTATCACCAGTAATTTAGGTGCGAAGATTATACCATATAGATTTTGCATTTTTTCTTTACACCTGCCATTAGACCAAACACACCTGCCATTACACTAAAACCTCTAGTCTGTAGATATACCATGGGGTTATATGGACACTTCAATATCGTTTTTGACGTAGCTCTGATACCTTGTAAAGGTTTGGTTACCTCAAAAAGTGTAGATAAATATTGATGAACATTTAGATAGATATTAATGAATATTTAAAAGCCAACACAAGACCTTATCACCAAGTATAACTTATCACCATGCATAACTTTTCATCTACATTTTTATATTCCCATATGTAGGGCGATTATACATACCATTGTACTGATACTCCAACACAAAAACAACATGTTTGCATTACATTCAGCAAATATAACACAGTTTAAAACTGGTTCTGGTTTTGAATTTGAATTTGATGAGATTCATTACTTGGCATGGTAAATGTTGCAGGCAGAGAGGAGCCGTGGAGAACAAGCTTCGTCAATATCCTGTTATATGAAAGACAATCATAGATCAACTGAAGAAGATGCTGTGAGTCATATCAATGACATGATCAGTGAGAAGATAAAGGAATTAAATTGGGAGCTTCTTAAACCGAACAGCGTTGCTCCAATTTCTTCGAAGAAACATGCTTTTGACATCCTGAGAGCTTTCTACCACCTTTACAAATACCGAGATGGCTTCAGCATTTCAAAACTGGAAACAAAGAAATTGGTAATGAGAACAGTTCTTGAACCTGTACTTTGTAACGCTCCCTGCATTGCTATATAAGTAGTTTGTTCTTTCTGATTGCACCTTTGGTGGCAGGTGTAAGGTTTTGAATATAATGTTTTACTAAAACCATTTACAAATGGTTTGTCATCTATTCAAATTCTGTGGTACGCCCATGTTTGCACAAGGATTACATATGCAACAGTTACTGTGTGATCGTTTTCGTCAATTAACATTTTCAAGTAGGGAAGGAAAAAGTTAATTAGGTTATTTGGCTTTTTTAAATAAGTTAAAAGGAGAAAGTTATGGGGATGCAATCTTTGAATAAAGTTGTATATGGCTTGATATTTGTGGAGTTTAATTATGTCATAGTTATTGGTGATTATAACAAATATAGTAGCATAATTAGAGTACAAATACTAAATATGAAAAAATAAGTAACTAAAAATTAAATACTAATAAAATACTGAAGTAGACTTATTATATATAATATTTTTAATTAAATATACAATGATATATAATATATTTTTAATTAAATATACAACCATATCTATAACATTTATATATAGTAAACACATACAATATTTTTTGAAATATTGAATATCAAGCATTAAATTTTAAACTTAATTTGTTTTAAACTTATTTTTTAGAAAATTATTAGTTATTAAAAGTCATTAATTATTTTAAGAAGAAAGTAATAATATTTACCATTATTTACATTGAAATTAATTAATTAATGTTTAAATTGTGTTAGGATGTAAGTTGTTTTGGGCGCATGGTTTTGGTAGCCAATAAATATTGTGTTGCTATTATAATTGCATATTTATTTTTTTGGCATATTTTTATTTCTATTAAATTGAATTACTAAGTTTGGAATTAAAAGATATTTATTTTATAGTTATTTTAATAATTAAAATTTGGTTTTTAAAATTAACTTGTATTAATATTACACATAAATCAAATATTTGACCAGTTAAAATTTATTAGAATTTTTCTTACACCAAAAACCAATACAACAAAATTATGCAACTATAGTAAAATATGATAATTTTTTAAAAACATAAATTACCTAATAATAAAATTCATTTAATAAACTTGATGTTGATATTACTAATAATCTTAATCCGGCCAGTAATAAATGGAATTCGTTCATGAAAATCTGGTGGTAGGCAGAGAAGAACCACAGAGTCAAAGGGCTACATCATATTTGCATTGTATGATGTTTAAGTTTAGGATTGATTTTTTTGCTGAATGCCTTTGTTTTTTCAGAGAATATGGAAGGAATCTCCATTTGAAATACAAACCTCATATATTTTCGTAAATAACATACAACTTAGATACTTGCTTGCATTTTGATTTAGAATATTTTTAACAGTTGATTTTAACTCTTTTCTATATGTCAATTAAATTTCAGGCATTGATTACTGGGAACTAAGCATTTACACTCTATATTATAATATGTTTCTGGTTAATTATGTCTTTTTCTTATATATATATTTAATTATTTTAAATTATTAATACATATTTAATTGAAGTTTTAGACATATTTGTTGATGGAACCTTGATCAAAACAAAAAACTTTTCGAAAGTTGCATTTGTTGTTCTTTATATTTACAGATTGCTTTGAGCCTATCATATTCAAATTACATTTTTTGGTGATGCTAAGTTGTCAAATGGAGAGGTAATTATTTAAAATTAGAATTAATCTAATAGTTATAGTATATAAGTGTAATTAGAGTTGAAATTAAGTTAATAGTTGTAAAACCATTGAAGTTAAGCTAATAGTTGTAAAATCATTAGAGTTAAGTTAATAGTTGTATCTAATAGTTAATTTAAAAGTTAATATATCAACTATTGCACTTCAAATAAAAATACCAAGTGAAATTGAAGTTGAACTATTAAAATTGTATCTTTATTAGAGTTAAGATAATAATTAGCTTAATTAGAGATTTAAATTTTATGATACAATTGACTACATTTGTTTTTGTGTCTTAAGATTTGAATAATTAGAGAGACCATACCAAGATTGGAATAAATAGAGAAGACCATACCAACATTTGTGTATGATTTCTTGTAGTTATCTTCATTTGATGTCTATGTTTAAATTTTTTTAAAGTATTTTTAATTTTTATGTTTAATGTTTTATGTGATTTAAAAATTTTGAAAAAAATATTAATATTATAATATTATAATTTTAATTGGTTAATGGTTATGTTAACGTTCATCAAATCAACATTTATAGTTATAATTTAATTTAATTGATAAAATAAAGTTAATATTATATGTAAAATTAATAATAACAATATAAAAGTAACAATTTAATATAGAAAATTTTAAATTGAGATAATTAAGTTTTTAAATTCAATTTTTTAATTTAAATTTACTAATAACTTATTATTAATTTAAATTTTAATATTTATTTTATATAATTTTATAATATCAACTAATTTTTAAATTTAAATTTATTAATAACTTATTTACTAGTTTCACATTTCAATATTTACTTAATATACTTTTATATTAAGTGGGCCTAATGGTACAACATGAGTGGGCCTAATGGTTAAGAGCATGTGTTTCCTCTTAGGAGGTCATAGGTTCAAATCCAGAGGGGGGTAGTGTATGTACACCTCTGTAGACTTTAGCAGTTAAATCAATGCGCAAAGGGTTGGTGTCTTACTTGGCGGTGACCTTAAAAATAGATTATAATGAAATATTTAATATAAATTATTAAAGCTTATATAATATAGTGAAATATTAAATGAAATTATCAAAAGCTAATCTTAATGTATTGTATATGCTAAAGTTATTTAATGTATGATTTGATAATTGAAAAAAAATTATAAAACACTTCATCACAATTCAATATTATTGTATTCACATGGTTAAAATAATTTGTAATAATAATTTAGAATTTCATTTTAATATATAAATTTTCAAATTTAAGGTAATAAATTTTCTATTTTTTTTTAATTTATTAATAATTTATTTATAGGCTTCAAATTTCAATACTTATCCATTATATTTTATTATATAAACATTGTGAATCTAGTGTCATTTAATGCACCCAATTTGTATTTAATTAAATTGTTTTCTTTGCAAATTTATGGAAAAAATAGGCTGCATGTACCTCTTTTATCTTCTTTTTTAATCATAACCTCTTTTATCTTCTTTTTTAATTATAAAATTCATATTTTTTTAAAAGATGACCCATTAATATTTAAACGCTTTTGAAGAGGAAAGATCCACGGGGATCCCACATTTTTTTGTAAATAAGACTAGAGACATGGTATTTACTTGATAAGTCAAAAAACTTACATCAACCATAAGGCAATGGGCTCTAACCTACCTTTAGGTGAGACTAGACCAAATAAGAGTGCCTGGGTGATATTTATATCCTATATAGCCTTTGTTATAATAAAAAAATGTATTGGAACAAATATCTATAGTGGCCTTTACGCCCTATACATAACTTGAAATTAAATTTGACTTGAAAATTAACTAGAGTAGTATGCATGATAGTGAGACATAAAAACGTGGGATATCTAAGGAGTAAACAAGTACGTAGCAGGTCTATCAGCATGAGGGGAATCATCCTTAATGATAAGAGGTGTGTTACGAGAGCACCCTCTTGGAGAATTCTTATGCGCTAATTTCACCTCAAAATGCCTCCTGATTATATTCATCTTTCCCACCATGACCTTAGAGATTGTCCTTTGATCTCGAAGAGAGATTAGCTTCTTTTATGGCTTGCGATCTTTGGTTTTCTTTCCATTAGTACCTTTCCAAGTATAAATTTGGTCACCGTATTTAGTACCACCAAGTGCTCATATAGAAGGTTTCAACTCCTGGTGTCACCTAGGTTTTGAATGCAATCCTCCATGGGATTGAGGGATGGCATCACCTTAAATACCACATGGTTTCAATGCTCAATTTTGTTCCTTTCCCATATTATGCTATGCTTCTTCCTCTTAGGGCTATTGGAATTGTTGGGTGTTGGAGGAGTTTGAGGAATGAACTCAACACCAAGGTGTCCCCCTAAAATATTCACTTTGGAATTCATGAGATTGGAGTCAGCTATCACTCTTATGAGTAGTTGTATTTCCTCCTTCAATCTATCCAACTCTTTTTGGAAATCAACTAGAATGCGACCTAACAAGATTTTGTTCATAAAAAATTTCACAAGTGAGCAATCATAAAGCACCTTCCTGGACCGAGACTCACCCAGGTCTAGAAGCCACTTCACTAGGGCTTGGATTTTGTCTACATGTTGAAAAAATTTAGTGTCATGCCATAACCTCTTTTCCACTAGTTCTATTTCAATTTCACAAGCATGGGGGATGGTATCATTGTAGTAATTGGATACATTGCTGCTCTTAGTTGTTCTCTACTAGACTTCTGAAGGTTAGTGTTGACTTGTTTATTCCCCCCTGCCCCCTGCCATGATCCAAACAATGGTGTTACCTTATTGTTGGTCATTGGTTTCTTTTCCTCATATTTTTCTTAATTGAGGAAATTCTTGAGCATTCTCAACAATGAGGATGATGTTTATGTCCATATCTATCCATGAATTAATGGGAAATTCCTTGGCTCTCATTAGCCTTACCTCCCTTGATCTCAAAAAATAAATATTCTTTATGTTGTTGTACTAAAGCTGCTTATATCATGTACCCTCCTAATTGTCCTAGTACATCCTCATATTCCACTCCAATTCATGGCAATGCAACATGACGAGGTGATGTGACGGTTCATGTGCTTCACATGGATTTCAATTGCTCCATGTCCAATGGGTGTTAGGTGCCTTATAGAGGCTTCCTACACCCTTTTGTTAGTTGGCGGTTGAGTGGGAGATTCTTGTGTTGGACCAATTTCGTCTCTATTTAGTTGACATAGGAAATGTGAGGTGTAAATGATATCCAACATGGCTAGTGTTTGACATTCCTACATGAAAGGATTGTCACTTAGGTTGGATTCCAGGTCATCGAGAGTTGTGTCTCCTAGAGAAACCATTAAGTTGTCCATCTAGTTGGCCACTTTGCTGGAAAATCTCCTGACATGCTGAGGGATAATGACTTGAATCATGATGATGATTGTCGCTAGGACTAAAATACCATCTTATATTCTCTATTTTTTAGTGAACTTCCTAATAGGAGTGTCGTTCTACCACTTGACCATTAATACGATCAAGATTTATGAGTCACCTTCTATAATGATTTTATGGAAACCTTTCCTTACTACAATGTTTATCCCTTGTAAAAACGGATAAACATTTATAACTTTATAACGGATAAATGTTTATACCTTTCTCTATTTTCTATTTTTTTCAAATTTAATAATAACTTATTTATAGAGTTCAAATTTCAATACTTATCCATTATATTTTTATAATATAAACATTGTGAATATAGTGTCATTTAATATGCTTAATTTGTATTTAATTAAATTGTTTCCCTTGCAAAATTATGGAAAAATTGGCAAGTGGCTTTTGTTCTCTTAAACTAATTCAATGTTTAATATACAATTTTCAAAAGAAAAATATATGAGGATGATCAAGACAAAAAATAGTGCATACCTTTTTTTAATTATAAAATTTATTTTTTTGAAGTTGACCCATTAATATTTAAACCCTTTTGAAGATGAAAGATCCACATGGATCCCACATTTTTTTTTGTAAATAAGACTAAAGACATGGAATTTACTTACTAAGTAAAAAAAACTTACATCAACCTTAACTCAATGGGATTTAACCTACCTTTAGGTGAGACGAGGGTAAAGAAGAGTGTTCGAGTGATACTTATATCATATATAGCCTTGGTATAATAAAAAAATGGTCTCAAACGAATATCTATAGTGGCCTTTATGCCCTGTACATAACTTGAAATTAAATTTGACCTGAAAATTAACTAGCGTAGTACGCATGATGGTGAGACATAAAAACCTGGAATATCTAAGGAGTAAACAAGTACGTAGCAGGTCTATCAACATGAGGGGAATCATCCTTAATGATAAGAGGTGTGTTGCGAGAGCACTCTACTGGAGAATTCTTTTGCGCTAATTTCACCTCAAAATGCCTCCTGAATCCCACCATGATCTTAGAGATTGTCCTTTGATCTAAAATAGAGGTTAGATTCTTTTATGGCATGCGATCTCTATTTTTATTCCATTAGTACCTTCCCAAGTAGAAATTTGGTCACCCAATTTAGTACCACCAAGTGCTCATATAGAAGAATTTTCCTCCTAGTGTCACCTAGGTTTTGAATGCAATCCTCCATGGGATTGAGGGATTCCGCTACCTTAAAGAGCACATGGTTTCACAGTTTCATTTTGTGCCTTTCCCTATTATGCTCTGCTTCTTCCTCTCAGGAGCTACTAGAATTGTTGGGTGTTGGAGGAGTTTGAGGAATGAACTCAACATCAAGGTGTCACCCTAAAATATTCACTTTGGAATTCATGATATTGGAGTTAGCTATCAGTTATGTGGATAGTTATAGTTCCTCCTTCAAGATATCCAACTCTTTTTGGAAATCAACTAGAATGCGACCTAACAAGATTTTGTTCATCCAAAATGTCACAAGTGACCAGTCATAAAGCACCTTCCTAGAACAAGATTCACTTAGGTCTAGAAGCAAGTTCACTATGGCTTGGAATTTGTCTACCTGTTGAAAAACTTTAGTGTCATGCCATAAAATCCTTTCCACCAGTTCTATTTCAATTTCACAGGAATGGGGGATGGTATCCATGTAGTAATTGGCTATTATTGTTGCTCTTAGATATTTTCTACTAGACTTCTGAAGCTGATTGTTTGTTTGACTATTTCCCCCTGCCCCTCGCCATGATCCAAACACTGGTGTTACCATGTTGTTGGTGATTGGTTTATTTTTCTTAATTGAGGAAATTCTTGAGCATTTTCAACAATGAGGATAATGTTTATGTCCATATCTATCCATGAACTAATGGGGGAGTCCTTTTCTATCATTACCTTACCTCCCTTGCTCTGGAAAAATAACTATTATCCATGGTTTTGTACTAAAGCTCCTTCTGTCATGTACCCTCCTGATTTCCCTAATACATCCTCATATTCCACTCTAATTCATGGAAATGCATCATGACGAAGCGATGTGAGGGTTCATGTGCTTCACATGGATTTCAATTTCCCCATGTCTAATGGGTTCTAGGTGTCTTCTAGAGGATTCCTGAATGGGGCCCACCCTTTTGTTAGTGGGGGGTTGAGTGGGATCTTCTTGCGTTCGACCAATTTCATTTCTATTCAGTCAAAATGGGCAATGTGAGGTGTCAGTGATATCCAACATGGATAGTGTTTGACATTCCTACATGAAAGGATTTCACTTAGGTTTGATGCCATGTCACCTAGAGTTGTGTCTCCTAGAGAAACCCTTAAGTTAGCCATCCAGTTGGTCGCTTTGTTGGAAAATATCCTCACATGCTAAGGGATAAGATCTCGAATCATGATGATGGTTGTCACTAGGACCAAAATACCATATTCTATTCTCTGGTTTTGAACGAACTTCCTAATAGGAGTGTCGTTCTGCAACTTGACCATTATTCTAATAAAGATTTATGATTGATCTTCTATGATGATTTTGTGGAAACCTTTCCTTAATGCAATGTCTATCCCTTGTAAGGGAGTCCAAAGTTTAATTGATTTATTGTTATCAATACCCAGATACCCTGCATAGATTATTTTGATAGGTCCTGATTGTTGACTTGCATATCCTACTCAATCCAATGATGAAGTCGAATAGTCTCTTGGATGTTGGATCTTATGTTGTGCCACAAAAAAATTGTGGGATGAATTTCATATATGAATATCCTCTCATTGCGCTCTTTTGAGGTCTCCCATAGGAGAAATGTTAGGAAGAGATATCAAGGATGATTAAAGTAGAGGGTTGGCATAGGTGGGATAGTCTCTCCAATTGGTGAGGGTTTTAGTTATATTAGTGTTTTCTCTATATAAGGTGTGAAATAGAGTATCTCATTTATCCCATAATTAACTCAGTACACTATAAAATGAACAAGAACTCTAACCATAAAATATCATATTTTTGCATAAAAAACACCAAAAGGAAAAGTGGTGATACCGGTATACACTTTTTTTCATGGTTAAAAATATAGCAATGACCTAAACAATCTATATTGTTGTTAAAAAAAACCTTGAAACCAACCTATGAATTGAAAATTAATGCTATTGGTATCACCGTTTTTTTTCAATAGTTAAAATTACAACTTGTATGCAACGACTATTATGACGACAAAACTATTAAAATTATATTTATTTAATTTTAGTAAGACTTGCATACTAAACATAAATTATCTAATAAATTATTTTCACTACTCTTTCCATATAAAATAAAATCCACTATATAATATTCATAATCAAATAACATATTAAACGAAAAAAGAGTACAAATATAATCCATATAAAATTCAAACACTCCTTTAGAGTTTTGATACAACCATCATATTAATCAAAAGGATATAAAAAAGTATTCAAATTGACTCATTGATTCTGACACCCCATCAGGATCTATATTATCTTCAAATGAAGGACTAGATGAAGATGTGGATGACCCATATTCTTCTCTATTATCAATGAATGCACAATCTGAATCTACCTATATGCCAAACATTTGAGTTGTCACATCCTTGGATCTATGAATTGGTTTAGTAGACTCCCATTTTGCAACTCTCTCCTTTTCCAACCACCTCTTTATAATATATGTAGTCATGGAGCGAAGAGTGCCTTTCTTTGTCAACAGGAAGTCATAAACAAGTATATCAACATCCTCTAATTTCAAGATGTCAATGCAATGGTGATTTATATTTTGACCCATTCGTTTTTTATTTTTGGAAACCTTTTTCTCAACCACCATCTCTGGTTTGTACACACCTTCAAATGGGTGTGTATTTGTTGCATACTAATGTATTTCAATTAATATAATTTCTTCAATTTATTTATTGACCTTCATAACCTTACAATCTAGAATGGATACTGACATGGATCATCTATATTGAAAACTATAATCATGCAACCCTACTTAATATCTTGTATTGAGCCCTTGTAAAGGTATTCCAGCGCTTCACACTATGTAGATAATCTTATCGATCCAATATACATTTATCTGTCTTCTGCATGAGAAGACTCAACACCTTGAGGTGCAACATTTGTTTCCTCGTTTCCATTTGACATACTTTTTGGCCAACTAAATGGAGTCTTTAAAAATATGTCTCCATTTGCAGACTCTGAAATTATGTCAATATGCTCCATGAAAAAAGACTCCCACCAAACAAAATAAAAAAACAACATCAAAGTATACGTATCTTTAATAAATAAATTCAAAACATTGTGAAGAATCAACATCTCTATCATGTCGGTGTGCATTATGAATCTCAACAGCTAATTGCAATAGTAATAACTTTAAAGCATACATTTGATGACTTAGGATGAATTTCAAAAATGCCAAACTTGATTCAGGCTCCCATTCTGCACTGGTTGAGTACTTCTTTCTCCATATTAGTGTTTTTCCATTAATTGTTTTTATACGAAATTGATGCTGAAAGCTAGTTTCATTAATTTTTTCAATGCACCTTTTTTCACCATGCAATCAGTTGAACAAAGTTTGCTCACACAAAGATTGCCAAAATACTTGGAAAATCAAATAAGCCATAATAAATCATGAGTAAAATATATGAATATGAGTTGATGATCTTACATTTGCAATAGATTGGATTTTATATAGCCAGTGTTCCTTATCAACATATAGGACACATCCCTTGATTATAATTAATTAATTATATATTACTATTTATCATTTATTATTTATGGTAATTTATTTAATATTATCATTATGTTTACAACATTTCCTTCCTCATTAGAAAGGCTTTGTCCTCAAAGAATTTTGAATAAGTATTTTATGTCTTTTTCTATGTAATGTCATTGATTCATTGTATATTTGGGCATAGTTGATGACACATGACGATATGACATGTTGAATGCTAAACACAACTTTCAAAATGTAGAAGGATCAATGCATCCTAAATTTGATTTGATGTTGAACGTTACACCTCAACAGTGAATTGACGTGATGGGATTTGAGTACACTGGTATCAATGCCTTTCGTTAGTGGTTCACAATTTTTAGGACATCTGCTTCTATGATATATATGTCGATAGGGATTTTTTATCACTATATACCTTAATAAAAGTTGTAGTGTCTTTTTTTGTTTTAACTTTTGCATATGTTTTTCTTCAACTGGGTTGACATATTAAGTGGTGATCTGAATTGGATTTGTAATGGTGTCTTTTGGCTTGGCTGATTAAGTCCAAGAATCCATCTGTTAGTGGGATGATTGTGTTTGGATGTGGTTATTGGCTTGACTGTGGGTGTTTGGATTTGATGTGTCCCCTAGTTCCCTATGGAAATCATGCCTAGCTCGGGGGTGGCAGTGATGCTGAGCGAGTAAGGAGCACACTAGCCTATGGTTGGGTGGAGCGTTGCAGCGACATAGCTGGTTGTAGGACAAGATTCTTTCAAGATAAGTATTCTTATGTATTTTATCCCCGCAACTATATTTGTTATGGAATAATATGAACATGTTGAATGCTTGAACAGAATGTGTTTTGTTTTGTTGCATGTTAAGGATTTATGCTTCTATGTATATTTTATGCTCAATGCAATTTTTATTGTTTGTGTTCATGGGGCTTAGATTGCCCGAATTGCTAGAGGCATAGTCGCGTCCTCTCTCTGGTAGAAGGGTGGGGACGTGACAAGGATGAGGCAGAAGTCCTGCAAATGTTGCTGGTAGAGTAGAGTATCAAAATTCAAGTCAACCAAGTGGCCATAGGTTTGATAAATAAAAAATCCAATGTCATTATTGTAAGAAATTTGGTCATTATGCATATAAATGCAGGAAGAAACAATATGACCAAGGAAGGCAAAGCCCAAATAAGTTGACCAGCACCAGCACTTCGACAAGTGCAATGTCAATGGCATCGACTTCTCCAATTGAATGTGATGATATTCAAGAAACTCCACGTGAAATTTGGTGCTTAGATTTAGGCTGAAACAATCATATGACTAGTAATTTAAAAATTAGTTTTCCTGTCTAGATAATTCAGTTCAAACTGATGTTACACTTGGAAACAATGTCCAAGTTACTGTTTTGGGAAAGGGTTCTGTCAATATTCTAACCATAAATGGGGAGAGCAAGTATATCCCTGATGTCTATCATGTCGAAGTTTTGAAACATAATTTGTTGAGCATTGGACATTTGATACAAAAAGGCTATAGAGTCTACATAGAAGATGATCACTATGTGATTAAAGACAAATGTCCAAGTGACTAGCTGATAGCAAAAGTGCCAATGACAAGCAATCGCTTGTTTCCATTAAGGATAGTTCCCGACATGAAAGGGAAGAAAAAAATAGGATGTGGGTTCAAGGAAGAAAGTAAAGAAGCAGTCGTGTACCTCGACAAGAAAGAAAATGTCAACGCTGATTTTCAAGTTACATTTCAAACAGAAGTTTAGGATGAATCCTAGTTGTGGCATTTCAAATTTGGACATCTTAATTTTGGTAGGATGAAGCTACTGCACACAAAGAATATGGGGAAAGGATTTCCATTGATCGACAGAACATAAAGGGTTTGTGAAGGTTGCATTTTTGGCAAGCAGTAGAGAGAAAAATTTCCAGTCAAAAGGTCTTATAGAGCACACACACCACTTGAAATTGTGCACTCTGATATTTGTGGTCTAATGAAGACATCATCCATTGGTGGCTGCAATTGTTTTCTAACTTTTATCGATCAATACTCAAGAAAAACATGGGTATATTTTCAACAGTTCAAGGCACTCGTCAAGAACCAGAGTGGACACTGCATCAAGATCTTAAGGACCAAAAGAGGAGGTGAATATGTTTCAAATGAGTTTCTAAATTTTTGCAAGGCCCATGCCATACAGAAGCGATTCACTGCACGGTATACACCTCGGCAGAACGGTATTGCCAAAAGAAAGAACAGAGCCATCTTGGAGATGGCGCGCAGCATGTTGGGAGTCAAGCATTTGCCAAATGAATATTGGGGTGAAGTAGTTGCAATTGTCGTATACATTATGAACCGGTGTCTGACAAAGAGTGTGAAGAACAAAGTTCCTCAAGAATCATGGACAAGTATGAATAATAGTGTTTCTCACTTAAATTTTTTTGGTTGTGTAGCATATTCTCATGTTCCAGATGAGCTCAGAAAGAAGCTAGACAAGAAGGGAAAGAAATGTATTTTTGTCGGCTATTCTGAAGACACAAAAGCATACAAGTTGTATGATCTTGTCACAAGGAAAGTGATAATCAGTCAAGATGTTCAATTTGTTGAGAATGAATCATGGGATGGAACTGTCGACATAATTGTCAAGATTGTGTCGAATTTCGACAATGATGATATGGCAAAGGAAGTGGTTCAAACACCACATGTAAGACAACCGGTTGCAGCACTGTCGACTCCCATGACACCACGACATGGTTCAACACAAGGACCATCGACACAAGTGGCAGCTCAAGCTACACCAACAAGCACACCAAGAGGACATCAAACTCCATCAAGCATTTTGTCGAGGTCGACATCGATAGAACCAGTGAAGACAAGAAGTCTGCGAGAGATATATGAATTTGGTACACCAAATTCATTCTCTCTCTCTTTGCATTATTTTATTCTATATATGATCCACTAACATTTGAAGAATCTATTGAAGAAGAAGTGTGTGCACAATCCATGCATGAAGAAATAGAATGCATTGAGAAGAACCAGACATGGGAGCTGGTAGATGTACCAAAAGAAAAAAATGTAATCAGTGTCAAATGGATTTACAAGACCAAGAAAGATGCTGATGGGAATGTGCAGAAGCACAAAGCAAGAATGGTAGCAAGAGAGTTCACACAACAACCCGGCATAGACTTCAATGAAATGTTTGCACCTGTTGCATGCATGGATATAGTCAGAACAGTCTTGGCCATTGTTGCATTAAACAAATGGCCTGTTGATCAAATGGATGTCAAGTCGACATTCTTAAATGGATATCTAGAGGAGGAAGTATATGTGGAATGGCCACAAGGCTATGAATTTCCAGGTCAAGAGCATAAAGTGTTCAGGCTGAAAAATGCACTCTATGGTTTGAAGCAAGATCCTAGAGCTTGGTACAGTCGGGTTGATTCCCATCTCACTGAAAATGGATTTCACAGAAGTGAAAGTGAACTGACTTTGTACACCAAAGTGAATGAGAAAGGTAAGATGCTAATTATCTGCCTATATGTAGATGATTTAATATTTACTGGTGACTTTGGCATAGCAGATTTTAAAGCAGTCATGGAAAGTGAATTTGAAATGACTAATATGGGGCTTATGAATTTTTTTTTCAGGGAATTGAAGTTTAGTAGTCTGAAAGTGGTATTTATATAACAGTCTAAATATGCAAGTGAAGTTTTAAAAGTATTTAACATGTCTCATTTCAAGACAACCCCATCACCAGTAATAACCGGTTTAATATTGAGCAAGGATGATGAAGGATCAACTGTAGATCCTACTCTGTTTAAAAGGATTGTTGGCAGCCTTATGTATTTGATAGCAATAAGACCAAACATCATGTATGGAGTAAGTCTGATCTCAATATTCATGGAGTCACCAAAAGACTCACATTGGAAAGCAAGTAAAAGAATTATCAGGTATGTAAGTGTCACAAAAGACCTTGGCATTATGTAGTCAACCTTAGAAAATTTTAAACTCATTGGCTACACTAATAGTGACAATGGAGGCAGCATAGGAGACAGGAAGAGCACATCTGGGTACACATTTAACTTTGGTACAGGTGTTGTTTTATGGGCTTCAAAGAAACAACCCATAGTAACTCTGTCTTCAATAGAAGCAGAGTATGTTGTAGCTACAAGTGCTGCATGTCAAGTTGTCTGGATGCAGAGAGTGTTAAAATACTTGTCATAGAACCATCAAGAACTGACAACCATATTTTTTGACAACAATTCAGCCATTGCATTATTGAAGAATCATGTGTTCCACAAGATAACCAAGCACATTGACATAAGGTTTCACTTCATAAGAGAATTGGTGGACAACAAAGAAATTTGTTTGGAATTTTGCAGGTCTGAAGATCAACTTGCATACATCTTTACAAAACCATTGGCAAAGGACACATTCTAGTATTTGCATAGTTATCTTGGAATGACAAGTTATGCATAGTGAACTCTATCATGCACAGAGCATGTTTAAGCTCTCAAACATTTTGTAAATTTTGTTTTAAAAAAATCCCCATCTGCTCATAATTAAGGGGGAGTGTTGGAAATATTAATTATTCGCAGATCCATATCTGATCTCAGCCGACTCTGTTAGAGTTTGTATCAGTCCAGATCTTGTCGGTCAGTTTGACAAGAGGGAAGAGTCCACAATTCGGCAATCTAAACCAGTCGAAATAATTTCTGAAGCTAAGTTTGTAGGTAGATAGTTATTACAACCATTAATGGAAAGTCTGTAGATTCACGTAGAAGTAATTTTCAAGTTTCCTATAAATAGAAGAAGAAGATTGTAAATCAAGTTAGACACGAGAGACAACAGAACTCTAGGTGAGAAAAGAGAGAAAGAGAGAACTCTAAGCGAAGAGTGAAGTTGAAGCTCAAGCTTCTTTGTGTGTGATTATATCAAAGAGCCGAAGCTTTGTAAAAGGATCAGTCGCCGAGTCGACAAGTTTGGATCGACAAGTTTGTATTACCTTTGTTATTTCCGAACAAGTTATTTATATGAAATAGTTTATGGTTGAATGCATGTTTATTTAGCCGCACATTTCCTCCAGATTTACTTGTGTAAATGTTGTTTACAATTACGGTTGGGTGAAAAAACAAGAATCCATAAATTTCTCACTCAGTGAAAGTTCCAGGTTTTACGTCATAGTGGTCGACACAAGTCTTCCTAAATATTTGGTTATATGTTTTTTATAGTTCTATTGAATTCTTGATTGTGTCGATTTTTACTTCATCTTACTCACAGAACCACTTATACTATGAAACGAGAACTCGACACAGTTCTCGTTTTTCTCTCTCCTAATTTTAGTAGCTATTTTTACCCCCGTTTCAAAAATGGTTGA